>CM053581.1:424271895-424301812 GCA_028627135.1 Pseudochirops cupreus
TTGGTAGGGCAGGATGGATCTCCCAACTGCAGTGCCTGTGTATCTTAAGTTCCAGTTGGATGTAGTCAATAATAATAATAATAATTGCAGATAGATAGATAGATAGATAGATAGATAGATAGATAGATAGATACACATTCATAACATTTGATTATGGAACTCCACATTCCAGATTCTTTCTCCTCCTCCCTCACCACCCATCCCCACTGGAAGGACAAGCAATCAAATACAGGCTGAACATGTGAACTTACGCAGAACCTCCAGGAGAGACAATTTAAAAATTATTGGACTACCTTGAAAGCCATGATCAAAAAAAGAACCTAGAAATCATTCTTCAAGAACTTCTCAAGGAAAACTGCCCTGATATTTTAGAATCAGAGGGCAAAATAGAAATTGAAAGAATTCACTGATCACCTCTTTAAAAAGATTCCACAAAGAAAACTCCCAGGAATATTATAGCCAGGTTATGGAGTTCCCAGATCAAGGAGCAGATATTACAAGCAACCAAGAAGAAACAATTTGAATATTGTGGAAACACAATCAGGATAACACAGGATCTGGCAGCTTCTACATTAACGGATCAAAGGGCTTAGAATATGATATTCAAGAGATCAAAGGAGCTAGAATTAAAACTAAGAATCACCTACACAAAAAAACTGAGTATAATGTTTCAGGGGAAAATATGGTCATTCAATGAGGTAGAGGACTTTCAAGCATTCTTGATGAAAAAACCAGAGTTGAATAGAAAATTTGACATTCAAATACTAGAAGCAAGAGAAACATGAGAAGGTAAACAGGAAAAAGGAGTCATGAGGAACTTATTAAAGTCGAACTATTTACATGCCTACATGTAAAAATGATAATTGTAACTTATGAAACTTTTCTCAGTATCAGGATAGTTGAAGGGAATATAAATATGTGTGTATACACACATATATATAGGAGGGTATATGAGTATGAATACATATATGAGTGTGTGTATATATGTGTACAGGTATACACAGGCAGAGGGCACAGGATCAATTGAATAGGAAGGGATGATATTTAAAAGGTAAAATTGAGAGATAAGAGAGGAATATAATGAGAAGAGAAGGGGAGAGACAGAATAGGCTAAATTATCTCATATAGAAGAGGCAAGGGACAACTGTTACAATGGAGGGGAAGAACAGGAAGGCAAAAGGGAATGGGTCAACCTTACTCTCATTGAATTTGGCTTAGGGAAGGAATGACATACACTCTAAATTGAGTATCTTGCCCTACAGGAGACTAGCGGGGGAAGAGGATGAGAGGGGGGATGATGGAGGGGAGGGCAGGTTGGGGGGGAAAGGGTAGTCAGAAGCACACACTCTTGAAAAGGGACAGGGACAAAGTAGAGAATAGAACAAGTGGGGGATGGGATAGGATGGAGGGAAATATAGTCAGTCTTTCACAATATATCCACTATGGAAATGTTTTGTGTAATTATACATGTACAACCTATATTGAATTGCTTATCTTCCCAGTAAGTGTGGGTGATGAGGGAGGGAGGGAAAGAATCTGGATCTCAAACTTTTAAAATCAAATGTTTAAAAAATATATTATTATTATTATTTACATGCAACTAGAAAATAAGATTTAGGCACTGGGGTATGGAGGAAAGTGGGAGGAGCAATGGGGGAGGACACAGGAGAGAGCAGATTAAAGGAGAGGGTATAAAGTGAGATCACAGTTTTGGGGTGGTGGGTAGGGAAAAGAGGGGGAGAAAATTTGTAACTCAAAATGTTGTGGAAATTAATGATGTAAACTAAAAATAAACATAAAAGTCTATCTTAAATAAATTAATTAATTAATGAAAAGACCTGGAAAGGTATAGAAACAAAACCATTTTTTACTTATAGATTTCATGTAAGATTATATTCTCATTCATTCACACACACACACACACACACACACACACACACACACACACACACACACACTCTTTAAGTATTTTCCGACTGGTTAGGTTTATAAAACTTTTTTTTAAAATGGCTGACTGTTTTGATACCACAAACAGTTCCAAAATACCCTCTATAAAGTACAGTTGATGAAAAGTTTATTGATTAACAGAAAGCAGAGTTGTATCCTTTTTAAGCTGATGGTACAAAGAATGACCACTATATTTGAGCAGGGTTTTGATGTTTCTATATTACTGAAAACAATGTTTATACTTTTCTCTGTCTATCCTTTCTTCACTTTGAAGCACTTGTACACACATTTTTACATGTTAAAAAAATTTTTTTAAAAAGAATAATGAATTTATTACAATAATGAATTTACCCCTAATATATTAGGCCTACATATATGGGATGAGATACTGGCTATACAACCTGAAGAACAAATTATTACCCTGAGGATTCCAGGTAACAGTTGAATGAATAGATAAGGACTTTGCTTTTAGTGAGTACTCACTACAAAAGCTGTAGATAAAGACAGGGGATACCATCTGAAGGAGGAAAACTTAGGAAGAGGAAAAGCTACAATTGGTAAAAGGTCATTCTATAATTAAAATCTACCAGAGGGAATAAGAGACTAGCAACATGGATATGAAGTAATTCCTCACAGAACTGCCAATTTGGAGATAAATTCTAATTGCTTTTTAAAAAATTACCTGAGAATTAGTAAAGAAGTTCTATTTTTTTTTACAAGCAACAAAAAAAAGGACAAATCAAATCTGTATTAAGGTGAAAAATAAGTTTATTTGAGTATTCTAGAATTGGAGATATAAAAGGGAACTTGGTCTGTCTGGATCAGATCTCTAATTTTACAGGTGAGGAAAGTGAGGCTCAGGGACATCACAAGTAATCATTGTACTTTAATTAACATGACATCTCTGTAACTACCATTCTAATTTTTGTCTTTGAAACCAAAGTCCAAATGCAGCAGTAAGACTCTAGTTAATTTGCTTATTAGTGGCAAAGGCTGGATTAAAACACCTCTCCTGGGGGGCGAGGTTTTTTCTACTAAGTTGCTTCCATTTAGCAAATATCCAGTGAAAGCACATAATAAGATTGAAAACAAATAAATGATTAAAAAATGTGGAGAATATACACATTCTCTTGGCCTAAATCAACTCAACATGAGAGCAGCTGAGAAGTAAATAATTGGGGAAGAAAAGCTCTTAGCAAAGCAGAAGAGAACAGGGAATGAATCCAAGGTCAGAGGTGGGTAAGAGTCAAAAGAAATAAAGAATAGAGGGGAAAAAGAGAAGATACATAGAATGTATGAACACAGCATTGGATGTAGTTCAAATAGAGGGGGGCTCACAGTAAACTCGGGGCAAATTAGGCTTAACAGACCTGATTGATAAGGTAGAGATTAGAATAAGGATACAGAGAAGCCAGGGTATGGAATAGGGAACAAATTAAGAGACTATATGTAGTCTGAGAAAGCAAATGCAGAATTCAAATTTACAGTATCATATGAAAAGTAAACTTTAATCTGGATAGCTCCATTATCTCTTACTTTCACACACTCACCTCATGCTTAAGGGACTTGATGGGCAGGTGATCAGACAGACATCTAGAATGTAATTCTGCCTCTGTCCGATGTAGACGCTTTTCCTAAAATTCAAAGTAAAGAGGAGAAAAGTAAAAGAAAGATCAAAGTGATCTTTGTGATGAGTACTACTGAGCACAGGATTGGCTAAAAACTGTTAGGGCACCAACCCTTGACAACCCCTGCAGCCTTCCCAAAGAAGTAAGCCAAAAGTCACAAGGACTAGATGATTTAGCACAACTTGAGAAGATCAGTGTCTCAAAAGGCAGTTGAATGTCACTTAATAGTCATCACTACTGAAGGAACCCATTAACTGTTTCATTTCATGCTTTGCTTTGTTTAAAACTGAAGCAGCAAAAAGCCAGAGTGTATAAAGATGAAGGGAGTGGCTCTGAAATTGGGGAATTAGGAACAGCTGGGAAACACAGAATTAGGCAATTGCCTTGTGGAACCATTAGAGAGATGAGAGAGCAGATACCCAAAGCCTGGTAGCAGATGGAAGGAATAGAGAAAAGAGACATCAACTCATAATTTGAGTACTAGTTTAATTTTTTGTTCTAAGTCTATCCTGGGGCTTACTAGCTGAAAATGAAGCTAGTTTCCATACCTGGGTATGTAAATCTCAGGCAATACTGACCTACAATTAAGTTCACAAGTAAAATTACCCTTGCTTATGAATGCACTCTCAATAAGCTTCCTTAAGGGCCTCATACCCTTAATTTGGCCCCCAAATAAATTTCTACTCAAGGTCCTGCTAACACAACCTCTGTTTTAAAGTCTTAGGCTCTACAGGCACAAAAACACAGGTAGCATTAGAGAGAGGATAAGGTAAGGCAGGTGAGAAAGGGGGTGGGGCTGGGGCCAAGACTAGGTCTAGTGATTACAAACTAGCTGTACTAAGTTTAATTAATCGGCAAGAATCAAAGGGAATGGTTAGTTAATTGGCTAGCATCCCTCTTTTGGAAATGTCAAATGTATTCATCTTGATCAAAATAATCACATTACTTTATTCACTCCTATGACTAAATCCTTTAAGATGGTCAATTAAAAACAGATATGCCTTGCATTATTGGGATAGAAGAGGAAATAGCTTAAATGGCCACTCCAGAAGGTCCTTCTAACGCCTTCTCATTCTTTCACTGTTCTGATTTTTAACAAATTCATGTGCTTTTTGACACAAGATTCTTCCCTATGTTCTTCTACAAAGTATATTATCACGAAAGCTAAGCAAAACTGATTGCAACTGATAGATGGCACATATCACTTTCCTGTTCTAATGCCTTTAAAGAGAGATGTTAGTCGCCCTTCCTATCATCTATTTGGTAAGACGTCAGCAAAACACATTGACAAATCCATTTCTCATAAATTATTCATCTAAGGACACCTCTGAAAATCCTCCCCAAAGAAATCCTCCTGCATGGCTCTAATGGCATTCTGTTACCTACTGAATTGCTGAAGTAATCATGAAGAGAATTTTTGTTGGTATGGGCCATCTTCTACAGAAATGGCAGCAGCTTCTCTCTATAGCTTAAGCGATAATCTTTGAGACATTCTGAGGTCAAAAAAGTAATCATCCTCTGTTGATAGGTATTTCTAAACTTAGGTAAGCTGATCCCTGGCAGCCCACTGTTCGTCCCACACTCTAGGCTTAAGAGAATCGGCCAGAGCTTGCAATCCACTGGTAAATAGCCTTTTTCATGTTATAATGAGGAATAAGAAAGGTACTTTATCATAGAGAATGTAATTACATGTGGTTTTGTACTTGCTGTCCTGGTTCTGAGGTTCTGCTAACATCAAGCAAAGCAAAAAAAAATACAGGGAGACATATGAACAATGGTGTTTGTTATGGAGAATATACAGTACAGAGTTGAAATGCAAGAGGGATTCCCCATGGATGGTGAAAAGCCCTCCAGATGCTTCTGTTTGTGAATAATACTGTGCTGATTGCATCAAGCCTCAGAACACTGAAGGGCTTCTTAAGTGAGACGGAAAATCAAACCAAGAAAGCCTACTTTACCCACCCCTAGGGAAAAACAAATGGGTGGAAGAATACTGGCTATCTAGGCTGGAGGGGAAGCCTAAAGAACTAATCGTCAATATTTTGGATAGACATCGCAGATGCCCAGTGAAGGGGGCCCCAAATCAAACGAAGGGTAGATAACATTCAGGAAATTGTTCAGATTTCAATGACTTGAAGCTACTGCCTGGAACAAAAATTCATCACTGAAAGATAAACATTCTTCCAGTTCGTGAATGGTAGAATCCCACAATCGCTAAATATCTGAAAAGTGAAAGTCAACCTCGTGTTTACTAGCTTTCGTAATTATTATTAGATTCATGCAAAAATTGGCATTATTGATAGGAGCCAACAGGTGGACAACGGCTATGTGCAGTATCTATGCCCATGTAACATGGAGAGACCAGAGGATCAGTCCCTGCTTAGCCAGAAGGGCAGGCAGCCCATCTCCAGAGGGCACACTTTGAAGGGGCACAAACACACAGAGATCACAGCTTCTTATCACAGAAGACACGGCTGGGTTCTCATCATTGTTGTATGGAGTGCGCACAATGATAAATTCATATAGACTGAATGAAGTATTTGAGAATCTTTTTAGATAGCCTGTACAAAAGTAAAGGTGATTCATTTTATGGTAATTTACCTAAATAACTACTGATACCACAGTTAAAGCTAGGCCACAGGCGATCAAGGATATCACTCCCCTCTTTTTTTTTACTACTTAGTGGACCTGCAATTTAACTGGTACAGGGAAATGCTGGTGAGAAAACTCCCTCTATCCATGCATATCAGCAACTATTGCAAACCTTACAATTTTGGGGTTTTCCTAAGTAGTGAGAGATAAGTGACATGACCACTGTTAGAGGTAGGACCTGAACCCAGATGTTCAGACCCTGAGGTTAGGTATTTCCAACCACAAATGATACACTGCTTCTCTCTGAGCAGAGTAGAAACATCTTCCAATACATACCACTGTTCCTTTAAAAAATAAGAATTAAATCATAGCATTGATGGCATTATATTCTACAAAATGTATGTTTTCAGATGTTAAATTGGTATTCTGCATTACAAAGAAGTATGAGTATATTAATAAGGGTTGCTTTGATTTCTCATTTATTACTGATTGATGTAATGCAGCTTAATGTAGGGACACATGGAAATATCTACCCAAAGAGAAGGAATCTCAAAAAAAAACTTAATCACAGAATAAAAAGAGCTGAAAACTATAAAATAGATCACCTCGTTCTCTAGTTTTCATTCCCAACCCAACAGATACCTCCTTTCTTCAGGGTAAGAATTCCATTTTTCCATCTTGTTTATAAAAATATCATGCGAGGCTTTAATCTGATATCTAGATAAAATTCTGATATATTACATCTACAGCAAACCCTTCACTCTAACAAAAGGAAACTGGGATTCTGGCATGACTGGTTAGAGTGATGGCTACCTTTTCTAAGTTCTTTGAAAAATCATCTGATTTTGTTCGACCTGTCCTACGACTGGGGAGAGATGTCAAAAGCTCGGAGCCGTAATATACGCATACACTTTTGAAACCTGATCTGAGTAATGGTCAAGAACTTCAAAAGCTGCTTTTTTTTTTAAGTTTATGCCTCTCCAATCTGTTCGTTTTCTGCTCCCGTCTATCAGTACAGTTTCCTTCTCATTTTGAACTTAGTTCAGAGCTGCTTGTGTACTTAATCTCATTAGACATCGCCTTTCCTTCTTCACTGGAATCATTCAAAATGGTCAGAATTTTGTCTTTGAGACCCTCCAATTCTTGAACCACTTGAAGCAGTATTTTGGATGCTCAGGTCATGGAATCATCACCATCCTCTTGAAAAACAAGTGAAACAATGCAAATGGATGAGCGCGTCAGGCTCTGCCCAGCATTCGTTTCTTTCTGTGACCCACTGATTTTTAGGGGACACGGTTACTTTCTCCCAGAGTTGTCTCCAGTTCATCTGGAAGTGCCTTCTAATTGATCCAGAATGGCAACTGACTTTGCTTCCTCTACCTTTTGAAAGATGAAATGAATTCCATGCTTTAGAGCAAAGTAGGAACTCCAGAAGATGGCTGGAGAGTAGGGAGTACCTCAACACAACTATATTCTGCCTGTGCCCATTCGGTATCCCAGGAGCTACTCATCTATTCTTCTATCTGGTGGGGCAGTCTGCAGGATACGCTGAAGCAAATTCATTTTTTCTGTGTTCCTCTTATTCTTACCAAAACGCTTGGCACCACACTCTTCTTCCTCATTTCTGGACCGCCACATAGGTTCATAGCTTCTTGATATACAGGGTTATTTTGCTATCATTTGTACCAGCTTTATTTCTTTTGAATAACATGCATACACTTTTAATTTCAATATTTCACATTAGCATATTACTTTTCCCTCTTTCCATTTACTATTCCCCAATGAATTCTGATGCACACTTACAACCATACTTCTTTCTATATTAAACCTTATTTCTGACAATTTTATTATGCTCTCTGGGGAATTTCCTCCTTTCCATTTCATTTTCGAAGACTTAAGCAGAGATCTCACCAAAAAGCAATAATCCAAAACCAAAGAACAAGTATTCTGATAAATCCACATTTTATACTTCCTTAGGGATACTGCAGCTAATTCTACAATTATTCAATTTTTTTTCTTCCTATAAAGAAATATTCTTTCTTATCAATAAACATCTTAAGCATATGGTCTTTATCACCTCAGAGAATTAGCACCAGACATGTGTACTGACCTTCTGAGCAATCATGTTACAGATCTCGGGCAGAAAGTCTTCACTCAAGAGTTTGTACAGCTGTCGTTCTCTTAGGGACGTCCTCTCTCTGAAGCTCTCTGTCACCTGCTTCCACTCTTCTTCTGTTTGACACAAAAGCCACCATGTCCCATGCCCTGGTCCCTGGGATCCTAAAGCCAAATGGATTTAGTTTTACTATACTATATCCAACATCTTTATCCTAGCATAAGTTTTACTTTCACCATCTATCATGAATTACATAATGTGTACTGGGTTCTCCTTCAAATTAGGAAGAAGAATTTAATTTTCTGAACTATTCCTTTTTGATGTCTACCCTCTCAAGGTACAGTGGAAAAAATACTGATGTTCAAAATGAAACCTAAGACTGATTGCGCTCAAAGCAATTACAGCTTATCTTTTAAATAGATTTCGGAGTTCTGAAACAGTTTTTAAACAAAATAAATACAAGATATTTTCCAGGGTGAAAGACCAGGGATGGGGGGGGAGAGGGGAGAGAGAGAAGGTTGGCACAGAGGATGCCAACAGGGACATGGGATGCGGTGTGACAAGGTAGGAAGGTCTCATCTAGAAAGGCTTGCTTGGTGAGTTGAGATCTGAAGAAGAGGTGAAGGTGAGGAGGGAACACATTCTAGCAATCACAGATAACCTGGGCAAAGACAAGGAGAGGGAAGATGTTAGGAACACTTAAGAAGGGCAGTTGCAGAGTGCAGGAAGGAAGTGGTAGAGGTTAAGGCTAGAAAGGTAGCAGAGGTATGACATTAATATCAAGAATTACCTGCCCTTTCCCTTTCCAAACCCCAACAAAATTTACCATTTCTTGTCTGTGGTGCTAAAGTAGAGTTTTCTTCTTGTTTTTCACTGAAACAAAGGGAAACAAAGAATATTCACTCAAAGCACACAATTATTCAACTTTCCTGAAATAGAAACAGAACATAATGACCTTAATCAAAGGACCGAGGTTTATGCAATAAATGTGCCAATAGAATACTGTGTTAAGGCTGCTTGTGTAACTATGTTCCCTGACACATTAAAAAAGGTGATATCCATGTATGTGTAATGGTGAGAATGAGATGACAATCCCAATGCCTTCTTTCCTAGGAAGTCACTAACAAGGACTTGTTAAGCATAGGCTAGCGGTAGCTTTAACAGAATTATGGAAGTCACCATCATTTGGCATGATGCCTTTTCTCTCTGTTTTCCAAAGCCATGCCCTAACAGTGACAATATCCCTGAAAACTTTCTCTTCCAGTATTTACACTTCTGAAGGCACAAAACTGCCAGCAGAGGGTGGCATGATTCCACGAAGCGTTGTGTGCATTTGGTCTCACTTGCCCCTTACTCAGTAAAAGAGAATCCAACTTAAAAATCTTATTCTTTGAAGAGGAAGGGTAAGCATTCTTGTAATACCAATCACTAAAAAAAAACAACAGGTTTTGTTGCTCCAAAAGGTATACAGACTACAGTCTTGCTCTTGAAAAATAAAAAGTTATGAGGAAATTTTAATATAAGGATTTTGCTTGTTTTCCCCTATAGGCAGGCCAGTTAAATCTAAAGTAGCTCTGGGAAGATATAACTTAATTGATGCAATATATGGGGGAAGATGAGAACTGTGAAAGTGCTTTTAACACTAGAAGCAGTGGGATACAAGGAACAGCTAGAGAAGCAGTTCTCAACCTGTGGGTTGCGACCCTTTTGGGGGTCGAACTACCCTTTCACAGGGGTCACAGGGGTTGCCTAAGACCATTGGAAAACACATATTTCCGATGGTCTTAGGAACTGAGACACGGCTCCTCTATCGTCTCCAGGCGTGTCCATGCACGTGCAGATATGCCCACATATGAGTATTAAAGGGTCCCAGCATTAGGAAGGTTGAGAACCACTGAGTTAGAGGGAAGCAGTTATGGGCTCAGTGGATAGAACTCTGGGCCTGAGTCAGGAAGACCTGAGTTCAAATATGGCCTCAGATACTTCCTAGATGTGGGGCCCTGGGGCAAGTCCCTAAACCTGTTTTCCTTAATCCACTGGTGAAAGAAATGGCAAACTACTTCAGTATCTTTGCCGAGAAAACACTATGGTCAATACTGGTGTGCTATGATCCAAGGGCTTTCAGAGAGTCAGACATGACTGAATGACTGAACAACAACAACAGGCTAAGGCCAAAGTTACTATGACGTGCTTCTCATAAAAACTCTGTGGAACACAAGCTGTTCAAACTTCTGATTCTGGAGTACGAATCAAAATTCTGACTCTTCATATTATTAGATCTGGATTCCAAAAAGAGACATTTTAGTTTGCATAAGGAAATTCACCTAGGTCCCTGATCAAAATAATGTTCGGCACCTTGGCTCTCTGGCAGTCACTTAAGCTGGGGAGAAGTGGCTTATCCTTATGAGCATTACCACCGGGGTTTTTGTACTCCAGATGCTTCTCCTTATTAGGAAGCTAGTATCATCAGAATCAGGGCAGGTTTCCAGCCATGTCCTAGAACCTGAAAATGCTCCACAAACTAAAATCAAGACCAGCAAGAATCATGGCCAACTCACCCTTCAACGAACCATTTACTGAGCGCCAAAAAAATCTCTACATCTACAAAATTCTTCTTTTGATAAATAAAAAAATGAAATTTGTCAAAACCTGCCAGAATCCTGGCACAATTGTTTTTCTTTTTTCCTCCCAAAACAAATGCAAACATTCATGGAAATACATGATAATCACAGTCTTATTTTCATCTGATGGACAAAAAAGTACAACCTGGCATGTGAGAGCACATTAGACCTAGGACTTCTCCATGGTACTATCTATAAGGTCAACATCTGGCCTGGGGGATTTATTCCAATGGCCAAGCTGGAACATGCTCCTTATCTATGTCATACATGTGGGGCTAGCTTTCATTCATAGAGAAGAACACGTATATGTGGAGAGGTTCCTCGCTCTTGGACAACATGATTGATTCCAAATCATTCTGCATTTTTTTGAGGGGCACATACTATTTCCCTCCAGTAGAATGTAAATTTCTTGAGGGAAAGAACTAAGATCACAGACTTATAACTGGAAAGGGCCTAAAAGGACATTTAATCTGGTGCCTCAGTTTTATAGATGAGGAAACTGGGATCCAGAGAAAGTTAGGATAGAGGTGGTTTGAGAATCTAGGTCCTCTGTCTGCAGAAGCAAGTTTCCATGCGTTTTAATGTCTGTCTTTGTACTTCCAGGCAGTGGCTGGCATAAAGTAAGCACTTCATAAATGTTGGTTGAATTAAACTGACGGAACAAAAAAGAAATTGCATTCTCAGAAAATGCACCCTCCATTGCAGGAAGGAGAGATTAATTTAGAACTTCCTCATCAGTGCATGAGTTAGTAAGCAGGACTCCTTTCTCCCCCAGCTCCCTGCAGAGTGCAGAATCCCTTGCATCGCTGGGACTACAAACAACTGTAGGATAAGGAATCTATTGAAAAGAATAAGCTGACACTATGAATTCTGCTACTTCAATGTGCACTGGGAAGAATTATATAGTATTGGGCAAAGAAATGGGAGACCAGGGTTATTATTATTATATTGGGCTCTGCCACTAGGCTGTATGACCCCAGACACAGTCCTTTCAACTGTGGCATCTTCATGTATAACATGAGGAGCTCCTCTAACTTGAAGATCCTGCAGTCCTATGAATAAAGGATGACAAAGTATTCTTACTTGAGTGCAATCTCCTCCTGCAATTTCTTCCGTTTTGGAGGTCGCCCTCTCCTTTTTCCTGTTTTTCCAGGTACATTTGGGACACTTTTCTGTCCTCCATTTTCCCTGATTGAAAAAATATTTTAGAAGTAAAAGCATGAGTTGAGAAAAAAAAAGGGCAGTGTTCTTGTCCTAAGATTGCAAAAAACAATGAAATGAACATCAACGAGAAAAAGGAAAAAAATTTATTGTCTTTCATTTTCATGGTGGTGAAATAAAACAGAAGAAATAGGCTTAAGTTGCAAGATAAAGATTTATGTTACTGTTAATTTTTCTCTGGTGTATACAATTTCTGTCCTGGGAGGTCTAAAATCAAGAGAGTCTTAACTTGATTCTAAGAGAGTACTGGACTGTAAGTTGAGAAAGAGCTGGGTCCAAATTCTGCTTTCAACACTGACTACCTGTGGGATCAGGCTAGTCATTTCAAGGCCCCTGAGCTTCTAGCTATTTAATCTGTAAAATGGGTATCTGGAAGATCTAATGAGAGTATTTGAGGCACTTTACAAGACCAAGCAAGTGGTTGGGCCTATTCATGTGTACCTGTGAGCCCTGATCCTGAGCGAGGTTGAGGCTGGTGAAACCCTTGAGCTCATGAGTTACAAGCTGCAACAGGGTTTGTGAAGCTCTCTGTATCTGAGTTAATTCTGACACCAACATGGGAAGCCCCTTGGATCAGAGGCCAGAAAAACAGAGAAGACTAAAGTTCCCATGTTGGGCAGTACTGGAAGCAGATCTATGGGTAGCTGCTGGACTTTGAAGCTTCCAGCCTGGGTGAGAGATCCTGCCTCACACCCAAAGTCATAGAGCACTACAGAGAGATAGGCCTCCTCTTATTCCCAGGATGCTCTACAGGCAGTTTTGCAAGGGGACAGTAGGCCAGGCGAGATCGCCGCTATCTTCACTGATTCTAAAATGAGCAAAAGGGCCAACCAAACCTTGCTGACAACTTAAGCTGCCAATGGTGTGATTCACAGAAGAAAACTTTTGTTATATTTAGTTGGAAAAAAAAAAAACCAAATTGCCACAAAAATTACACTTACCTAGTCCAGGTAACATGCAGACAGACAGTAAAATAATGAATTAGAAATCTTACTTTGAGGATGCTATCATTTAATATCTTAGTATCTATAGAGATTATAAGCTCCAATTTATTACTATTTTGCTAAATTACTTCAAACCAGCTCTTTGGTTTTTAGACCTAGTCAAATCACTTATTAGAAAAGAACAGAACCAACAATAAATAAGAAACCTTTCCACAGTATTGTAATACTAACAAAACATTTTACATATATTACGTATCGTGGCAACCTCATGACAACCTAAGATAGAGATACTACAGGACCGCAAGGTGGCGCAGCAGATGCAGCACCAGATCCTGGAGTGAGGAAGACCTGAGTTCAAATCCAGCCACAGACACTTACTCGCTTTGTAACCCTGGGTAAGTCACTGCAACTTCTGTTTCCTCGTCTGTAAAATGGGGATAACAGCCCTCACCTCCCAGGGTCATAGTGAGGATCGAATGAAAGAATAATTGTAAAATGCTTAGCATAGTGCCTGTCACCGAATAAGCACTACACAGGTGTTAGCCATCATTATTGTGATTTTACAAGTCAGAGCACTAAGGCATAGAGCCCAAGGATCACAGAGCCAGTAAGTCCCAGAGGCAGGATGTAAGACCAGACTTTCTTGATACAAGTGTCATGGTGTAACACCCTCATGTACGAAGCCACCTCTCACCAGACTGTCCTGTGGAATTTTTTAAAATGTAATTTTAACTTTTCATATGACCAATTTTTATTGATGTTAGTCACTAAAATCTCACATTTTTATATAATCTCTAATCACAACACAGGAACTCACTGGAAAAGATCCTGATGTTGGAAAGACTGACGGCAACAAGAAAAGGGATGAGAATGAGACGGAGAGACAGCATCATGGAAACAAGGAACATCGACTTGGGCAGGCCTTCAGAGAGCGGAGGACAGAGGGGCCTGGCACACTACGGTCCACGGGGTCAGTCAGACATGACTGAACACCAACGATAATCTCAACAACGATCTGAGTATCTGTTTTACGATCTGAGTATCTGTTTTACGTAGGATGCTGTGCTATATACATCTCTCTGTTCAGAGAGAGAGAGAAACAAAAAGCAGTCTTTGCTTTCAATGCACTTACTTAATTGAGGCCAGCTCTCCATTGGATTTTCCCTGTACTGGGTCTTCTTTGTACATTCGAGTTCCATAGAAATACCAGTACAATGCACCAGTGCTGTCTTCACCCAAAGGTTCCACTCGCAGGCTATCTGCATCCAAACCCTACAGGCAGAAGCACAAGGAGGAAAGGAAGAAAACTAAAATGAGAAATCAAAAGTTACACATTGCACAGCCAAATTATAAGGGAGATGAAAATGTGGGATGTAACAATGAGGCACCGCTCATCTAATAATTTGGTTTAGGATAACTTTAATTTATTTTTATATCCATGAAAATAATTGCTGCCACATGATAGAATCAGATGCTGTGAAAGCTTCACCCCACATTGCTAATGTAGTACCTCCATCTGAACCTGAGGCAAATTCTATTTCAAATCTGATCCAGTACAATAGGGAACTGTTCACAGTGCAGTCCCACCTCCAACCACCTTCCTATAATGTACCCCAGAGCACAGCTAAATGAAGAAGTTATCCAACACATTTCACACTGGAGAACATCTGAGTTTAAAGCTATACCTTCTCTCTACAATCTCCTCCTAAAGATGACGAAGGTGAGAGACAAAGGGTTCTTTACTTTCTACCTCCACGACTTTTTCAAGTCAACATTTATTTTGCAAGATGAACTGAATTTTTAACTAATTTTAATGTTCTGATCAACAGGAAGAGGAAGATAATTTGACAAACCTTAGTGACATTTATTTGTATTCTTGCATAGAGGTAGTGAAAGTTTTTATTCCCTCTCCAGTTTTCAAGATTCTATTCAGTATAGTACAGGTAGGCAGATAGGTAGGTTCAGACTAAAAATTCTATCAATTGTATTCTTTTTAATGCATTACAATTTATTCTCTTGGTAAAAAAATTTCTGTCATCTATGCATCTTTCAGGTGTTGGACTAAAACAAAATAACGTCTAAGTCCTCGTTCCTTTCCCCTCTCCTTGTTTTATATTCCAATCTCATTTCTAAGTGCTGTCTTTATTGTTCCAGGACCGGGACAGCCAGTTAAACACCTTAAGGAGATCGAAGACATCATCCGCATCAAGCCGATAGTCACAGAGGCGATGGAGAATCTCCACTCGAGTGCGCAGGGGCAGGTCTTGGAAACTGGCTTCTCTCAGGGGGTTGGGTTTCCCTTCCTCAAGTTCCCACCGGTAGTTGATGATGTCTTCCAGGTAGCTATGGAATGTCTGAGGCCTAATCAGAGAGTCCCAAGCACAAACACATTTTAGCACATGATGAAGATGGAGTAGAGCATTTGGAGGGGTGGAAAGGTGGTAAGTGTAGGAAAGCGGGCACTGATGAAACAGACCTCTCGATTAGGAAGAAACATGACTTGTTACATCATAATATTCCACTTAGTAAATGGTGAAGCAAAAAAAATGTCTTCCCCTAATTTTTGTAGTTAGTGAGGAGACATGTTAATATTTTAAGCATCAGAAATGTACAACTGTAAAGGACTAATTTGAGAGCTGTTCCTTTTTCTCTGAGAATCTAAATCTGGTTAGCCCAAATGAGTCAATTTATTCTGTGCCTTATATAGACTGCGACCCTGGAAAACAAGGAAAAGTTTCCCCAATTTTCAGTAATATTCACGTAACTACAACTTTAGGGGAATTTTCCAGCATATACTAGTCATTTTTTTTTTTCATGAAAAATTATATTCACTGAATAATGTTAATTTAATGGTTAAATTAAGCGCCCAAATATACTTTTGAATTAATCAGCAAGAATAAAAAAAAAATGTCACACATATCTATGTCTTTAAGGTCTGCAAAGCACTTTACAAATATTACCTCTTTTAACCTTATAACAACCCCACGACAGAGATGTTATCATCATCTCCATTTGCAAACAAGAAAACTGAAGGTAGACAGAGTTGCATGAGCTGCCCACGGTCACACCGTGAAGTGTCTAAGGCAGGATTTGAACTCAGCTCTTCTTAAATCTAGGTTTAGTCTTCTATCAATGGGTTTATCTAGGATCGACTAAATTCTGCACTACATTATATTATTATTATTATCATTATCATCATCAGCATCCCTCCACTCTGTCGACTGCCACTTAACAAAGGCACAATGCGTCAAAATAATATCTACTGTTTTATAGGGGAAAATGAAAAAGACTCACAGAAAAAAAACAGGTAGCAAATAACAGTAAATTTAAGTTTTCTTATTCTCTCTTTAAACAAGAAGGGAAGCAGTCTTCTACTAAAAGCTACCTGTGACCTTAGGTTATCAACCCTAAGCATGGATATAATGATCTAAAAATTACATTATGGGTCCTAAATTTATTTCGATTGTCCATTACATTTAAGATATTTAAAATAAGCACGCAAAAATCAAGATGTCAAAAAAAAAAAGAGGATTTCCCCCCTGGTATTGGTAGGGGGCTGTGCAGGAAGAAGAAACAGGAGGTGGATAATGGCACTTATTTACAAATCCTTTCTCCTACTACCAGGTGCAATTTGGCGGTCACACAAGGCTTTTCTTCTCATCCCCCCTCATCTTTGGCAATGAAGGAAAATGGCCGATTCTGAGACACTGCATCATTCTGGCAGCCCCAGACTGATGTCATGAGGAGAAAGGACGGCAGCTTCATTACAGCAAGAAGACAGGCTGGTCTGAGAGAGAGAGAGGACTCTCTTGTGCAAACAGTGAAATGGAGGCATGCAAAAGTACTAGCCAAGCAAACATTTGTGTGTATAAACAGTGTTCTTTGTGCTCACATCTGTCTGAAAGCCTCCTTTTCTCGCACAGAATTGCATGTTTGGGATTCCTTTTTTTCTCTGATACGGTTTTTTCAATTAACCCAGTTATACTCAAAAGTTTTCTTAAGACACCCTCATGCTACCTCACTTACAGACATGACCCTCCCTTTCTTTAAGCTACAGAATGTTTCTGAAGAAGCCCTGAGATAAGAGGGTTGGCATTGCATTTTTCTAAGATCTCTGTATCCTTACCTCCTTAATTTTAAAGAATTAATAAGCAGTTGTATGACATCATAAAGAGGGAAAAAGTTTCTCAAGAGATAACGCATTAAGATAATTCCAAATTTCCTCTTATTGTAGCTGAGTAAAGTAAGTATTAAATAGTAGCAATTCTAAATACACGGAAAAGTTGGCTGTTGAAAGAGAAAGTGGCTTTATATTTTAGTTACTTTTAAGAGATCAATCAAATCAACTAACCAATATTGGCCATCTGTTGCTTATATCCATTTTTGATGCCAGCCTATTACTTTAAAAACAGTGATGGTGACATTTCAGTGTTAAGCTGGCTGATATCAGACCTATTAGTTCTTTGCACAACCGGTCTACTTCCCTCTCCTTTCTGGCAAAAACTCCAGGGCTCCCAAGTGGGCCATTGTCCTCCTCATCTCCCCTCCCCCAGCAGCAGAGGGAAAAGCCTTGGGCTATTATCATTCAGCAGTCAACTAAGTAAGGTGGTTTGGAAAGGCTGGGGGAGGTCGATTTTGGGGAGCTCTCCCTCCCCTCCCCCATCTCCACCTTATTTACCTCCCTTCTTTAGACAAACAAGTGCACTGAGCTTAAAAAGCCGTAAAAGCCTCACGCTTTGGGAGCTCGTGAGCTCTGCAGAAATGAGTGGCAATAATATTCCATTTGGCTCTTTTCTAACCAGAGCTGTCCTCCAATTGACTGGATTCTCAAACTCTGGAAGGAAGGTCAAGTTGGAACAGTTCTGAGTTAAGTGTTGAGTAAGTGTCCCAAGTTCTTAGTTCACTGGGTCTCATAACTGGGTGGGCCTCAGGATGATTTATTTTTGACCACTGCAATTCAGAAAGACTAAATATACTAAGCTATTGAGTACCCACACAGACTTTCATTATGAGACAATTAAAATAACTTTGCTCCATAGTTCTTCCCAATAATGAGTGCTGATATCTAAGGGGGGACAAAGTGCTTTATACATTACATTCTCATTTGTCCCTCACAACACTGAGATAAGTATAAAAATATAATGGATATTACCTCTATTTTAAAGATTGGGAAACTGAGGTAAGTTGGGTAACTTGTGTGTCACTCAATGGATGAGGGTCCCTGGCAGAATTGTAACCCAGTTCTTCCTGACCCTAAAGTCCAACTCTTTTCTCTAGGTTGTTTTGCCTTTCAAAGGTCAGGAAACCAGCCTAGAGAATGCAGGAATTCCATTGTTAAAAGATTGTGATCCTCAGGCCTTCTAGGAAAGGGATAATTGCCTCTCCTTCACAGACAACAGACCACTGTGAAAGTACTTCAACTAAAGCTTCCAGAAGACTAATGTATTCTGTGACAAACGCTAATGAGTGTAAGTCTTTTAAAAGAAAGTGTGGATGAAATTCTCTGTTGGACTTTCAGAGCCCTACATGATCCAGTCGTACATCATCACTGCCCCAATCCTAGGACACACGTTGCTGTCCTTCGCTGGTGGCTCCCCCTGACAAATTCTCTCTTCATTTTAGTCCAAAACCGCAGGTCTGACACCGTCGCCCTGGGCAGCCCTCCCCCATTCAGTAAACCCTAGCGGATCACTATCACTCCACTAGCAAGCATAAAATCCCCAACCATTCCAACTCCTTCATAATCCATGCCCCACTCTAATCAGCTCCCTCTGTATATCTGCAATCTGGTGACATTAGCTTCCTGGCAGCTCCAGGGACACATTTTCACAGGCTGGCTTCCAGGTCTGTAATTCTCTCCCTCCTCTTGTTAGCCTCCATCTCCCATCCTATCTTATGGCCTTCAAATCCCAGCTACAATCCCAAGGTCTCTGAGAAGCCTTTCTTGGTGCCCTTTTCTTTCTATGATCTATTCCATTTAATCCCCTACAGATCTTGTTTGTATATGTTGTTTACATGTTCTCAACTCCATTAGATTGTGACCTCCTTGAGAGCACAGACTGTCTTTTTTTTTTTGCCTCTTTTAAAAAAAATCTCCAGTGTTTAGCATAGTGACAGGCGCATAGTAGGCACTTAGTTGGCTCAAATCACAATGCTATGAATAATAAATGGACAAGTGTTAATTACTTACTGAAAATGAGATAACACAGATGCTTTATGACAATTTGAAAACTTATAATACCATGAGAGGAGAGGTAGGAATTTACTATAAGTGAACCTCATAGGCAAAACTTCTGATCCTAGCATCAGACTATGTACATGGGAACTCAGAATAGGTATTTTTAAGTGTCTTCCTGGAACACTTAAGAGACAAGCAAGAAAATCAGTAAATATTTGGATTGGTAATGGCTTCTAGGACATTCAGGGTAGGTATCTTGATACCCAAGTAAAGACTTGCTAAAAAGGACATCCCAGATTAATTGGACAATAAAAGCAGAGATAAGAATTTTTTAAAAAGCAATATATATTTCTGATATGTGTGTGTATTTCCCTCTGGTCTTCTGAATAATTAGGTTCTATAAGATGAAATACCAGCAAATATAAGGACAATAAATACTAGGCCAAGTGAGATACTTTATCTTTTCAAATTAAAAGGACCATCTGTTTGAGACAGAGAAACTCAAAGCACTGGTTATTAGGAGGGAACCAATTTAAGGTGGTTATTTTTTGGGGCGGAAAGAGGGGTAGAGTTCCAAGGAACCCGTATCTAACCAGGTATATGATTATACCTATGTCCAAAATTGAAGTAGCCTGTATAGATTGATTTATTCTATCATGGGATTATAAAGACTAAATATGAGACGAGACCATGTGAGAACAACAGCACAAACAGAAACTACTTGGAATCAACCTATAGAACAGGAATCTAGGGCTACTGATGAAAAAATGACAATATATTTAGATCATATTCTGGAGACAAATTTCACACAGCGGATAAAATGCCTGGCCTGGGGTCAGGAACTCGTCTTACTAAATTCAAATCTGGCCTGAGACACTCGCTAGCTTGTGGGACCCTGGGCAAGTCACTTCATCCTGTTTGCCTCAGTTTCCTTATCTGGAAAATGAGCTGGAGAAGAAATGGCAAACCATTCCCAGTATCTTTGCCAACAAAACCCCCAATATGGTCAGAAAGAGCTGGACATGACTAATGAGTCAAACTTGATTCAGTTTTTATATTAGGTAAATTGATAACTAAGAGTTGAGCAGCTGCTCCAAAATCTCATGGGGAGCTTGCTGACAAGTAAGTCTGAGGTAGGACCTTTTCAGATGTCTACTTCTGACATAACAGAATGACAGAACAGCATAACAGCATTAACAGAACGCTGGGGACTTCTAGAGAAATGAGAACATTGCTGTAGACCAGATCATTAATGATTTTTTGAATTCTTAGGATCCTTTTATTTTGCACTAGAATGGGCAATGGGTTCAAAGCCTTATGTCTGCAAGACATAGTCTAATACTTGGCTACACGTAATTCACGAAGAAGGAAACATGCAGAGGTGAGGAAACAATGCTAAGTGGGGTTTTTTTTCCCTTCCCCAGAAAAATTAAGAAGAGAATGCACTAAAAATGAATGGCACAGCAATTCAAAGAATCATAGTGGGAGAGTCTGAAAGCGGGAACTGGGAGCAAGTGTTCCACTTCCCTACTTAGACCAGTCAGTTTGAAGCATCAGCACAAGGCTAACTCAGAAAAGGTGGCCAGGGAAGCTGGGTCATTGGGAAGGAGCCATGTCTCAGTGCAAAAAAAAATAAATAAAATAACAAAAATTGAGGGAGCCAGAAAAGATGAAATCTAGTTTATTAACTAATGAGCAGGCATTCCAGAGAGCACAGGAAGTAGGGCTGGGGAGCTTTAGAGCTCAGACATAGGGGCAGGGGTGGGTTAGAGAGAATGGGAATAAGGGCGTGGTTTGTGGGGGGACTGAGAATAGGGTTTGAGCAGTGATAACTAAGAGTTCAGAATCCATGGGAAGGGGAGAGGTATGATGAGCTGAGGTAGTAGTATGTTAATCACTGAAAAACAAATCCAGGAAGGTTATTGCCCACAGAGGCTCTACCTCTCTGGACATCCTTGTGTAGCTAGAAGAGAGCAGGGCTACCCAGGTCAGGGAAAGCCAACAGCTATAGAGGGTAATAAAATGATTATCTGTTCAGAAAGGAAGGCACAACAAGCAAGGCAACTATTGTGGAATATGGAAGAGAGAGAAAAGAAGAAAATACAGAGGTGTGTTCCACAACCCCTCCATCCACAACTATTATTGCCTGAAGGAACACAGAATACTATATACAGGATGTCCCAAAAGTCTGAAACTGTGGATACCTTCTATTAAACACCTCATATTACAATGATGAAAGGCTTTTTCCATCCTAGTTCTGCTCTTTCCTTTCATTCCCTGTCCTTGGTTAATTGTGCCTTAAGGCACTGTTAGGCAGACACCATGGACTTCCATTCCTGTGGAATGGAATAAAACCTTTCTCTACAGAGCTTGGTTGGGGCTACTTATTTCAAGTGCTTCATCACAATGGCACTTTAGAATAGTGATTCACACTACTGCCCTTATTTCTACTTCGGTGGCAAAAAATCCACTTGCAACAAATAGTCTCGTTCTAACCCCTAGCCCCCATCAGGTTCACATTAAATAACTTCAATAATTTCATTCCAGAAACGGACAGATTGTAGGGAGGAGAATGAGAAGTGAGCAGTGTCATAAGTGTCTAAATTTTTGTTTCTGAAATGAAATGGAAGTTACTAATTTTCCTTTGTTGAGTCTTCATTCTGATCTAGTCCTCAAGGTTTTGAACTTTCTCCTAATCTATTTTATTTCACATGTACAAATACTTGGGGAGGCCAGAATTAATTACAAGATAACCTAAAGATACTGGGTCTGGGCCTCTCAATATAAAATTCACAGCTTTACCCTTAAACAAGTTGTCCTAAAAATCAGTCTTTGACCAAGTTTTACTTAAGTCCAGTCTTACACAAAGTCTTAAGACTGACTCTGGGGACACTGTATAAAGCTTCAGAGATGCTTTCTCAGAAAATGCTCATATTAAGTCCTCTTCTTCCTCTTACACTTTTAAGAGACTATAATATCACCACTCATTCTCACTCAACCACTTCACAAATCAATTTCCCAGAATCAAATGAGAAGCGATAAAGCTTATTATACTAGGAGAAACAAAACAAAACACTGGGCCTCTGTCCAGGAACTTAGTACCAAATGTGTGATGTCTCATGTATAAAATATAGGTCTGGGATAATGAACTCTTTCTTTATCTACAAGGTTATTCGACAAATGCATTAGGCTTTGCACGCAAGAAGTACTGTCAATGGGATTCATGTTAATAAAAACTGAGGATTCCACATGTATGAAAACTCACAAAGGATTTTTTTTCTTAGTCATAAACAAGGATTATGTAAAGTTCTATTACACTGACTTGCTCAAAGGGCAGAGAATATGATCAGGCAGAAAGAAGGCAAGATTTATTTTTGTTTTTTGCTTTTTTGGAATGGGGAAGGTAGGGCAATTGGGATTAAGTGATTTGCCCAAGGTCACATGGCTAGTTTTTGTGTTAAGCTTCTGAGGCCAGATTTGAACTCAGGTCCTCCTGACTCCAGGGCCAGTGCTCTATTCACTGTGCCACCTAGCTGCCCCGACAAGATTTATTTTTTAAAAAATATATTAATAATAGGGGTGGCTAGGTGGTACAGTGAAAAGAGCACTGGCCCTGGAGTAAGGAGGACCCGAGTTCAAATCCAGTCTCAGACGCTTAACACTTACTAGCCCTGTGACCTTAGGCAAGTCACTCAACCCCAAATGCCCTGTCTTGCCCCCTCCAAAATTTTTTTTAATAATATATTATTATTTCCATATTGCCTAGTTTCCTGAGCTAGCCTGTATGTCCTTGCCATCTCCGAGAGGGCTATCCCTTGTGAGAATATAGAAACGAAGGAAAAAAAAACCATTCAGCAAAAAAAAGTCAACATATACAAAAAGTCTGAAATCCTACGTGAGTACTCTGCATCCACATAATTCTACAGTTGCTGTTCTTTCATTGTTAAGTGTAGGTGTCAGTAAGCACTTTGTTTTCTGATTCTGCTGAGTTAACTCAGTTCATATCACAAGCTGTTCTATAGTCATTTCTTAGAGGGCAGCAACGTTCCATTGCATTCACGCACAACAAATGGTTTAACCATTCCCCCAATCAATAAGCACTGGACTCCAAGTCTCTGTGCTAAATTGTACTTATTATACCTTTAGACTACTTGTGCTCATTTTACTCCCATGTGGTATAATACCCATTGTTGGCAACAGCTATTACACATTATTTCAGATGCATAATATCTGCCAGCAACAAATCCGTTTGCATATACTGAGTAGTGTGAAGTAGTTTTTGGCTACTAACTGGTTCTGATTTGTTTTGGGAGTTTCGAAATCTCCCAGTAGAAGTGTAAATTGCTCTCCTTCCCAAGAAATACTTAAGTCAAAAAAAGATTACTCACGTGATATCCCTCCTCTGATAGCAGCCCTGAAGCAGGCAGGCGATCAGATCGCTGATAAACTCCACGTCATCCCTATGAAGGGCGGCTTCTAATTCCTAATGAGAGAGAGAAAGAGATTGCAAGATCAAACACAGATGGTGATTTCACAAAATTCCTCCTGGCCCACCACCAGCAGGAAGCTCCAAGCAGCTTAAAGGTTAGTACAGCAGCAGGAACTCCTGAGACATACCAGCCTAGCCTGGCCTGGCCCGGCCATCCCCCCACAGACATCTCTGCAATCTGAGCTGGAGCACACAGATAGCTCATGGGTCCCAGGCTTGTTCCCTCCTGCTCAATCACAAAGCACAAGAAGTAGGAAATGCATCTGCTCCCTTTAATTTTATCACAATTAGAAGTAGACACAGGAGCTAAAGAAGACTATGGGCCTATTTTACTGACAATCAAGTAAACATAGAAAAGTAAACATCTGATTAATTAAAAAGTATACTTTGGTTACTTAGCTGGTCCTACAGCAAAGACTATTGTCTAAGATTTAACAAATGACTACAGAGCTCAGTGTGTGGCAAATCTTATTTGGGGGATACTACAATTATATAATTAATGAGAAATTACTAGACTGAAAAGCATTGTGTTTAATCTTACATCATCTAGAGAAATGAGGTAATGTCTATGCTAATAGAAAACTAACTCTAGGTGAAATAGTGTCTTCCTTGGGGGCTTAAGGATGACCAGGTCTCAAAACTCCGAATGAAAACAATTACTTAAGGATGTAGCATCTGGGAAAGAAAAAAAGCAGCATAATTATTTTTATAGAGAATTCCAGCCTCCCCAAAAGAGACAATGCTACTATTCCAGTAGAAGTAGCATGGTCTGAAAGTGTCATCAATTCTTAGTTAGTGTGAATTATATTTCCACAAGGATGTGGGTCTGTATATTGACTACAAACAATTTTCTCATGAGCCCTTTTAGCCCACAGTTTAATTGAGTCATAACAGGCAGCCACAATACACAGAAGACTCTATCTATGAATCTGGGTTGCAGTTCTCAGTTTATGAACACCAAGCACCGTCTCACTTTAACACCTACAATGGTCCTCTGCCCCAGTAATCTTGGAATAACAACTGACATTAATAGAACATTAAGCCTTTTAATACATTATCACATTTGAATCTCACAATAATGAAGTGGTTACCATCCAAATCTTTAAAACGTTTAAAGAAAACTGAAATTCAACTTTGTGAGTGTTGCCCATGATCACACAGAGAAGGTGGGGGTTAAATTGAGTGCCCCAGGTCCCAGGGCCGGAGCATGAATTCCAGTGGGAGTGTGAGCAACATGGGTTTAGAAATGGCCTGGCCACTTCCCTCAGCACTTGGGATGCAGAGGGAGTCGGAGTCTGGTCCTTAAGTCCTTCTTAGGTTCTTGGCTTGCCCCTGGGGGAGGCACCAGAAGTCTGCTGAGCCTACAAGTGAGGCAGAACTCAGCTGCACTGGCTTGCCACATCAGGGCTCTTTCCTGGACCCTGGGGGAGGAAGAAGCCTAAAAGGTCTCCTCCCTTGGCCCTTCTAACTATGGGCTGCTGAGGGACACCGAGAGCCTGGCAGCTGGGTCCCTCCCAGGCTATCTGGCTCCTTCTACATTACCTGGCAGCAGCAGTGTGCTGGTTCCATACTTCCCTTGGCTCTCTGCCTCCCCCTTGGGTTCCTTTTTTTTTTTTTTTGCCATCATCTTTTGGCCCCTAGATTTATTTATTCCAGCCTTCCTCAGAAGAGGACAGATCTCAGAAGCTGAGGCTGAATGACTATGTCTGAGTGAAAGGATGGATGATGAACGGTCTCCCTCTTCCCTTCTAGGAAAGGAGAAGGAGGAGGCAGGGTCTGGCATCAGAACCTCTACTTGGCTTCTGGCCTGCTCCTCCCTGGGGGGCCGGAGCAAGAGCCAGGAGCTCCTCCCTTGGCCTAGTAATATGCGTTTCTTAGGGTTATCAAACACTAGAGTTTGGGTTGTTTCTCTTTCATGCTTTTCCAGTCTATTCCACCTCTGTTTGTTTTTAAATGTCAGTATCAGAGAGTACCAAAGACAAGTGCTTTATCATATAGTAAGGAGGAGGTCTCTTAATACTGACTTCATTCTTACTTTTTTCTCAGTATTTTCTTTAGGATTCTAGACCTCTTGTTCCTTCAGATTAATTGTGGCAGTTTTGTCTAGTTAAGACAAGTGTCCCCAGAATGAGTTTTCAAATGGACGCTCCAGGGGACAGGGCGGGGTGGAGAACAGCCAAAATTACTGGATATTTTAAAGTATACATACCACATAAATACATCTGCTTTATTCAATAAAAACAAAATTCAAATCCAAGTCAATAAAAATTAGAATAAAATATGTCAACTAAAGTGTGAATTTGCTATAACCTGACAATATAAATGAATAAAGTCAAATCAGGTATATATGGGTTCGAGATATGTGCAGGTTCAATCATCCACTGCTCCCAACACTTGAACGTGAATTATATAAACTCAAAGTAAACCAATCTTTGTGTAGAACTTAAAGATACCCAAGTTATTTTTCTCAAAATTACTTTGGTAAATACAATAAGCTGGTTAAAACCACCACCACCACCACCACCAAAACAAAACTCTCTACAGCGGTGGAGAAACTTTGGCTTGGAGGCCACATGTGGTTCTTAGGTACAGCCTTTTGATTGAGTTCCAAGTTTTACAGAACAAATCTTCTTATTAAGGGGATTTGTCCTGTGAAGTTTGGATTCTGTCAAATGGCTGCACTAGGGGACCTAGAGGGCCATGTGGCTTCGAGGCCACCGGTTTCCCACTACTGCTACCAAAATTTAAGTAACTAACATGTGAATAGTTACAGATTAATAGTTTGACAGCTGTCTTTTTTTTTTTTACCATAATATAAGCCAAGCCTTTGTGACAGATATACAACCAATTTAAAATGAAAACCCACCAAAAAAGCTGAAACTAGTATAAACAAAGATAAGAGAAATAATAGGTACTAAGCACAAAAAAAAAAGCCCAACTCGGTAAGATATAATCTACTATTACATATGTATATACACATATATATATAAAATTAGGATTCTCAAGTACTGTTACTGATGGAAAGAAGAGCTACAGTTTTAAATAGTTGATACCTTTATAAACCACATTATAAAAAAAACACAACAATCTATTCCAAGGAAGACTCTTTAAACAATATGGGGAAAAACAATTATGATTCTGTGTTATTGAGATGCATTCAGGCTTCCTCACCCCCAAAGGACTCTGAAGGATGCTTGAGCTAAAAGAATTTCTATTTTTGGTGGATAAGGATAATGCAAACACATTTTTATACCAAAAATTTCCTCCTGACCCTTGTATATCAGTGCCTATTTTGAAAAACTGAATATTTTAAATAAAGTTTCTACAAGGTCCTGTTCTCATAGTCATACTCTAATGTGAAAGACAAAGTAGCTACATATGAAAAAGACGGGTAATAAATTTTCCTAAATCTATTTTTTGTTGTTTTAATTTTGAAAATACTTGCCAGGCAAATGAAATAAAAGAATAAATAAACAAGCCATGTGTCACGGCTAAATGTTATGGACTTGGTCTTACTCCATCTGAAAAAGAACTAATAGTAGGTTGAAATAAGCATTTGAACCTGAAAATCTTATGCTTGGCAATAAATTCTGAAAAGCCATGTGGTGGCTGTTTATCTTGAGGAAGGAAGGAAACAAATATTTGTTTAGGGTTTACTGGGTGCCAGCGAATGAGCTAAGTGCTTTACAAATACTATCTCATCTGATACTCACAACAACCAGGGGAGGCAGGTCCTATTATTATCCCCATTTTACAGCTTGAAAACTGAGTGTGAGAACAGGTTGTAATCAGTGAACCAACTGGCTTAGTGAGGAGGTGTTTACATATGACCTGCCTGTAGAGGGATGGAAGGTGTGGTGGGGTCAGATAAAGGTTTAAGAATGGGGGTGGGAAGGACAGCCAAGAAACCTGAGTTCAAATCCTGTGTCTCACACTTAAGTCATGAAACCACAGGTGTGGACTGAGTTTGTTTCCTCATCTCTAAAATGCTAGCAACTACAGACCTACCTTAAGCAGTTACTGTGTGACATGAGTTCTTTATAAACTATGCAATTAAACTCACTTAGAATTATGGGTTCAAAGCTATTTCACTCCAGGTAAACCAGGAGAACAGAAGATACAGAAATAAGTCAAAAGCAAGCAATCACCACCCAGGCCCCCACCCTTCCCCAGGGTTCTCCAGTATCCTAAGGTGGGGAAGGGGAGGCCCGGGCTGGGGGAGTATATGGTCTCTCATCTCTGCCACAGGCTCTAGCCCCTACTAACAATGTTTCTGCCCCCAATTTTAGGTCAGATTAGCCTTTACAAAGGAATATTTACTCCAAAGCTGTAACAGAAGAAAATATACAAACACCTCTCACTGACACCTGGGAAGGTGATTAGATTCACAGTTTAGCTCAGTTTCTATCCAGCTTTACTCCCACCGAATTTCAAAGCCCCCCCCTGGGCTTATGTCTCAGAGATACTGATTTCTCAGGGCTTTTCCTTGCTGGGCTGGAGGTAACATCTGATATGGAATTTGGGGCTCCAAGGTCACCATGGCTTAGACCTGAGCTCCCACTCCCAGATTTGAGACTTCTTCCCCTACACTCAGAGCTGAAAAAGACAAAGAAAAGACCAAAAGTCTTTTTCTCAGCACCACAGGGTCAAAAGGGAAGAGGGCTCCAGCGCTTCCCCAGTTACTACTGCATGACACCCTTGGTGTGTGAACACTCTTTCTCTTCAAAGGATGAACTAGAAAAGAGAGTAGTAAGCCTGTGTGCCTCAGTCAGGTAAATTTTTAAATGCTGGCAGTTCTGGCTAGGCAGCCAATAGAAAGAGGCTCCTCCCAAACACATAAATGAGTGAAAGAAGGGAAAACTTCAGCAGTGTCTCCCATTGGGTAACCATATCATAGGTGATCTGGGAATGACCAGAGGAGAGTGAGATAATATATCTTCCCCCTTTGCTGAAGATGTGAAACTGTGAATGTGTAACAAAGCATGTGTTATAGCTTACTTTTGGTGAACTAGTCTTCCCCCCCCCTTATAAAAAAAAGTCTTTGTTCCAAGGTATGACTCAATGAGTAAAGGGGGAAGGGTGCCCCAGTGGCAATATATTCAGAAATTAATGACACAAAACATTTTTTTAAAAAAGTGACACCTGACTCTAGTGTTTTAATCCCAATCCTGATCAAATTCTCTTGTACTCTCAAATCTGAATACTTGTCTTATTTCTTCAAGTTGAGATTTTCTCAATGATGCTGAATGATTTAGAATCATTAAGCATTATGTTCTCAGAAGAATGAAATTTCAGGCAATCATCAGAGAAAAGGAAAGATATAGAGGATGTAAAAGCAGGTTACTACATCTCACCTGAGAGGACTGTGTGAAATGGTGTAATGAATGAGGCTCTTGGATGGATAAATAACTCAGGCATGGCTCCAGGGCAGCACTGGTAGCACAAAAGGTCAAAGCATCAGAGGGAGTTCTCCAGCATACTGAACAGATCACATGTGAAGGATTTACCAAGAGCTCATCATGTATCACCCGCCCATCAATAAAAGACTTCTTGAAAATGTATTACTGGCCTTTTCCTTGATTTTCCCATCTCATGTAGAGAAGACATCTGATTTTTTTTCAACGTTGATTTTTACTGGTACAGGTCCTCCTTTCACTAATGGAACATCCCACAATTCCTCTCTCCTCTCTATGAGTCGGTATAACTCCCTCCCCCCAGTATTCCCCATGTGGTAGACAATCTTTGGGTGATAGACTTCTCTCAAACTAACTTGGCTAGTCCTTAGAACAAATGACCTATGGCCTTTCCAAACTCTAAGATTCTGTCTTATTCAAACTTTCCATCTCCTCCAATACCTAAAAAAAAAAGTTGGGGATATTATTTAAAAATTAAGATTTCTTACTGATTATGCTCTATAGGCACCACTTTTAAGACATTAGGTCAATATGAAGCAAATTAGTCCAGCTACTGAAAGACTGGGTCATTACTTGATCAGAGGAAAAAGCATTATTTATTATAGACAAATGGGCAGAGGATTAGAATGAGAGGAGGCAGGGAGAGACAGAATGGGGTTAATCATCTCACAGAAGAGGCAAAGTATAATTGTTACAATGGAGAGGAAGAACAGGAAGGCTAAAGGGAAAGAGTCAACCTTACTCTCACTGAAGTTGGCTTAGGGAAG
>CM053581.1:424302312-424317484 GCA_028627135.1 Pseudochirops cupreus
AAAAAAAAAAAAAAAGAAAAAAGAAGCATTGAACTAGATGACCTCTGATGTCCATTCCAACTCTAAATCTATGATCCTATTTTCTAGTTTTAGAGATAGAGGAGACCCTAAAAAAAAGTTTAGACTGAAACAAACAGCCTGGTGTCTTGAATTTGGAAGACCTGGTTTCAAATCCTGAGTTTGTCCTTTATTAGCTGCATGATTTTAGTAAGTCACTTAATCCCTTGTGGTCTTGGGTTTTTGTCATATGTAAATAAGGTGACTGAACGGGCTGACTTGGAAGGCCTCTTCCAGTGCTCTTATTTTTGACAACTTCCCTCAGCCTCTATTTCTTTATCGGCAAAATAAGAACATTTATATTTTATTACCTTTCCCACCAAAGGAATTTTGTGAGGATAGTGATTTATAGATTATAAACATGAGCAGTACATAAAAGTATTTTTATTAGATTATTAGTTAATATGTGAATAATAACTTTGAGGCAAGGTGACCCTGCTCCAAGAGGTCCATAGATTTCTCACCTAGTTGCACTACTTGGGGTCCATGAACACGGGTAGGGGAAAAAATTACAATCTCTAACTGAAAATTAGCATTTCTTTCAATTATTTAAAAAACGTTCTGATAAGTGGTTCATATGTTTCTATAGAAAGCCAAAGGATCCATGACATAAAAGAGGTTAAAAACCCCTGATCTAATCCAGTCTCCTCATTTTACACTGAGGTACAATGTAGGAGGAAATTGGGGTACAGTGACTTGCCCAAGGCCACACATGAAGATTACAGAATTACACAAAGGATGCAAATAGCACAGCTAAGGAACCAAATCCAGTTCCTCTGACCCTAAACCCAGTTCTCTTTCCCCATATATCCTACAGGTACTTTTTTCCCAGGCTTTATAATACACACATACACACACACACACACACACACTGATAATTCTCTCATCTCTCCTGTGTTGTGACACCTTTTCTATCTACAGTGCTGGCTAAGGAAGCATTTTCTGGGAAAACAGCTGATAAAAATAATGAACTGGTAGAGGTGAAAGAGGAAGTGCAGTGGTTTCTTGGTTTTTGCATTATGCAGAGGCTACAATTCAGTCACACTAAAGTTGCTCAATAATCCATCCTCTCAACTCCCTCATCAAGACTTTGAAGACAGCTAATTAGCTGAGGGGAACCTGGATATTTTAGGATTTGGTCACTGGTTCAGGGTTTGGGCCCCTCACAAAGATCCCTAGCAATGTCTGTGCCCAGAGCTCCGGAAGAGACTAACAACACATTTACAATTAAAACTGAGCCTCCTTTCCTGACTGGTGTGGGCAATTAAAGGCTCCAACAGATGCTGATGAAACTTCCCTTTGCAACTCTCCCTCCTATTGTGTTACTAAAGCCCAGGAACAAAAGCTACCTACTCCACAGAGGCAACTGTAACCAGAAAGGTCTTATCTCTTCTCAGTTCCCCTCAAATCTTCCCCTCCACTTCCCCACCTTCCCACCCAGCAAAATCTGAGCTAGATACCAGATTTCTCTGTGGAGGTCTATAAAAAACGAAGCCATTCTTACAGGATCTTTGATGTCAGACTGGAGAGGGCCCTTCAAGTTCACAATCAATCAATATTTACTCAGCACCTACTATATGCCAGGCACTGTACTAAATGCTGGGGATACAAAAGTGGGGAACAAAAAAAATAGTCCCTTCCCTCAGTGAGCTTACAATCTAATAGGGGAAGATAAAACACAATAGGAAGTTGAAAGGGGGAGGGGAGAAAGATGAAAAGGTACCCAGCTAGGGGAAACAGTGGAAAAGCCAATCAGAGAAATCCCAAAGTAACCTAGCTAGGTGAGAAATGAGATGTCTTGGAGCACTCTACTTAAACGGAGGTTTGTTGTTCATGCCCCCACCTTTCAGAGAGACAGAGGGTAGTCACGAGGTGGAGTGCCAAGGTTGATGAGATCTTATAAGATGAGGTTATTCCAACAATGAGGTTCTTGTGGCCTGGTGGAGAAGTCAGTCAGAGAAGTTCCAAAGTAGTGCAACCAGGTGAGAAATGAGGAGATGCTGACTGATAAAAGGTATAAGAAAAAACAATGAGAAAGTTTGGAGTAATAAAGAATGTACCCTAGGATGGCTAGAGTCTTAGGGGTTACGGTCTCAGAGAGGAATATCAGGAGTCCAAGACCTAGTTTTAAATTTAGCCTCCAACACTATTTACTATATGACCACTTTACCACTGTAAGCCTGTTTCTCATCCATAAAATGGGAATATTTCTACTCTCTAACTTACAGGGTTGTTGTTGAGGAAAATGCATGGCTAATCTTAAAGCATTATCTAAATGTTATGCTGCAATAAGAAGTTTCCATTGCCCACTTTTCTTCTGAACTCAGATATAAAATTGAAAATTCCACTTGGCTAGCTGAAATGACCACTCCAATCATATTGGCATTGCCACACCAACATCAAATTACTGGCCTGGGATTCAAGAGAACTAGGTTTTCCCAATAGATATGAACAAATAGTTCTCAGAAGAAGAATTGCAAACAATTAGAAATCATTTGAAAGATTGCTCCATGGAAAAGTAGGGACACTAATGCACAGCTGGTGGAGTTAAGAAGTAGTTCAATCCTTATGGAGAACAATTTTGAACTGTACCTAACAGACTATAAAACTGTGCATACTCTTTAAACCAGAAATACCACTTCTAGGTTTGTATCTCAGAGAGATCAAAGAAAAAGGAAAATGACCTATATATACAAAAATGTATATAGTAGCTCTTTTATGGTGGCAAAGAAGTAGAAATTTAGGGAATGTCCATCAATTGGGGAATGGCTAAACAAATTGTGTTATATGATCGTAATGGAATACTATTGTGCTATAAGAGATGGTGAGGAGGCAGACTTCAGAAAAACCAGGAAAGATTTACATGAACTAATACACAGTGAAGTAAGCAGAAGAAGAACATTGTGCTCAGTAACAGCAATATTGTAAGGAAGATCAGCTGCGAAAGACTTAGCTACTCTGAACAAGACAAAGATCCAAGACAATTCCATAGGATCCATGATGTTTTCATCTACCTCCAGAAAGAGAAATGATGAATCCTGAGTGTAGACTGAAATATACTTTTTTCACTTTTTTTGTGGTTCGTGATTTTTATTGGGTGTTTTTTTGTACAACCTAGCTAAAATGAAAATAGGTTTTCCATAACTTCATATGCACTCGATATATTGCTTGCCTTCTCAATGGATGAGGGAGGGGGCAAGAGGGAGAGAATTTGGAACTCAAAAAAAAAATTTTAATGAATGCTGTAAATAAATAAATAAGATTGCTCCAAATCACTAAAAATATGAGAAATGCACATCAAAACAACACTAGGATTTTGCCTCACAACCTGCAAATTGGCAAAGATGACAAAAGAAAAGAATAATTGATGTTGGAGGTGCTACAGATAGATAGATAAACACACTAATGCATTGTTTGTGGAGTTATGAAAATATATATATATATATATATAATGGAAAGCAATTTGGCAAATAAAGTGACTAATGATATTCTTTGATGTAGAAATTCCACTGCTAAGTTCATATCCTAAGAAAGCAACTGATAAAAAGAAAGTTCTGATACAAAGCTAGGTCACAATTATTATGAGTTCTAATAATGGGAGATCAGATGTAGTAAAAATCATAAAATGAAACCAGGGCACACTTAATGTTAGCCAAAATTCAATTTATGTGACACAGATAAGCTAGTTGAGGGTTTTAATATACCACTACATTGTCAGTCTGCAGTTGCCTATCATTGACATATGGATATAATGTGCCCATATTACCAACAGTTGTGCTTTAAAAAAAAAAATTTAAGAGTTCTTAACAAAATGGACAAAAACAAGAATACTTAGGATGTAAAATTGCCAGTACAAAAAGAAGAGACTTGTTATTATATTAGAACAAAAATTTGATGTAACTGAACAACAAAATATGGTCATAGTAAACCTAAAAGAGGACAGGAGGTGAATCTTCAATATGGGATATAAAACACAGGCAAAGTAAAAAGAGAAAGACAAAGTTACATTAGCTTTTTGTGATTTACAAACAACAGCAAGGAACTACCATGTTACAATGACAGAAACAGAATGTCTTTTTATCAGTATGACATTTGCAATAAAAAATGCTTTGCTCTTAGCAGAGCAATCATTCAGATAAAAGATTCAAGTTTAAGTGAAGGAAAGAAAATGGAAACAAAGTGCATTGTAAAGAAACTTTTACTGCAAGCCTTGTTTGGTTCAATTGCTTTAAAAATTTAGTTCAATTGCATAATGATAAATTTACCAGAGAGAAAGTCAGTGTAGATTGAGGGTGCAGCAGTGAAATATCCTGATGTTTTGAAGAAAATATTCAAGAAGTGGATGCATTGATCAACAAATTTTTAATGTGGATGAAATAGGCTTATTCTAGAAAGAAGATGCCTTCCATTCCTAAGGAAAAAAAAAACTCAACTGGGGTTTAAAGTGTCTAAGGATAGCCTAACACTTCTCTCGGGAGGTAATTAAAAAGTGGATTTTAAATTAAAACCAGCGCTTGTTTATCGGTCCTAAAATCCTCATGCTGTAAAAGGCATCAGATGCTTCTTGTTTTTTGGTGATCAAATTAGAAAGCATGGGCTATTTTCAAGTTATTTTAGCACAGCTGTTAAAAATGTTGTAGGGACAACAATATAGTTTTTAAAGCATTACTGATTTAAGATAATACCCCAGCTTACCCAACTATACTTGGCTCATTGTGTGAGAATGTAAGCATGCAAAATTCATTAAGATGTGAATAAAGATCTCTGCACCTGCCATCATATGTATGACGATTTTAAGGAAGAGAGTTCAGTCTACCTTCCTAAAATATTTTAAGTGACAATAACCATATCTTCATCATATTATCAATGTAGGTTTATCTTTAAGTGTAATATTCAATAATTTTTACATTTTAAAAATTGTTATTACTCTATTATTTTTAAATAAATGAATCAGAATTACATTTATTCTTACCCTTTACTATTATGTTAATAAAAAGATTTTTAAAATTAAATTTTTTCATCACATATTATATGATTATAACTTTGAAAAGCACAAATTTCAATAATGGGACCACTTCATGGAATTCATAATTTGCACTAATTGGGACTTAGTTGTACATCAAAATATTTATACCAACATTCTTTATCATAGCGAAGAATTGGAAACAAACGAGATGCCTGTTGACTGGGGAATGGCTATATAAATTATGGTAGATTAATGTAATGAAATATCACTGTCCTGTAAGAAATGATGTAATGAATATAGAGAAGCATGGAAAGATCTACATAAATTGATGCAGAGTAAAGTAAACAAAGCCCAGAAAATATACCCGACAACAATGTAAACAGGAATACACACACCCACAATCAAATATAAATATTGCAAAATCGCAAAGGACAAGCAGGACTCCAAAGGGGAGATATGAAAAGACAACCCGTCCCTTTTCCATCTGCCCTCCATGGGTCTGGTAGGCGGCACTATTTTCATACTTTTATATACACATTGATCAATTTGCTGATTTTTCTCTTCCTTTGCTTTAAAAATATTTGTTAAAAGGGAGAACTTTCAGGGAGAAAAATCACAAAAAACTGGAGAATGTCATAAGGATTACATGAGATAATTTACGTAAAACACTCCACAAACCTTAAATAAACATTGATTATCATTATTATTGCTAATATTTTGGACCAGACCAGTAATTTCATTGGTATAGGGGAAATTCAATGAGGAAATTTCTTCTAATACTATATAGATTGATACCTTCTCAGCAATTTAAAGCCGGAGAGAGTAAACCACAGTATTAATTAAACAATCCGAAGACTTGTCCAGAGTGAGACAGAAGCATGGAGCAGGGCTAAGACTTGAACATAGGCTCCCTATCAACAGGGCAGCACTATCTTAAAATTTAACAACAGGTGGGGCTAGGTGGCGCAGTGAATAGAGCACTGGCCCTGGAGGCAGGAGGACCTGAGTTCAAATGTGACCTCAGACACTTAACACTTACTAGTTGTGAGACCTTGGGCAAGTCACTTAAGCCCAATTGCCCTGCTGTCCCCCCTCCAAAAAGCAAAAAAAAAAATTTTAAATAACAACAACAATGCCATCAAAGCCCAAACGGTTGTCCGTGCTGTGAGAAATGAGCAACAACAAAGTTAAGGAATGCAAGAAGAAAGGCGAACATAGAGAAGGGACTGAGACCACTATGGCGTCTGTGAAGGCCTGGCAGGAACCCTGAACCACGAGGGAACTGGGCTTTGGATACATGTCCGATTGAGTCAGATCTCCTCATGAGTGTGATACAACTCAAAAAAAATAGGTGAAGTGACACCGGGCTGCAGGTTAGCTCTCCTTGAAATTCATGACGATTAATTTACACCGATAACCATAGCCCCTTCATGTTCCGGTAACACAGTAAGATGCACATGAAGAAGGTACATTAGAAATACCGATACTGTGGTCAAAGGAAATGAACAGGCAGTTTTATGATGAAAAAATCAAAAACTATAGATAGTCATATGAAAAAATGTTCTAAATCACTCTAGATTAGAAAAATGAAAGTTAACAACTTTGAGATATTATCTTATACCTGTTAGACTGGCTAAAATGGTAAAAGAGTAAAGGGACAAATGTTGGAAGGAATATGGAAAAACTGGGACACTAGTTCAATGTTGGTGCAATTGTGAACTAACCCAACTATTTTGAAGAGCAATCTGGAATTATGCCCAAAGAGTTATAAAACTGTGTATGCCCTTTTACCCAGCAATACCAAGTTTGTTTGCCAAATTAATTAGGGAAAAAGGAAAAGAACTTATGTGTTCTAAAATATTTATAGCAGTTCTCTTTGTGGTGGCAAAGAACTGGAAATTGAGGGGATGCCATTCAATTGGGAAAGGGCTGCACAAGTTGTGGTATATAATTGTGATAGAACACAACCATGCTATAAGAAATGATTTTAGAAAAACTTGGGATAGACTTACATGAAATAAAGAAAAGTAAAATGAGCAAAACTAAGAGAACATTGTGCAGAGTAACAGAAATATTATCATAAGAACAACTTTGAACACCTAATTTATTTTGAGTACCATAAATACTCAAATCAGCTATAAAGGATGTATGAAGAAAGACACCAACCACCTACGGAAAAAGATGATAGACAGAGATAAATACATATTGGTGTCCAATGGTCCCCTTCGCTAAGGCAGGATGTGGAGGAGGAAGGAAAAAAGTGCACAGCAGAGAACAAAAGAAAACCTAGAAGGAAGCACACTGGGGTGGAGCCAAGATGGCAGAAGAAAGGCAAGGACACACCTAAGATTTCCCACAAACCCCTCCAAATATCTTTTTAAAAACACTCTAAACAAATTCTAGAGCAGCAGAGCCCACAGAAAGATCAAGTGAAGCAAATTTCCAGTCCAAGATGACTTGGAAGGTCAGCAGGAAAGGTTGCTCTAAGGTGAGAGAGGAGCATAGTCCGACAGAGGCTGCACCAAGAGCAGACGGGGCCCAGCAAACTAAGAGCAGGCCTCAGGGGACTGAATCCCTGGCAGCAGTAGTGGTTTCCAGACCTTGCAGTCCACAGATGCCAAAGACAACTTAGAAGGTCAGCAGGAAAGGTCTGTTGTACCTGGGTGAGAATGAAATGCAATCTAGTGCAGGCTCTGCCAGCACAGCCCTGACCATAGCAAATCAAGAGTAAGCCTTGGGAGTGACTGAATCAGTAGCAGCATGGGCAGTAGCTACTGCCAGAGATCTCAACCCACACATGGTAAGGGGGTCAAACAAGTGGTCAAAAGGAGATTACAGGGATCTTTTTGCTAGCACTGAGGTGGGCCTCTGTTGCTTTGCCCATACTCAGATGCAGGTCACAGTCCTGGGTGGCAGTCCCAGGGTGAGGAGGAGCAATAGCATAGCAGAGTTTGTGGCCACAGTGGAGCAGGGACCCCACTCACAGTTCCAGGGCAGAAAAGACTACTTGTGGTCACTCACAGACCAGAGCACAGGCCAGGAGAGTGGTAAACAAACACCTCTCCTTAGATCATACCACCCTGTAAAAACTGAAAACATAAAGGTCTTCAGAAGTATCTCTGAAAACAGCTACACAAAACCCCTAAAGCTTGGGACAGAATGCCATTCACCCTGGAAGCAAAGCTCTACTTTAATAAACAGTTAAAAGTCAAGAAATAGGCTGGGATTCATTCCCCAACTGATAAATGGCCAAAGGATATGGACAGACAGTTTTCAGAGGAAGAAATTAAAGATATCTATAAGCATATAAAAAAATGCTCTAAATCACTATTGATTAGAGAAATGCAAATCAAAGCAACTCTCAGGTACCACATCTCACCAGCCAGATTGGCTAAGATGACAAAACAGGAAAATGATAAATACTGGAGAGGACATGCAAAAATTGGAACACTGATGCATTGTTGGTAGAGTTGTGAACTGATCCAACCATTCTGAAGAGCAATCTGGAACTATTCCCAAAGGGCTATAAAAAAGGGCATACCCATTGACCCAGCAATACCACTTCTAGGGCTGTATCCCAAAGAAATCACAGAAGTGGTAAAAGGACTCATATATACAAAAACATTTATAGCAGCTCTATTTGTGGTGGCAAAGAACTGGAAATTAATAGGATGCCCATCAAGTGGGGAATGGCTAAACAAGTTGTGGTATATGAATGTAATGGAATACTATTGTGCTATAAGAAATGAGGAGCAGATGGACTTCATAATAACTTGGAGAGATATATATAAACTGATGCTGAGTGAGGAGAGCAAAACCAGGAGAACTTTGTACACAATCACAGACACATCGTATGGGTGACGACTAACTCTGATAGACTGGGCTCCTCTCAGCAATCCAAGGTTAGAAGACAACTCCAAAAGACTCATGATGGAAAAGGAAATCCACATTCAGAGAGCAAACTAGAGTCTGAAAGCAGATTGAAGCAAACTACTTGCTCTCTCTCTCGTTTGTTTTATTTTGTTTTGTCCCTTCTTTCTCATTGTTCACCCCATTGGTTATAATCCTTCTTTACAACATGACTAATGTTAACCATGAAGGTATTTGTAGAACCTATATTTGATTACAGGCTGCTATGGGGGGGAGGGGGGAGGGAAGGAAAGGGGAGACAATTTGAAACTCAAGAGATTGTGGAACTGAATGTTGTAAACTAAAAGTAAATAAATAAATTTTAAAAAATAAATGGACTGGAAAAATGAGCAAAGAATGAAAAAAATGGACCAAAAAAAGTTGCTATGGTGACAAAGAAGATCAAAACACATACTCAGGGGTAGCTAGGTGGTACAATGAATAGAGCACTGGCCCTGGAGTCAGGAGGACCTGAATTGAAATTCAGCCTCAGACACTTAACTCTTACTAGTTGTGTGACCTTGGGTAAGTCACTTAACCCCAATTGCCCTGCCTTCCCCCCTCTAAAAAGAAAAAAAAAAGAGAGAGACAAAAAAGTCAAAGTTCCTCTATCCAAAGCCTCCAGGAAAACAATGAATTGGTTTCAGGCCATGGAAGGGCTCAAAAAGGATTTTGAAAATCAGATAAGAGAGATAGAGAAAAAATTGGGAAGAGAAATAAAAGTGATGCAAGAAAATCATGAAAAATGAGTCAACAGCTTGGTAAAGGATACACAAAAAAATACTGAAGAAAGCAATACCTTGAAAAACAGACTAGGTCAAATAGTAAAAGAAGTCCAAAAAGTCAATGAGGAGAAGAATGCGTTAAAAAGCAGAATTGACCAAATGGAAAAGGAGGTCCAAAAGCTCAGTGAAGAAAATAATTCCTTAAAAATTAGAATGGAGCAAATGGAAGCTAATGACTTTATGAGAAATCAAGATACTATAAAACAAAACCAAAAGAATGAAAAATAGGAGACAATGTGGAATATCTCATTGGAAAACCAACTGACCTGGAAAACAGATCTGGGAGAGAGAATTTTAATATTATAGGACTGCTTGAAAGTCATGATCAAAAAAAGATCCTAGACATCATCTTTTAAGAAATTATCAAGGAAAACTGCCCTGATATTCTAAAACCAGGGCGTAAAATAGAAATTAAAAGAATCCACTGATCACCTACTAAAAAAATCCCAAAATGAAAACTCCCAGGAGTATCATAGCTAAATTCCAAAGTTCCCAGTTCAAGGAGAAAATATTGCAAGTAGCCGAAAAGAAGCAATTCAAGTTTCATGAAGCCACAGTCAGGATAACATAAGATTTAGCAGCTTCTACATTAAAGGATTGGGAGTTTGAAATATGATATTCTGAACAGGTGGCTAGGATTACAATCAAGAATCACCTACCCAGCAAAACTGAGTATAATCCTGCAGAGGAGATAATGCATATTCAATGAGATGGAGGACTTTCAAGCATTCTTGATGAAAAGACCAGAGCTGAATAGAAAATTTGACTTTCTTTTTTTATTAGTTATTCATTTATTTATTTTTGGTTTTCAACATTCAGTTCCATAAGCTTTTGAGTTTTAAATTTTCTCTGCCTCCCTCCCCTCCCCTTTCCCCTTCCTTCTCCCCAAGATGGCATGCAGTCTGATATGGGCTCCACAAGTATATTCTTATTAAACATATTTTCACATTAGTCATGTGGTAAAGAAGAATTAGAATGCATGGAAGAAACCATGAGAAAGAAGAAACAAAACAAAACAACAAAAGAAAAGGAGAGCAAATAGTATACTTTGATCTGCATTCAGACTCCATAGTTCTTTCTCTGGATGGGGATAGTATTTTCCATCGTGAGTCTATTGGAGTTGTCTTAGAAGTTTGCATCACTGAGAAGAGCTATGTCTATCAAAGTTAGTCATTGCACGATGTGGCTGTTACTATGTACAATGTTCTCTTGGTTCTGGTCAATTCACTCAGCATCAATTCATATAAGTCTTTCCAGGTTTTTCTGAAGTCCACCTACTTATCATTTGAAAATTTGACTTTCAAGAGAAGCATAAAAAGGTAAAGTGAAAAGGGAGTCATAAGAGACTTAATAAGCTTAAACTGTTTACATTCCTACATGGAAAGATGATGTTTGTAACTCACAAGACCTTTCTCATTTTTAGGGTAGTTAGAAGTAGTATATATAGACAGACGGTACAGGTGTGAGTTGAATGTAAAGGAATGATATCTAAAAAATAAAATTAAGGAGTAAGAGAGGAATGTACGGGGAGAAAGAGAAAGGGAGAGATAGAATGGGGTAAATCGTCTCACATAAAAAGGGCAAGAAAAAGCTTTTACACTGGAGGGGAATAGGAGGGAGATGAGGGGGAATGAATGAACCTTACTCTCATCAGAACTGGCTCAAAGAGGGAATGATATACACACTCAATTGGGTACAGAAATCTATCTTACAAGGAAGTAGGAGGGGAAGTTGGAGGGGGGCAATAGAAGGGAGGGCAGATTGGGGGAGGGGATAGACAGAAACAAAACACTTTTAAGGAGGGACAGGAGGAAAGGAGGGAGAGAACAGAATAAACTGAGGGGAGGAAAATAGGATGGAGGGAAATACAATTAACAATAGTAACTGCGAAAAAATTTTGAAGCAAGTTTCTCTGATAAAGGTCTCACTTTCCAAACACATAGAGAACTAAGTGAAATTTATAAAAATAAGAGTCATTCGCCAATTAACAAATGATCAAAAACATGATCAGTTTTCAGATGAAGTAATCAAAGCTATCTATAGCCATATGAAAAAATACTCTAACTCACTACTGATTGGAAAAATGCAAATTAAAACAATTCTGAGGTACCACCTCATACCAATTAGATTGGCTAACAGGCAAAAAGGCAAATGACCATTGTTGGAGGATGTGGGAAAAATGAGACATTAATGCATTCTGATGGAGTTGTGAACTGATTCAACCATTCTGTAGAATAAATTGGAACTATGCCCAAATAGCTATAAAACTAAGCATACCTTTTGACCTAGCAATATCACTACTAGGTCTGTATCCCAAAAGATTAAAAAAAAAAGGAAAAGAACCTATATGTACAAAAATATTTATATTAGCTCTTTTCTGAGGGCAAAGATTTAGAAGGTAAGGGGATGCCCATCAATTGGGGAATGGCTGAAAAAGTTATGGTATGTAATTATGATGGGATACTATTGTACTATATATAAGAAATGATGAGCAGGATGCTCTTAGAAAAACCTAGAAAGGCTTGCATTGGCTGATGCAAAGTAAAATGTACTGTGTGCAAAGTAACAGCAATATTGTAAGATGATCAGTTGTGAAAGATTTAGCTATTCTCAGCAATACAATGATCCCAGACAGCTCTGACAGACTTATGATGAAAAATGCTATCTATCCCCAGAGAAAGAACTGATGGTATCTGAATATAGATTGAAGCATACTTTTTTTTAACTTTATTTTTCTTGAAGTTTTTTTTTGTCTGTGTTTTCTTTCACAATACAACTATTATGGATGTTTTGCATGACTATACATGTATAATCTATACGTAATTTCTTGCCTTCTCAATGAGGGCAAGTTGGAGGAGAGAATTTGGAATTCAAAGTTTTAAAAACAAATGTTAAAAATTGTTTTTACATGTAACTGGGGAAAATAAGATACTAAATGAAAAAAGAAGAAAACACAGAAAAGCAGGGTAGCTTTGAAAATGAGGAGATTTATTTATTACATAGTTTTCAAAAAGTAAATAGTGGGGAATGGAAATTCATGGTTTTATATTGAATCTTCTTTTTATGTTGTTCTGTGTACATGGAAGTGTTTTTTTTTTTTGTAGGTCCTTTTATATTTAAGTTCGAAATTAATTTAGAAATTAAAAAAAAATACCGATACCTCATGAGCTGGAAATGTTTCAGTGAGGATGACCCTGAAGACTAAAGTGGACAAATAATTAGTATGTATTAAACAGACTGAAGACATTGTCTCATTATGTGCCAGTAATATGTCAAAACAAAACTGGAAACATACTTAGCAGGTGTAGACTAGGGCTTCATCATGGTGTGCCCACATCAGAGAAGGTGCTGGGCTCTATGAGCAAAGCAGAATTGAAACAGCTCGAAGGAAATGCAGGATGTACAAATTTAGAGAATCGACCCCAAATATTCCCATGCACTCTTTGGGCCCAAGTGGTGGAACATTCTGAGCTCATCATGTTGGTCTGATCAGCCACAGTCAGACACACTGAAACTTCACTGTAGCGTAGTGGTATCGTTTTTGGTCCTCTTGGAGAATGAAGGACAACAACCTATGCGAACTAATGCAGAGCAATTCTAAGAAATAACTTCATCCCTAAAACCAGTTTGGATGAAATAAAAGCTAAAATCAAGGACCTGCTAAGGCCTTAATAGGAAAAAAATAAAATAAAATAAAATGGAATATAAAAAAAAAACCTGAATAGGGAAAAGTTAAAAAACCTGAATGATTGAAAATTTTCACTTAACACAAGTTTCCTCAAGCTAACTTTTTATCTTATTTATGACCTTCTGGGATCCTTGAAGATATTAAGTTTCTAAAGGGACACTTGTTTCTTCTCCCCTATTAAAATGTAAGTATTTCATCATCCTATAACCTATTCCAAATGTTCAAATGAACCTTCCTAGTTTTCACTTTACTCCCATGTTTGTATTTCAAAGTTTCTCCTCAGCTCTGATATTTTAATGAAGAATGTTTCATTATTTCATTAAAGATCTACTGTCCCCTGTAGAACTATGTAGGATAAGTTATTTTAGATTGTAATTTTTTTTTTTTTTTTGCTTTTTGAAGGGCAATTGGGGTTAAGTGACTTGCCCAAAGTCACACGGCTAGTAAGTATGTCTGAGGTCAGATTTGAACTCAGGTCTTCCTGACTCCAGGGCCAGTGCTCTATTCACTGCGCCACCTAGCTGCCCCTAGATTATAAATTTATCTTTTTCCTTTTGGCATTCTAAGATCTGTATTCTAAGATCTGTTCTTTTTAGTGGTATCTTCAAAGTCCTATATGGTCTTCAATATGACTCTGCAGAACTTGAACCTTCTCTGTTTGTCTACTGCGGTATTTTATTTTTCTTTGACCTCAAAGCTCTGTAGTTTGGCTATGACATTCCTGGGAGTTTTCATTTTAGAATTTTACAGGAGGCAACCAATGGATCCTTTCTATTTTCATTTTGACTTCCGATACTAACAGAAGTTAGGGGTAGATACGTGGTATAGTGGTTAGAATACCAGGCCTGGAGTCAGGAAGATCCATCTTCACGAGTTAAAAATCTGTCCTCAGACATTTATTTACTGATTGTGTGACCCTGGGCAAGTCACTTAACCCTGTTTGCATCAGTTCTTCATCTGTAAAATGTGATAGAGAAGGAAATGGCAAACCACTCCAGTATCTTTGCCAAGAAAACCCCAAATGAGATCACAAAGAGTTGGATATGACTGAAATGACTGAACAACACCACCACTGCGAACAAATCTGGGCAATTTTCATTTATAATTTTTTGACAACGTAGGTAGCCTGGTGATTCTTACATTATTTCTCTGTGACATGTTTTCCATGTTGGTTGTTACTCCTATTATATTTTCCTCTGCTTTGCTTTTCAATCTTTTAAAAAATATATTTCTTATTTTTTCATGTAATTTTTTTTTTATTTCTCTATGGCCCATTCTAATTTCAGGGAGTATGGTTTTTAGGTAAGGTTTGCCACTTCCATTCTAAGTAATAATTACCCTTATTGAGGCAGCTAGGTGGCACAGTGAATAGAACACCAGTCCTGGAGTCAGGAGGACCTGAGTTCAAATCCAACCTCAGACACTTAACACTTACTAACTGTGTGACCTTGGGCAAGTCACTCAACCCCAATTGCCCTGCCCTCCCTCTTGTAATGCCATGCACCAGCAGATTCCCAAAAGAATGCTACTGTGAACAGCTTTTAGAGTTTGGATTACACAATATAGTGAATGCTCTGTTTATTCCATTACAAATCAAGGCAAACATTCAAAACGTTATATCTTATCACAGAAAATGGCCACACAGTTTTCACTACAGTGGCCACAATATTCAGAACAAGAAACAATAGAATCAAACTTCCACTCATGGGGCAACCATTAACTTAATCAGTCACTAATCTAGATTCACAATTACTAAATATCTTAATC
>CM053581.1:424327768-424345025 GCA_028627135.1 Pseudochirops cupreus
ATTCTTACTCATGGTTCTTCAGACCGTGATTTTTTTTTTAAAATCTCTGTGGGGCTCTGCTTCCAGAAGGGAAAGCTCTGTCCCAAATCACTGGGGTCCTCCCGGCTGCCTTAGCTCTCAGGAAGATGCTGGGACTCTTCCTAATTACTTCCGGCTGACTGGATAATGAGGACTCCAAGATGGAGGCCCAAGATGACGATCCGGATCCAGGCTGCTCAATGCGAGAGCACTGGCCTCAGAACAATCGCTAAGTCCCCCTGCTGTCTGCAGGCCGCGGGCGGGAAGCTACAACGCGGAGGCGGGTGCAAAACCTCTGCCTTTCACTTTTCCGCTCTGGAGGCCTTTTGGCCAGACTGCTTATCTCCCCCTTTTCGCAATCTCCACTCGCAGCTGCTGCTAATCCGCTCACTTGAGAGGCTCCTCCGCTCCTCCCGTCCAGCCGTGGCTTCAGGGCAGGCTGTTTTCGGTTCCCAGTGCTGATATGGTTCCACGTAGCTGAGCTAACTTTAGTGGGAAGTATCTTTGTGTGCGTTTTGGGGTTCTAGGATTGGTTTAGAGTCCTGTTTTATGGGTGTTTTGGGGTGGCTGTGTGAGAGCTGCGATATGTTGCTGCTGCTACGCCACCATCTTGGCTCTGCCCCCAACTTCTATATATAATTAAAAGTTTTACACAAAGGTCATCTAGGTGATATGATAGAGTTCTGGGCCTAGAGTCAGGAAGACTCATTTTCCTGAGTTCAAGTCTGACCTCATGTCCTCAGATACTTGCTACTTATGTGACCCTGGGCACGTCACTTAACTCTGTTTACCTAAGTTCCTCATCTGTTAAAAAAGAAGTGGAGAAGGAAATGGCAAACCACTCCAGTGTCTTTGCCAAGAAAACCCCAATGGGCTCACAAAGAGTTGGGTATGACTGAAAAAGGACTAAACATATAAACAAAACCAATGCAGCTAAAATAAGAAAAGGACCCTGCAGGGAAATCATTGCAGCAGATTTCTCTGATAAGATCTCATGTTGCAAATAGAAAAGGAACTGAGTAAAATTTATGAAAAATAAAAACATTTCCCCAGCTGATAAAAGATCCAAGGTTCCAAATAGGCAGTTTTCAGAGGAAGAAATCCAATTTATCAATAGCCATGTGAAAAATATTCTAAATCATTGATAATTATAGAAATTCAAATTAAAACAAGACTGAGGTACCTGTCATACCCGTCAGATTGGTTAGGAGGACAAAAAACGAAAATGATAGACTGAATGGGATGTGGGAAAAATAGGTACACTAACCCATTATTAGTGCAGCTGTGAATTAGTCCAGCCATAGCCATCTGGGAGTGTGCCATAAGGGCTATTAAACTGTGTATATCCGTTAGCCCAACCATACTGCTGCTAGGGCTATACCCTAAAGAAATAAAGAAAGAGGAAAAGGACCCATAACGTACCAAAATATTTAGATCCACTTTTTTTTTAAATTTCAGTTGTCAAGAATAAGAAACAGAAGAGGATGTCTGTCAATTAGGGAATGACTGAACAAATTATGGTATATTCATGTGATGAAATACTATTGTGCTGTAAGAAATGAGAAAGTCAATAGTTTTAGAAAAATGTGGGAAGACTTGTATGAACTGATGCAGAAGTGAAGTGAGCAGAAACCGAAAAATCTATACAGTCCTTGTGGTATTGTAAAGATAATCATTGATAGGTTTATTGACTTCGATCAACACAGTGTCCCACTGCATTCCCAAAGGACTCATGATGAAGCATGCTATCTACCTCCAGATGAAGAACTTACGGACTCAGTGCAGATTGACACATATTTTTGTTCTTATTTTCTTGGAGTATGGGATGTGTATGTATGTACACACTCATGGGAATTTGTTGTCCCTGACTTTACAAATTGATTAAAGGCTTTATTTTTCTTGCCTTCTCCTTGGATAGGAGAGAGCGCATAGAGGAAGAGAATTTTGAAATACAATAAAGTAAAGCTTCTGCTTTTAAAAAAAGAAGCGTCTGGGAAATCTGTAAAGGGCACATTCATTAGACACACAAATGATGAGAGGCAAGAAACACCGTTAACTGACAATATGTGCTTTTTCTCATTAGTGTGTCTAAATGTATGATACTCAAAATTTACAAAATATAAAGGTAATGATATTTTTTGCTTCTGAAATAAATTATTTTGAAAATTTTGGAAAGTGATAATCATTCTTCGATCTTTTGTCTAATTAGAACCCTGCTATAACTCATGATGATGGTAGGATTCAGAAGAAACTCATGTATTATTTCTACATTAGAATGTAAGCAATACAGGGTGGCCAAGTGTCACAGTGAATAGAGCACCAGCCTTGGAGTCAGGAGGACCTGACTTCAAATACAGCTTCAGACACTTAACACTTACTAGTCGTGTGACCTTGGGCAAGTCACTTAACCCCAACTGCCCTGCCCTCCCCCCTCCAAAAAGAAAAAGAATTTATTCCTCTTTAGTCCCTTATCACCATATGTTTGTGTTTACCTTTTTATGTTTCTCTTAACTCCAGTCAGTGTTTGAACTTTAAAGTTTCTTCCACACATTTATTTTGTTTTCATCAAGAATGATTAAAAAGTCCTCTGATTCGTTAAGGGGGCAGCGAGGTGGTGCAGTGAAGCGAGTGCTGGGCCTGGAGTCAGGAAGATCTGAGTTCAAATGCAGACTCACTTGCTCACTAGCTGTGCGACCCTGGGCAAGCCATTTAGCCCTGCTTGCCTTGGTTTCCTTATTTGCAAAGTGAGCTGGAAAAGGAAATGGCAAACCACTGCAATTATCTTCTCCCAGAAGCTCCAAATGGGGCCACAGAGTCAGACATGATTGGAAAATAACTGAACAGCATTTTATTAAAGATCTACTTCTTGCCCTGTAGGATTACACTAATTTTTTCTGAGTAAGTTATTCTTGGATCTAAGCCTATACTTCAGTTTCTAGGCTGTCATATTCCAGCCTATTCTCTCCTTTATAGTGGGGACTGCTAAATCATGTATGATCTTTAACCGTGGCTTCTCAATATCTTAATTCCTTCTTCCTGGCTATTTTCAGAGAATTTAATTTGACCTGGAAGCTCTGAGTTTTCACTCAAATGTTCTTGGTTTCAGGGTTTCCTGCTTTGCCCCCTCATTGTAAGATCCTTCTTCACGTCCCATCTTACTGCACTCATTTAGGCTTCTCCATCATGCCACAAAAACCTCTTCATGCTACAAAATCCCGTTGGCCCTGGAGCTCATCTCATCAGTATTCTGCCCGGAGGTTTGAGTGGAGAAGGCGTGCACTTAGGCCCGCTGCTCACCTGCACTCTTTTGGGTTCTCCATCATAGCCCCTATCCCAAGTACCTTCCTTATTTCTTCCCACTCCCTTTTCAGCCTCCTTAGTTGGTCGTCTTCCCCCATTAGTTTGTAAACTTCTTAAGGGCAAAGAGTGTCTTTTTTTCATTTGCATTCCCAAAATTTAACACAGCGCATATAGTCTTAAAAATGTTCATCGACCGGGCCGTGTTCTTTTCAAATTTCTTGAAATACGCTCAGCTTTTTCATTCAGTCTTGACTTTCGGCTCCCCCGGTGATCACTAAGCTGTTTGTCTCTCATTCGTGTTCCAGGTCAGTTGTTTTTGCTCCATGTTTGGTCCCTTACATTTTGGCCATTTCTTTTTTCAGTCTTTTGACTTTGCATTGATACTAGTTGTGGTTTCATGGAGTCATTGACTTTTATTTGATCCTTTCTAACTTTCAGAGAGTTTGTTGCTTAGGGAAGGATTTATACCTCTTGTGTCGACCTATTAATGCCTTTTAAATTCTGTGTAACATAACTCTTGTTTATTTTTCAATTTTTCTCTTTTATTTCTCTCATTTATGAAAATATTTTAAAACTTAGTAATCCTAGTTTCTCCTGAAATTCTAGTTGACTCTGACCCCAAACTGTTTTTTCTTTGCAGCTTGGCGTATCGCTGTTTCGGAGTCACTTTGTTCTGGGTTTGTCCTTGAGCATTCCTCTTACCATGATGACCTTTATGGAAGGATTCTTTTCCTTTTTGTTTGCTCATTCTTCTAGCCTACTTCCTAACTTCAGATTTGATGTTACTGCATATGCAGGTTCTGCACACTTCTGGAAGGAAATTCTGGGCTAGTCCTTTTACTGTTGGTTTTTAAAACATGGAGTGTTTTGTTATTCCAGGCTCTCAGAGACAGGTCAGGATGAGGACCTTCAGCCTTCAGTGTTCCCAAAGTGGTTTGATTCAGGGATAAGTCTGCTCACTGTACCCCTGACCTGACCTCTGCTCGTTCCCACCTGCGTTTGGTCTGTGCAACAGTAGACTGCTACTGGACTCCATCACTGTCACGCAGCTAGGAAGCTGTACTGGTTCAGAATGACAGAACTGCAGGCTCCCTTTGGTCTGGGATTCCTGCTATGGCGGCTGGAACCGAGGCCCTGCTCCGCTCCTAGGATCTGTCCATGTGGCTGCTGCTTGCTTCTGACCTTGCTTTCTCTGTGGTTTCACTGCCTAGGACAGTGGTTCTCAACGTTCCTAATGTGGCAATCCTTTAAATACAGTTCCTCATGTTGTAGTGACCCCCAACCCATAAAAGTATTTTTGTTGCTACTTTGTAACTGTAATTTTGCTACTGTTATGAATTGTAATGTAAATATCTGATATGCAGGATGTATTTCACTTTTTTTTCTTTTTGGAGGGCAATTGGGGTTAAGTGACTTGCCTAAAGTCACATGGCTAGTAAGTGTGTCAAGTGTCTGAGGCCAGATTTGAACTCGGGTCCTCCTTACTCCAGAGCTGGTGCTCTGTTCACTGTGCCACCTAGCCACCCCTGTATTTTCATTGTTATAAACTGAACATAACCCACAGGTTGAGAACCGCTGGCCTAGGACCTGAGAGCACTCCTCTGCCCAGCTACCCTTGGATCCAGGTGTGGAACTCATTCTGCTCTGGATTTGTGAGCTGGAACTGAGTAAAGAGGGACAAAGCCTCCAGTTGGCACCTCTTAACATACTCTGCATGAAGTTGAGGTGCTGCTTATGGGTCTGGGAAGGGGGGGCTGTGTATACAACTTTTCCCTGGGCTGGGGTGGTTCTAAGGCAGTATACTCCTAGCCAAACCTCATCCCCAGTGTCCCAGTTTCTCTGTGCCAACTTGGGCTAGAAAAATGACTCACTGTGATTTCTTTTTCCTTATATTTTCCCATTGAGATTTGGTCTGATGTGTTTTTAAAATCTTTCTGGAGGAATTGGGGTGGGGCAAGAAGCTGGTTTTACTTCCTCCTACTCTACCATTTTAGCTCTGTCATGAAATACATTTCTAGTGTGACTTCAGTAATACATGATTCAAATTTAAGTTTTATGAGCTAATCATTTAATTCAATAAGTAGTTAAGATATACTATGTGTTCAGGCCTGTTCTAGGCATTGGGGGTACAGAAACATAAATTAATATAGTTACTTCTCAAGGACCTTACATTTGACTGGAGGAAAACCACATGTACACAGGTAAGCAAATTCTCAATGTATACACAGTTATTTTAATTTCTGAAGTGGACATTAACATTTGGGGGTAATTGGAGAAAACTCCTTGTTTGGGGGGAATTAAGAATTTATCATTTACCATGTACTTAAAAGTATGTTTTGATATTCTGGAGATCACTCCTGGAATCACCCCAAATGTGAATTAGGAAGAAACAAGGAAAGTTGGTCAGAGCTGGCAATGTGAGCTGGGAGAAGCTTGCTTAGAGGGTTTGTCAGTCAGCTCCACAGGAGCCAGAGGTGTTCCTCAGAGGTAACAGTAGCTTGGTAGTGTGGCAGGTGAGACAAAGCTAGGGTCATTTCCCCTTAGAGATGTAATACATTACATGCAATATCATGCAATACTGTTTACCTAGAAAGAGCACCAGATTTGGAGTGCTCTGCCTCGTAATCCCTGCGAGACTGTGGGCCAGCTAATTAACCTCTCTGGGTCTCAGTTTTTTGAGCTGTAAAATTAGGGAATTGGACTAGACTCCTCCAACCTATAAATCTGTGCTTAGCTTCATGTAGGAAGCTGTGTTTGAATGCAGCCAAGGATCTGGAAGAAGCGGAGCAAAAGGGGAGGACAGCCTGGAGGTGAGAGTTAGGCTTGGGAGGATCTAGGCCAGTTTGGCCTGATGATAAGCATGTAAGGGGGAAAATGTAGATTTGAAAGTTTGGAGAGGATGGGTTGATCCTAGGCTGTGATGGTCATTAAGTGACAAACAGAAACTTGCATTTTATTGTAGAAGCAATAGAGAAAGCCACTGAAGCTAGCTTCTCGCTTGACATGGTTATACCTTCCCTTTAGTAATATCAGCTTGGCAGCCATGTCGAGAATGGATTGGAGAAATGAGAGGCTTGGCTGCTGGGACACTAATCATGAGGCTCTTGCTGTGGTCTGGGTGAAGCGATAAGGACCTTTACCAGGATGGTGGTTCCGCGATCGAAGAGAAGGGATCAAATGTGGCCGCCTCTTTTTATGCCTCCTAAGCACCCTTGCTCCCCCCTCTCTCCCAAGGAAAAAAATGTCAATTTTCTTAAACTAATAGTTCAGACCCATATTCAGCTACCCCTGATCTATCCTGGCTTACGTGAAACTGGCCTAATGATTGTTATATAAACCAACATTTGTCTCATGATTGTAGAATGACTTCTTTTAATTAAAAAAAAAAACCTTCCCCCCCGCAACCCCATCTCAGGTTTGGAAACAGTTCTTAAAATGCCTGCGCTGTGCTGGACTGAGTTTGTCAGCAGCGTGCTGTGCTGTCTTGTAGGTCCCAACTGAGGAAGTCCTCTGGGTCCAATATCAATTCGGTGCAAGGAGAGGCTGTATAAATAGCTTGCTCACACACTGGAGAAGGGGAGGGAGTGCTGGGCCCCAGCTGTGAACTCCTCTTGTTTTTGTTTTAGGGTAATTAATGTTCCCTTGAATTAAGCCAGGATATGGGCTCCTGTTTTTGTGACTTTCAATTCAAGTCTTATTGGGCTGAGCTGGGGGTGGGGAACGGAGTTTGTGTTTCCTGCCTTCCCAATTGAATAAGGTAATGTGAGACCACTGTTGTTTTAAGCTTGGACTTGAGGCAAGAGAATGGGTTGATGAAGGAAGCTGAAATGTTTTCCCTTATTATGTCTGGTAACTTGGTAGTAAAGCCATTGCTTTAAAAAACTGGTTCAGAGAAGCCTTGACGATCCCTTATCACTTTATTCTAATGTCCTCAGATTGGAAAGAGGAGGGATTCTTGCGTTTTTCTGGTGTTTCCGATTTGTAGATTTTCTAAGGTGGGCTTCTCTGTTTCTCTCCATTTCTCCCATCTCCCTCGTCTTCCCCTTCCCCCCGCTTGCCTCCTAAATTAGATACATTCCCCCTGTGCTCCCAGACGTCTCCATCTCCTCGTCCCCTGACAGAGCAATCATTTATCAAGTTGTTTCACGCGTTGTCGGGGAGGGGGGCCCCAGGGGCTGGAGTTTGTTTCGTCCCTTTGTTGGAGCTCCACAGGATTGTCCAGCTTAGTCTCCAGCCAACTGCTGAGAGTTGCTGGACTCCAGGAGCAAATGTTAAAGGGGCCGCCTTTCATCTACCAAAGGTTGCTGCTGCAGCCGCTACCTTTTATTTGAGTTGCCAGCTTGTTGGAAGGGCATGTGCCCAGACATACGTGTTTGTGCTTGTATCGGGGTTTATGTTTTTCCTTGGTAACTTCCATGTCGTCTGCCCATGGAAGCTTTTGAAAATAGATCTGTTCTGTTTCATTGCCTGATGTCTTCCTGTTCTCACCAGTTCCCTGCTTTACCCATTCCCTCCATCCCAAGTGGCAGATTATCACAGACCTGGTTTGGCTAATGGGAAGGAAAGTCCCTTTTCCTGACTCATTTTATGGTATATGTTTGGGCACATGCAGATTGGCACTTTATTCTGTTATTACCCCATTCACCGTCAGCACTAGGGAGTCTGGATGTTCCGGTGACAAAAGTCAAAAGGTGATTTAATTTCATTTCTGTTTTTGCTTTTTCTTCAGTTTCAGGTTCTTAGCATTTCAGGATCCGAACTATAAGGGACCCGGAAGCTGAGCCTAGACCGTCACCCTGCTTAAATGTACAGAGCCGGGAAAGCAGACCCAAAGAGACTACAGCCCATCCAGGGCCAAGACAGAAACCCTAAAATCGCTACTTGTGACCTTGGGTCGTGGTGCTTTTTTAGTGCTGTATTTTATGTCTGTATGAGTGCGTGTTGATATAATCACCTTTCATTTAGGGCAGAAAAATATTTGTAGCTGTCTGTTCAGAGACGACACTATTCCAAACTATTGATCTGGTCTTTTTAAAGAGTGTTTTTCGGTCGGTTTATATGATACTCCTATTTAATATACATTGTTAGCAATGTAATCCTTGGCTTAAAGTGTTCTGAAGTATCTGGACAATAAGGTGAACACTTAAGAGCGCATGTAACTATTTCCTAAATTCATTATAATGAATTGGAAATTAAAATGTTGCTTACTTAGATTTGTTTTATTGCAAGATTGGGACAGAGGATAGGAAGGATTTGGTGGTAATGAGCCTTGGGGGCTGTGTTTATGGCCTAAACAATCTTCCTCAGATGACCGAAGGTTCTCTTTATAACATTTGGGATTCTCAGGCTGATTACATCTTGGGTTGGGATTTATATGTGTGTGTAGTATAGGTTATTTTGATTACATGTGATTTTTTTTTTAAGGACTAAATGAGTCAACTTTTAACAACAGCTGAATTTTGATGGGGATCAATCCCTGTGATTTCCCTGGTATACTCCGTTAGTGCAGATCATAGCCCTCCATGACCTACCTAGAGCAGTTTCACACATTGTAACCTGTAACGTCATCTGTTGACCAATCTTAGGCTGTTGAGCTTCTCTTGATTTGGCAGTGGCTGTCAGCTGAACTTATATTCTGAGTCTTTCAAGATACACTTCCATCCCTTTTCAGCATTCATGACCGGACACTGGATTCTCTGATCTTAGTTTAAACAAAAAAAAAAAAAAATAAATATATGTATCTGTATATGTATATGTATATATGTGTGTGTGTATATATATATGTGTGTGTGTATATATACATACATACATATACATACATATACATACATATACATACATATACATATATACATATATACATACACACACACACACACACACACACACACACACACACACACACATATATATATGATAAGTACTTCTGTATCAGGCCTTCTGTTAAATACTTTGGACTTGTTGAAAGGTTTAACAATAGTCCTTGCCCTCAAGGAATTCACATTCTAATGGGACGGAAGACAACACGTAAATAACAAGATATACATAGGAAGTAAATGGAAGGCATGAGTAGTGGGGGCCTTGGAAAAGGACTCTTGCAGAAGATGGGGTTTGAACTGAAACTTGAAGGAAGCTACCAGGGAAACTTAAGAGGAGGAGGTAAAGAGGGGATGGGGGTCAGCCATGCAAAGATATGGTGATGGGAGATGGAGTGTCATGTCAGAGAGGTAGACCAGTATGGAAGGAAGGAAGGAAAAATAAGACTGGGAAGGTAGGAAGGGGCTGAGATAGAAAGGACTTCCAAATGCCAGAGGACAGTATTTGATGTTGGCTGACTTATGCTTTGATAGTTCATCATCTATATCCTTCCTAATCAAGTCTCTCCACCAAAGCTGTATCCTGCTCTTCTTCTTTTCTCTGTACACTCGCCCTCTTAGTGACATCAGTAACACTAGGGTTTAAGCCGTACAGATAATCCCCCACATTTTTATGTTCGGCCCTAATCTCTGCCCTGATTCAGTCTGGCATTGCCAGTGAGTGATCTGCTCAGCATGTTTCTTGGTGATCCAGTTAGCATCTCACACTCATCTTTTTCCTAAATCTCCAGGCTTCCTCCTTGTGTGGAAGGGACCACTACCTCCACACTCATCACAGGTTTGAAAATTCACTGCTACCTACAAGCAGTCGCTAAATCTTATGGAGCATAACAGTAGTTCTTCCCTCCTTCCCCTACATTGTTAGGCACCACCCTTAGGCCCTCACTATTCTCCTAATTGGTTGTGCTACTTCTGGTCTGTCACCTTCTCCCATCCTACCCTTCATACAGATGCCAGAATAATCTTCCTAAAGCAGAGATCTCACTACTTCACTTTTGCTCAAGAACCCTCAATGGTTCTTTACTTCTTCCAAAATAAAGTGTCGGCTCCTAAATCTGGCAGTCAGAATTCTGCAGAATCTTCAGCGCCTCTCCTATTTCACATTATTACCTTTCTTATACTACGTGTTCTAGATGGCCTCAAACGCTAGATTTTCCTTAAATTATGTAGTCTCTGCAAACGAGTGCGAGGTTTTTGGCACAGCAGATCCTCCAACAGTTGACCAAAGTTTGTAAAGTTGTGGAATGATTTTTGACATTCAGGTCCAGGATGAGATAGAAGAACAAAACTTGGTGGAGAATCATTTTAATAAACATACACAACTATGTAAATATAGTAGTATTGGACTGGCCAAATGTAGCGTATTACCTTCATTTCCCTATATAGGCATCCCCATTTGATAAACTCTTAGAGGAATGTAGGCTGTAAAGTGAATTTGTTAAATGAATCTTATTTCCAGTTGATTTCTATCTTAAAACATGTAACACATCCTGCTGTTTTAAAAATATTACATCATGTAGAAAAAACCAAATTGCTAAAGCTTTTAGGGAATCATTAAGTTTTTAAAAAATGTTTAGAGTAACCATTTGCTTTTTTGTATTTATATGGTTGCTTAATATCTTCAAAATCTAATCCAGTGCTTAATTGTGCCATGGAGGTAACCCTGGGTTCTTGAAGACTATGCCAGCCATGGGAAGGCTCTGGCAGTTTCTACCAAGCTATAAAGGCTTATAAATATGGTCCTAGCAACAGACACTGACTGTTGTCTGTGAACCAGCCTAACTGATTAAGGGAGGGAGAGGCTCATCACTAGTTGGATGGCCACTAGGTGATGAATTCTTTGGCCATGGCAACCCAGGAAACACAAATAAAAAATGGCCCTCAGTTCTGTATGGATTTCTTCTGCTTCCACAGTGACAGTAGCCGATTAGCAGAAAAGGGGGCCGGGTGTTGTAAGAATCATCCAAGTTTTGGACCATCTGTAAACATTGATTTAACTTTTGCTACTCTTAATGTGAGCTCTTTGCCCTCAAACCAACAAATTGATATACTACTAGAGGGATGGCACTACATTAGTACTGATGTTCTCACTATAAATAAAACCAGATAGCGCAAAGAAGTTGCCTTTAAATGAAAGGACAGCTCGCAGGTTCTCCTTAGATTGTCAAATAAAATACTTGTAGAAAGCAACGAGAAACATAATTTCATGGGCACTTGGTCATCCAGCTGTGCAGTTGTTGTAAGGAGTATAAACAGAAAACTCACTCTAAAGAGAATCACAGCGTTAAGTGCCAACATTTGTTACAAAGAGTGAAGTAATAGAAAAGTCGTACCATAAATTTGATACTGACAAATCTGCTTTGGAAAACCAGCTAAATCAGAGGGCCCACCAAAAAGAGATGATTCTTTTAATATCTTTGTGGTTTCTTTATTTAGGCAATTACCGAGGACCCACCATTAGGAAATACCAACACAGCAAAATTACATGCGTTAAAACAGAAAGGTTTTTTTGGGGGGGCCAACTGAGTGGGACTTTGTTACTATAACAGGATGATGGCATTTCAGCTAACTGTAAAGCAGGATTTAATGTACTAAGTACAAGGTGCTGGTGATAGCTCCCAGCAACTAAATTACAAGGTCAGAATTATGGCAGTTTGGTCACTTTAATATTTGTCTGCTCTTAAGAATTTATTGGATTCCAGGAGGCATATTTGTTCTAAATTATGGTCATTTTAAGCAAGCTCAACATCTTCATTTTAAAAATACTTCATAATTGCATTTGTGATGCAAACTCTAATGAAAATTTTATTTTCAAAGTGGCCTCGAGATTCATTCAGTATTTTTTTCTTTTCAAAATTTTTTGGGGGTGGCTTGGTGGCACAGTGAATGAAGCACTGGCCCTGGAGTCAGGAGGACCTGAGTTCAAATTTGACCTCAGACACTTAACACTAGCTGTGTGACCTTGGTCAGGTTGCTTAATCTCAATTGCCCTACATTCCCCCCTCTAATAAGGAAGAAAAAAAATTTTTGGTGATATTTATGGTTTTACCTGACCTTCATTTCTGATCATACAATTCCTCCACCCCTCACCTCCATTGCCCAGCTTGGCCATCTCAGAGCCAAAAATGAAAAAAGAAGAGGTAAAGGGCAGTTCAGCAAAGCTAACCAGGTTTCATGGTTTATACAATGTTCCATAAATGATCATCTGCCCCACCTCATCTCGGGGGCCAGGATTGCTCGTGCTGTGGGGGGGGAGGGAGAGCTTTTCTGTTCACATTTTTGGAGATGTGTTTATTTATTGCTTTCTAGGTTCTGCTTTCTTCACTCTGCATCAGTTCATGTACTTCTTCCTATTCTCATTCAGTGTTTAATGGTTACCCTGTGTCTTACTCTGTGCCCTATTCTCTGAAAATGACTGCATGTTTTTCCTTTTACATATGTTGATGACTTTCCTTTTTACATCCCATTTATTTCCTCCTAGCCCTTGAGACAAACTATTATTTTCTCATATGTGGTAGCCTAACCAGATCTTGTGGAAGATTTTCTACAAAGTCAGGTTATTGGACTAGAAATTTAGTGCTAGCAGGAAACTTTGAAACATTAAGATTTAATTTTTAACTGTGATTTGTTAGTTTTATACCAAATTTTGATGCACTTTGGAAAATACGATTAAATGTGGTTTTGACATTTTAAAATTCAATTCCATTTGATAAGATAGAAGCAAAACAATAAATTGGAAACTTCTAGGGTAAAGTTTTTAAAGCAGATTACAGTAGACTAATTTTGTTTCATATTGTTATTTGGACTTAACAGCAGCAATGAAATAAAAATCTTCTCACTTTGTTGACAGCATTATAATATTAGGCTTAGATGACGTAATATGGCTCTGCTAAGATCCTTAGTCACCCCTAAACAAGTCTACTTCATGGTCATAATGCAAGACTTTTCATCAGATGCTTTAAGAATAACTTTGGTGAAGGAACACACCTCCATGTATGAAACACTACTCTGTACTAAATGTTAGCCTATGGCAGGATGTTTGCTGTAAGCTGGAACAGTAATGAATCTAACCTTAGGCAGGTTTCAAGTCCTAGCACAAGGGATGAAAAATGAAAGAAATTATCCGACAGTCCCTATAACTCACAAATTCTCCCCTGGTCTGGGAGAGGAGTCTGTAACACATGTAGCAGGACCTTTCCAGTTTCAGCCTTGTTGGAAAGAGAACAGGGTATCTGATCTTCAGATCACCTTTTTGAATAATGACACAGACCTTTCCATAACAGTGTTTAATCATTCTAGCTTGAAATCCACTGATTTGTATAGTCATTGGGAAATGTAGGTCAAAAATATCTGTTGTTCTTCACGAAAGAGAAACAGAAATCTAATGAGAAGAGGAATCTAGACACTTGGAGGCAGCCAGGTGACCTAGTAAAGAGAATGTGAGTCAGAAAGACCTTTACTCAGATATGACCCTCAGATGCCTAACTAGGTGTGTGACCCTAGCCAAGTCACTTAACCTCTGCCTCAGTTTCCTCAGGTGTTATAAAATGGGGTTATAAAAAATAAAAAACACCTTCCAGGGTGTTATGAGGATCAAGTAAAACAGTATTTTTGTAAAATGTTTCACACACAGTGCCTGAGACACAGTAGGCATTTGTTAGATGCTTATTGCCTTCTCTCCTTCCATATTATAAGCAAAATGGAATGAAGTACAGGGTCTTTTAAAAGGTCATTCCGATCAGAGACAGTCTTTCTCTTTCTGCAGAATAATAACAAATCTCTCATATTTTAAACAACAAATTAAAAGCCCAGTTTTAAATGTTTATTATAAGTATTTGCATTTCATATAAGATAACCATTTCTTTATTTCTGAGAACAGTTGCATAAATCTTAAAATAAAAATACCACATTAAAATGTGGGTTCGGGTTTTTACCCCTCGGGGAATGAGAAGAATGGAGACAGAACACTTCTTATTGTTAGGTTGGATAGAGATAAAGGATAGAACTCACAACCTGTTGCTCTTCATCGTATACTTACCAATATTTTTTAAAATCCCTCAAGATGCACAAATACTTTGTATTTTTATAGAAATAGGAGATTCTGGACTAAATACAAAATAAAATGACAGTTATTATTAATATGTGAACTACATGAGTTACCAAATAGGTGATAATTTCTGCTTTCATTAAACTTCGAAACCACACGACTTTTATTTCAAAGTTAGTCAGTCAAACATTTTTTGAATAACTACTATGTGATAGGCATTGGGCTAGGGGTAGGGATACAAAAGCAAATACTCCCCCCTGTGAAGGAATTTATATTTTAACAATGAAACAATATGTGTGCATAGTCTATAAAAACCATGTACAAAGTCACCTTGGAAAGTAAGGCACTTAACATTTGGAGTTGGGGCAATCAGGAAAGGCTTCAAAAAGAAGGATGTACTTGAGCTGAATCTTTTTTTAATTTTTTAAATTCTGGATTTAAGTTCAGTAAATTAATTTCAAAGTTGGCCTATTTATGTTTCCTTTAGAAATTCTTTCTGTGCATTAAAAAAAAATGCTTCAATGACTATTTTCTTTTCCTACCCCCTGCTCCCCAGAGGGAAAATTCAATTCCACACATTTGTCAGGGTAGATCTGAGAAGAGGGAGTTAAAAGAGAAAAAATAAGAAAAGACCTGGAAGCTAATTAGGTAGTGACTGAGCAAATTGTGGGATATGTATGTAGGGAGAAATGCAGCAAACTTCTTCCCAGTGAGGAAACTGTGGGTCAGGGTTTTCTGGGCTTTGAGAAGTTGAATCACTTGCCCAGTTACTGTCAGGGTCTGAAGTGGAGCTTGAATCCAGATATTCCAGGCTTTGAGGCCATTTTCTTTCTTTTTTTGTTTTAATTTTTTAAATTTTATTTATTTTTTTGATATATTTTTGTCTGTATTAATTTGTTTACTTTTAGTTTACAGGATTCAGTTCCATAATTCCTTGAGTTTCAGATTTTCTCCCACCCTCCCCCAGTCCCACATGGCACCATGCAATCAAGTATGGGATCTGCAAAATACTTTCACATTTGACGTTAGTCAGGTTATAAGGAAGGATTGTAACAGATGGAATGAACAATGGGAAAGAGGAAACAAAACCAAACATGAAGAAGAAAGAGAGCAGGGTAGTTTGCTTCAGTCTGCATTCAAACTCTGTTCTTTCTAGATCTTTCTCTGAATGTAGACATCTCTCTCCATCATGAGTCTTTTGGAGTTGTCTTATAACCTTGCATTGCTGAGAAGAGTCCAGTCTATCAGAGTTGGTCATCACACATACATCGTGTCTCTAATTGTGTACAGATTTCTCCTGATTCTGCTCTTCTTACTCAGCATCAGTTTGCATAAGCCTCTCCAGGGAAATATGAAGAGCATCTCCTCCTCATTTCTTGTAGCACAATAGTATTGCATTACATTCGTGTACCGCAACTTGTTCAGCCATTGCCCAATTGATGGGCATCCCTTCAATTTCCAATTCTTTGCCACCACAAAAAGAGGTGCTATAAATATTTTCGTACATATGGGTCTTCTTCCCACTTCTGGGAGGTCTTTGGGATACAAGCCTAGAAGTGGTATTACTGGGTCAAAGGGTGTGCAATTATTTATAGCCCTTTGGGCATAGTTCCAGATTGCTCTCCAGAATGGCTGGATCAGTTCACAACTTCACTAACAGTGCATTAGTGTTCCAATTTTTCCACATCCACTCCAGCATTTGTCACTTTCCTGTTTTGTCATCTTAGCCAATCTGAGTGGTGAGATGTGGTACCTTAGAGTTGTTTTGATTTGCATTTTCATGACTAGTGATTTAGAGCATTTTTTCATATGCTTATAAATATCTTTAATTTCTTCTTCCGAAAACTGCCTGTTAATATCCTTTGACCATTTATCAATTGAGGAATGACTTGTGTTCTTATAGATTTGACTCAGTTCTCTGTATATCTTAGAAATGAGGCTTTAAGACCATTTTCAGTTCGTTATATAACACTGTCTCTCTAATGTAACGGAACAATTATACACCAAAAGAAATAATAAAAAGACGATTTAAGAGAATCCTTGATAGATTTGTATGAATGAAGTAAGAACTGGAAGAACAATTTATATGATAATAGCGACATTGTTGGCACCTTAGATAGAAGTCAACTATTCCAACTTCTTCATTTTACAGCTGAGCAAAATGAGGCCCTGAAAGGTGAAATGATTGGCCCAGGCTCACCCAGGACTTTGTTTGAAAAAGTATCTGAACCCATGACCTTTGGAATTGCTATTTTTTTTTCAGTGTATTTAAAAAAAGAAGCCTTTGACCAAATCAGCAGGTCTCAAAGCATCTCCTGGAGAGCATTTTAGGGGGGGTCTGTAAGGTCAGAGCTATTTTTATTTTATAATAAGATTAAGCTATTTTAATTTCTAATGTGCTAAGTATAGGTAGATAACCCACATAAACAAAACCTCTTTAGGGAATCCTCAGTAATTTTTGAGTGTTAAGGGGGACCTGGTACCAAAAAGTTTGATAACTGCTGGACCAAATTGCTGATTTATGACAGAAATATTCAGTTGTGTGCCAAAGGTCTTGCTTTGATTTTGGGCAGTAGCCTTATCCCTTTGCTGTATTGTTTGTCCAAGTGCGAAATGAGGAATATGGAATAGTCTCCTAGTAGTATCTCTTTGCTCTACATGTATGCTTCTGTAATGTGTTTGCATGTTATTACATGAACTTCTGTAGATCACTTTTATTCACTTGTTCTAATCATAAACATTAAATTTATCTCCATCTATTTGGATCTTTGCTTTATTTCTATAAGCATTGTTGTAGTTTAACTTGTATTTAAGTTCTTAATAGGTTTCAAGAGTATGTTTCCCTCCAGACATTTATTAGTAATATACAGAAATGCTGGTGATTTTTGTGGATTTACTTTGTATCTTGCTGTTTTGCTGAAGCTGCTTTCATTTTCTTAGTAAACCATCACAGTATGTATGTAACTGTCATGGTATGTATAACTAGCAAATTAACATTTTCTTTCTCATGGACCAT
>CM053581.1:424345525-424382404 GCA_028627135.1 Pseudochirops cupreus
TAGGAGAGAATAGACTGGGGGAGGGGGGAAACACTGGGATGGCTGTTTTGGGGTGGTGGGCGGGGGAAAGATGGGGAGAAAATATGTAACTCAAAAAATTTAATAAAACAAAGCCACCTGAAAAAAAAAAAAAGAAAGGCTCAAAATTCTGGTGCAGGTTTTCTGTAAGGAGTGAAAAAGGTTGAAAGACATCTTAAGTATTACCACGAGGGAGAAATTTCTGAAACAAAATTCAACTATTTTTTTAAGGAAGGAATCAAGTATATTTCCTAATTAAACATTTTACACTTAATAACTAAGCAATGCTTAATTTAAGCAGCTGGCTGGCTCAAACAATAATTTGCCCTTCTCTGTCAAAACATAAATATCTACATATAATGATAGAGTTTTCATTCATATCAACCTGATAAGACTATAAGCTTCTCAAAGCAGGGATTGTCAAAAGTGTACCTCCCTGATAAGGATTGAGTTTGCTCAAGAATTTGACTTAAGCTCAATGAGTCTCCTTTTTAGAGATGTTATGGGAAAGGGTGGATCACTGCCTTGTTGGCATGGAGCCTCACAATCTAGAATCCTGGACTTTATGATCTCTTTCCGTCCCATCCTAGGATAGTTAAAGTAAAACTTAGCTGTAAATATAACGTCGCGTCGTTGCAGTAAGCAAATAAATCTCTCACCACATCTTTCAAAACTTCTGGTATTTCTAAGTTTCGCTAGTTGCAGAATTCTAACAGCCTTTTCGCATTTGTTTTTATCCATTTTATACCAACATACGTTCATTACCTATTATCTGGTAAAAAAAAAAAACTCAAATCAAAACCTTTTCCTTACATCTCCATCTGCGCTCTCTCCTCCAAGTCTTCCAGATCAACACCCGCACCAGAGGATACTCCCTATCCCTTTCCCCCAGGTTTTCTCAAACCTTATTGTGCACACTCCTTCAGGCGCTTTCTCACGGAAGGGGTGTTCAGGAGTGGTAGTGCTCTATTACTAGACTTCTCTGGGGCCGTCACATGTGTCCATTCCCTGGGTAGAGGCGGGGGGGGGGGGGGTTCCCTCTTTCTGAAAGGTCGCTGATTGGTGCCTCCCCCCACCCTCCGCAGTGCACTCTGGCCTCCATCCTAACTTAGCTCCAAATTAGCCAGACGCACTCAGGGGCATGCCTTCTGGAGCCCAGCAACTGGTGGAACCTACAAAAGCTGGAAAGGGCAGAGAGAATGCTGGTGTTGGGTAACCGCTTACTATCTCTGAGATTAATATTTCTGGGATTCAGGAGGTGGGAGGCATCCCACTTGTTCTCCTTAATATCATCTTCATGAATAATAACTGAGTGCCCACATGTGCATGCCTCCGGATATAACCCCTCCAAAAAGTACCACCCCAGGGCCCTTTAAAAGGGCGCGACCACTAACGCCGAGTGGAGGGCTAATAGCCCTATTTGCTTCTCTCTCCTAAGAACCACAAATTTTCCGCCCCAAATACAGGTGCGAAGACGACGAAAACAGTCTGTACCCCGTCTGCTTGTACTTTTTTCCTTCTGGTGGCCCCTTGTCTGGCGCGGGGGTCCCAAGTGTCCTCTCTTCTCCCCCTTCTCTCGCAATGTGGCGGTCCGGGCTGGTACCGGGGGTGGGGTGGGGGCGGAGGTTGTTGTTGTGGTGAGAGGCAGCCCCGCCTCCTCCTCGTGTGCGGCCCCTCCCCCAGGCTCTCAGTCCTCCCCCTCGGGCTCCCTCCTCCTCCTCCTCCTCCAGTCTCCTCTCCTCCCCCCAGCCCCATCTGTTTTCCCCAGCGGTGTAATGATTATATTGTATGGAACTGGGGGCAGCAGCGGCGGCTGCGGCAGTAGGAGCAGCCCGAGCTGCGGGATGGGTCCACGCCAGGGCCACCGCCGCCAGCCACAGCAGCAGCCGCCGCCGCCGCAGCCTGAGCCGCGCCGGACTTAGAGCCGTCGCCCCCTGCCCCTGCCGCCCGCCCCCGGCCGATGCCCACGTCGAGGAGCAGCCGCAGCAGCAGCCGCCGCCGCCACCTCGGGAGGAGCCGCCGCCGGAGCCCGAGAGCAGGCGGCGCGGGGGTCGCCAAGGGACGCGCGGAGCGAGGAGCCGCCGCCGCGGCGGCCGGGAGATGTGCCCGGAGGAGGGCGCGGGCGAGGACGCGGCGGGGCTGGGCGAGCTGCGCTCCTGGTGGGAAGTCCCGGCCATCGCGCACTTCTGCTCCCTCTTTCGCACCGCCTTCCGCCTGCCCGACTTCGAGATCGAGGTGAGTCCCCGCGGAGCCGGGGGCGTGGGGGCGGGCGCGACGCTGCCGTTCGCTCCCCCTACTCTCCGCCCCGCCGGAGGAGTCCCGAGAATGTTCTGGGGGAGGGGAACGCCGCGCGGCGCTGGGATTTTGGCTGGGACCCGTGGCCGGGGGTGGGGGGCGCTTGGCCAGCGGAGTTTGGGTCTACCCGGGACCTGAGCGGGAGCGCCTGCTTGGCTGGGGGAGGGGAGGAAGGGAAGGGTCGCTGGAGCTTTGGGAGTCTCTCCGGGAGCTTCTTGAAGAAGGGACACAGAAAGAGGGAGGGTCATCACTTGGGGGGGGGGGGTCTCCCAGGAGTTCTCTCTGTAGAAAGGGAAGCTGGGACAGAGTGTGTGTGTGTGTGTGTGTGTGTGTGTGTGTGTGTGTGTGTGTGTGTGTGTGTGTGTGTGTGTGTGTGTGTGTACACGCGCGCGTGTGCGCGCGCGCGATCTGTCCCCAATGCCATTGAAACAGCCTGCCAGCTGCCTCGGCTTGGCTCGAGGGGGATGCAGGAGAGGGGGCGAGATGGGGGGGATTAAACTCGGACCCCGGGCTGCCGAGGCTTCTCTTTACGGGGGAGGGGTCTGTTGTATTGCAAAGGGACACCACCACTCCTTTCCTGTAGTAGGGGGTGGGGGGGTGGGGAGCGAGCACAGCTTTCAGACCCTCCAGGAGGCGCGTAACTCTTGGTGGTGGCGCTGGCTTAACTTGGTGCTGGCGTCGTTCGGGGGCTGGGGATTTGGACCGGAAAGTTTTCTCCTCCGTTATTCTTGCTCTGCCGGATCGCTCCTCTCCTCCTTCCCAGGATGGCCCTCGTGAGTCGGAGCGCTTGGCCTCTCCAGAGGTTAACTTCGACACCATTATTCGCCCTGGGGTTTGCAGATCTTGCTAGGCTGAGCAGGAGGGGCTTGTGCCCCCGAGCTTTGTGCGGTTGCAACACAAACCCAGGGTCCTAGTAAGGGGGGAGTGGGAGAGATACTTTGCGGGATGAGAAGAAAAGAGAAAGCGCCCCTACGTGCAGCACCCCCCCCCGCCCGTATTCTTTTTTGGAAGGGGATGTAAAATGTTTGATAGGGTGCCAGGTTGAATTACCCTCCTCTCTTCCTCTAGGCCCCCCCCTCCCCTTTTTGTCTCTGAACAAAGCTAGTGGAAACGATATTTGCCGGTCAGGTTCTCTGTTGACTATTTATGGTGAATTACAAATCATTTGCCACGGCTTTGGAATCTAAAGAAGAAATCATAATTACCGTCTCTTGTAAGCACGTTGTCGTGTGTGTGTGTGTTTGGTTTTTTAATCTGTTCCTAGTACAGAGATGACTTCTCAAAGTTCTCAACTTGGTTTTGATGTATCTGTGCACTATTTAAGTTTTTTCATTCACTTTATTTTTAGTTAACCCCAATAGCATTTTGGATGCCAGAGCCCTTAATCTGTGGGAATTTGTGCTGCTTCCAGAGTTAATGAAATGAGAAAAATAGTGGTGGGGGGAGAAGAGAGTTAGGCATGTGTCCAGATCAACTACTCACGGCCAAAGGCTTTTAGAAATTTTGCAGGGCTTACGCTGCTTAAAATGATGTATACCTGAGGTTTCCCTCATCCGTTTCTAGGAAGATGTAATAACCTAAGTATTTCCCTTCTACAATATTTGTTTGCAAACTTTGAAAGTGAAGTTCCCAAGAAAAATCTGTCATGAGATCTATCATTCTTACTACACTAATTGTAGACGGGTCCAGAATTTCAGACATGTTTGAGGAAAAAAGGAAAAATGGGATTATAAAGTTTGAAGGGCTTTTTTTGAGTCAAGAAATTTTCGAGTTATTCTCTTGTCCTAGTTTCTTGTAAGTGTTGAATATGAGTAGTGGGAATTATCCTGCTTCTCAAAATGGTGGCTGTAGTGGGAAGTCCTTGTGCTGCACAGGTTATGTGATAATGCCATCTTCAAACTGTTCTCCTCTTTCTGCCCAGTGTCCATCAGGTTGGATTAAAGTCCAGGGTACATGTGCAGCACTTCATTCTTTTGAGGAAATGTTATATAAATACTTGTAATCTTGTTCATAAGTAAGTACAACAGTGATTTTTGCTTGAGCTAATTGAAGTATATCCAACGAAAATCTAGAGCATGTATCTGTTTTCTAGTTAGACCTGTGGTTCCCAGATATTAACTGGCTTAAAATTTTAAGACAGAGATCCAGTTGACACAATGTAAATTTATTTTAAAGCCTGAGGTTAAATAAATTAATATGATACTGTGAAGTGTGGCTAATTGACATGATTATTGTATTCTTAATGTCTCCTGGAGTACAATATAGCTATCAGAAATACATCCTAGACCGGAAGCAATATATTATAACACTGTAAATGCACATGATGCTTAAGAAACTAGTAAATAAACATTTTCAGAGATAACCATATTTGTCTTCACTGAAACATGATACCTTTTAATTGTTTGTTCACTGCACTTGTATTTTTTGTGTTCTCACTGCATTTTGTCAAAGTTGGTTAGAAATAAATCATTTAAAAGTTTTTGAAACTTTAAAAAATGAGCCAAATTCTTTATAATGCTTTTAGGGCTACTGTAGAGGAAACTTGTCCATAAGCATATTGCTTCATTTAACTATATTCTTCATTGTCCTTCCTTTTTAAAGATCTTTGATTTGCCTTTTTGGGGGGAGGAGGAGAGGAAGAGAAGGTGGCCAGAATAGGGTTTAGTATGCACACCTGCTTGTCTAGGGTAAGGGAAGAAATTTTGGAAATGCTACATATTATTGAGCTGCACTTGGACATCACACTCTTTCAAGAAGCTCTAGAAACAAGGTTTCATGATGAAACGTTTTTTGTGTTTGGGAAAGGCTTCCATAGTCTTTGGCCAGAGGGCTTGGACCCCATGGCACTCAACACCAGGAAGTGATAGCCTCTGAGAGAGGAGGGGGGGGAGGCCCTTGGTTTTTATTTGTCAACAAATAGCTGATAGCTGAAGGCAGACTTAGAAATCCTCATGCACCCTGCATGAGGTCAAAGATTATTCCCTTAGTTAGGGAAGTGTTATGTTAAATCATGTTCCTTCTGCAACTACAATTTTAAACAAATTTTGCAGTGTTTCACATTTCGACCAGGATGGATACTCCTTTTAAATCTGGTAACTGGTTAGGCTAATCAGGTTTAATCAGTTAACTGGCCATATGTGATGGGAAAATAATTTCTGGCTTCTTGCTGACTTTTTCCTAAGAAAGTCTGTTATATTACCTTTAGTCGTTTATATACATAATACACTTCTGACCAGGATGGCCATTCAAATATATGCACAAGATCATAAGGAAAAAAGAAAAATGAGCATGCAAAATGAAACAAACCTGCAGACCGGGATGTTGGAAATTATTGTGCACATATCTGTAAACTCCCACAGATTAACTCTACCCCAAAGGATGTTTAGGGATGTTTTTAACGTACCTGTATCATTCTCCTTTGAGTGAATATGTTTTTTTATTTCTGTTGTCATTAAGTCATTGTAGTCCATTGTATTACTATGTTTTCTTTGAGTTTTGGCTTTTTTCTTAATTTGGGTGGGAAACAGGTATATTAGATAGGGTAGAAGTAGCAAAATGAGGGACGATTTTATTCAGCAAGAATTTATTGAAGACCAATTATGTGCCCAGTGGGGTGCCAAGGCACTCTAGGAGATGTAAAAGAAACATTATGATGAAGCCATGCCCTCAAGGACCTAGTAATATTTAAGCCCTAGTATTTGTATAATTTTTTTTATTCACTCAGAGCCCTTAAAGTAATTTTAATGCCCCTATGAAGCAAAATACACATACATCATTATTCTAGTTTGCAAATTAGAAGCTAAAGTGTAAAAAGGTTAAATGATTTACCCTCAGGATACATAACTGGTTATTAGTGAATTTGGGCCTGGAATTCAAGTTTCCTGACCCCCAGTCCATGTGGCCACATGGTTTGCCGAAGTACCAAGTAAGAATAAGAAGTAATAAATCTCTATAATACTGTGGTTTCACTTAAATAAGAAAGTGGTGGGGTTTTTTTGGAGGGGGGATGAAGATAGAAACAGAGAAGGGGGAAATAAAACACAAAACTTGGGTTAAATGTTTAGGTAAGGTGACGGGGAAGTTGGTCTCCAAATACTTTGTCTCTGCTCAGTTGTAGCATGCTAGGTCTTAGAGATCTGAGGGTCCCATCTACCTCTAATTTCTGTAGTTTTATGACTTAACCATTGAATCCTGAATAGCTTGGCTTCCATTTAACTCCCAGCATTGTGGGAGACAGGAGGTGTACCAGGGTTTGAGTTTCTGAGCGTGTATTTCTTCTTAAGGCCTTATGTTGCCTCATCTGTAACCCTATAGCTTCAAAACTTAGGATTTCTATGATAATAGTGAGAAGTACTACAGGGTAGCGTTATCGTACTCAGCTGGGTAACATTGGGACTGATTATTTTAAGACAAGCCATTTTCCTTAAGAATTCATATAATGTAAGCTCAGATGGGACTAAGGTTAGTCTAAAAGACTATCTCTAAAGGAAAAGCCCCTTGAACAGGATGTGAATTACTGAGGAGGGGGAATCCCTTATGCAGTGTGAAATCCTGAAAGGAGAGAATGTTCTCCAGTGATGTAACTCCCTCCAAAAGGGAATTCCCCTCCCCCTTCCTATTGATAGTAAAATCTTTAAAGAAGAGAGTCTTTAACCAACCAGTGTGAAGCTTCCAAGGGGCCCATATTTACAATGATAAAAGGGGCGATGCCCTACCCTTTCACCTCTGGAGGCCCACATTTGCATCTGGCTTACTTCACAGCTGAGGTTAAATTTGGTCTTGCTTAATTTTCTGGAAAGCAGTCTGTGAGAGCTGAAAATACAGCTTGCTTGCATTCAGAACAACTGTCCTTAGGGTTGGTCCTCCAGGGTATATTATTATTCTTGAAGTGAAAAGTCTTATAAAAGTATTAGGAGGGTAAAGGTGGGTATTTTAGATTTTTTTTAAAAAGCCAGTGTATTGTCAAAAGTGTAAAGGGCCAGAATGCATAATTTCTTTTCATCTCTTTGTAGATCTTGATAGTGTGATTAGATTTACTTCAGGAGGTAGTTTGGTAAGTGAATAAAGGGAAGAGAAGGAAGATATTGCACCGAAGTACCAGGGCCTACACTAAGTGCTTTACAATTATTACTTCATTTGATCCTAACTGAAATACTTTGAGGTAAGTGCTGTTATTATACCCATTTTTGCAGTTGAGGAAGCTGAGAGACAGACATAATGAGAAAGTGACTGAGGCTGGATTTGCACTCACCCTCCTAACTTCCGGCCTAGTGCTGCACTCTCATCCATTCATTGTGTCATGACTTGCTCTTCTGCTGACTAACAGTAGGAGCTGGAGCAGGTGACTTAGCCTCTCTGGGGCTGTTTCCTCAACTATAAAATGAAGGAGTCAGAATATTCAAAAAAGATTCTGAGAAAGCTACTTAGTTGTGTTTTCAAGGACAAGTCTTTTGACTCAGAATGACTTTTTGCCGGTACAAATACACTTTTTTCCCCTAATGTATATGGGTTAGTTTCTCTTATATTCTAAAAAGAGCCAGTTTGAAACAAACAGAATTTTGTGTGCAAAAGGGAGAAATTTACATTGTTTCCCAACCCATGTAAAAATATATTGGATTTTATTGTGACAAATTGAGTTGTCCTGAAGGGAAGACTTCAATTTGACTCTTCTGTGCTTTCATTTATACCATTTTCCTAATATTGTATTCCTTTCATTTCACTTGGCTGCTTGCTTCTGGTATATGTGAGTGAAGAGACTTTGAGGTAAATTTTAGTTTTTTTACCTGTAGTTTGCTGTTGTTTCTTGGGATGTTAAGATTTTGAATAGCCCAATTTCCCCTTTTTTCCTTGCATTTACGGAGATTGCTTTGCTCTTTCAAAAATACCTAGCACAAAATTATGGGTTTTGTTTTTTTTCAGGAAAGAGGAAAGAAGTCTTTTTACTTCTCCAATTAAGATATAATTTGGCTAAAAAACTGAGTTAGAACTAGATGTCTTTGAGAATGAAAGACTACTGGGTAGGGAATGAACACTTCGGGTGTGTCTAAGTAATTCTCTGCCTGTGTGATAGAGGGTTTTTGTTTTCTTTGCTGGTGACATGTCGGAGGGTGGGTTTTTTCCTAAAGGCGCACCTTTTGCCCCTTGTCCCTAACGGGGATTGAATGAAAGTGAAGCCTCTTCCAGATGTATTCTGTATGCAGCTGTACGTGTCAGAAATCTGGGACACATGTTAATTTTTTTTTCTCCTGGGGAGTTAAATCAGGAAAGACTTAAGAGGAGTGGCTGTAATGGTGGAGGTTGTGGTGATATGAAGAAGATGCAAAGCCGCCTGACTCAGATTAAAAAGTGCATCCATCAGGCCAGGCCTGGTGCATTGTTATGAGAAAAGGGGGCTGGGACAGCAGCTCCCATGCTGACTTCAGCAGTTGCCATTGCCTCACAAGAACTGGGTTCCTTTTTACAAATGTCTTGAGCATTGCATAGCAGTGAACTGTGGAGGGGCTTAGTTATGACCAGGTCAAAAGTTCAGTGGAACATAAAAGTTGAGGGTTCATGTGTATTTTGACAAGGGAGTATATAATAACCAAAGAGGATTTAGGGATGCACATACCAAATTCATACATACATTTCAGTAATTGAAGCAGTTTGCATACATCAAGTTTTAGGATTTAAAACCTATGCTACTTTCCCTCTAACCCTTCATGTTGATACTTCAAATGTAATAAATTTCCCATTTTGATTCTGTACTTAAGGGAAGGATGGCAAAATTCTTTGGGGATTCAAAGGTTTTTGTTTTCTGGTTGATGTGGAGGGGAAAAAGTTAGGCCTAAGAAGGTGTGTCTTTAACTTAATAATAAAGCTCTTTGATATGCTTACCATCTAGATTCACCAAAAGTGTCAGGTTCAAGATTCATTTTTTTCATCTTTTGTTTTTAGTCTCTATAATGACAGTGCCTTATGTTTCTTATCTCCTTTTTCCTGGAATAGATGAAATTTTACTAGATTTGGGGTCTCTTTGTCTTCCTTCTTTCTCTGTCTTCCATTGTTGTGCTTATCTAGGAAGGTAGGTGAAGAAGGAAGGGGAAAGGCATTGACTCACCTGAGCACATAACCTGGAGTGGGGCAGAGGTAGAGAATGAATACCAGTCCATTTGTTAAGTCATCAAATGAAGGTCAATAGAAAGAGCTAATGCTGTTTGGGGGATGTGTGTGTGTGTGTGTATTATATATATTATATACACACATAGTATCTCTATTGTCTATATATCTATATCAATATATATGTCTATAGAGATAGATTTATTTATAGATACTATATATAGTATTCTTTCTGTCTATCTAGCTATGTGGTGCAGTGGATAGAGTGTGGGGCCTGGAGTCCAGAGGATCTGAGTTCAAATGTGGCCTCAGACACTTACTGGCTGTGTGACCCTGGACAAGTCACTTAATCTGTTTGCCTCAGTTCTTGATCTGTAAAATGAGTTGAAGAAGGAAAGGGTAAACCATCCCAGAATCTTTGCCAAGAAAATCCCGAATGGGGTCACGAAGAGCGGGACATGCCTGAAGTGACTCACCAGCCTGTCTATCAGTGTAGTATCTCTTCTCCACATACCTTTGATGCCCTTTCTCTACTCTGCTGACGTCTAACAAAAGTATCGGTATCGCTTCTTTCATTTGTATCTCTTGAGACATTATTTGCTTAAAACTTATTAGCTTTTCCTAGTTTTTTAGTGGTGAGAACTCTCGAAGATAAGGTAAAAGTCCTCAGAGATGGTTCGAATTATATTGACCATCTTTAAAAAAAATTGTGATGCTTGCTATTATGTTTCCTTTTATAGTTTTCTAGTGCCAAGAGTGTCAGAGGAAATACTTGGATCTACACATCAGACTAAAGAAGCGATGTTTCCCAAGAAGAGTAACTGAGTGGTGACCATATTTTCCAAAACCAAAATTGAGACACGTGGTTTGATAAAAGATACTATTTTACAGAGTCTTGTTAATATTATTCTTTATTTTCTTCAAATTGGGCAGGCTTAGAATGAATGGCTCTAGGTGGATTGGCGAGTATCCCTTCATTGCTATGGTATCAGGCCTTTAGGGTCAGTCATATGAGTAATTGTTGCATAACTCTGGCTTCTTGGCTCTTCTTTTGCATGGATTTTATGTCTCCTAGTAATTCTTGGGAGTCAGAAGACAACCTTAGATGTCTTTGGACCTCAGTTTCCTCATATATAAATTGAAGGAGCTGGCCTAGAGATCAAGTCTAGTATTCTGTGAATTATGTTTTAAGAAATAAAAGCAGAAGTGATGGAGGAACAGAATTTTAAAATCAGTGCTGCAACTGTATCTGAGGCTTAAATTGACAAGAGTTTTTTTGAACCTTTAAGTCCCTCTGCTCTGTGATGGCTGTGAATGAGAACAATACTGCCTAGAAACTTCCTTACAGTAGACAATCCTGTTAAACAATCTCATTGACTACAAAGTATATTCTTTCACTAGGTCTGTTTCTTTTAATGGGTGCCCCTTTCCTGGGTCTTCATTGTTTCTGTAACAATGGCTCTAGAGGACAATTGGTTTGCTTGACAGAAATCGTGTTAAATTAACAGATCTATTCCCTTGGCAAATTCTCCCTCCCCCTTACTGTAGCCGCCTTTCTCCCTGGAAGATTGTGTTAGTGGATTCTTTTAGGTAAGGGAACAATTCTGTGATTTGTGTTCTGGAGTTCTTTGTTGGAAGGCATATAATTTTTGCAATGAGAAAAGGTGGTTAAAAAAAATTCCACCTGTTGCTATAGTTAAGGAATTTCAATTTGGTCTATCCTACCACATTGTTAATTTGGGTTGGCCTGTTGCAGAATTGATTTTTCAGTCTCCTCATTCTTGCCTTTCTTAAAAGCTTTTCTCCTCTTTCTTATATGTTAAAACCAGTTATTGAACTACTCCTCCCTGTGCAAAAACCTTTTTAAGCATTGCCAAAATTCTTAAATGCTAAAGGTCCTGAAGAGCAGTTGGCCAGTCTTTTAAATACTTAAAAAAAAAACCAACCCTTTTAAATCATTTTTAGTGTTGAACAGTAGTTGGAATAACTGATCTTGTTATATGTGTAATTTCAAGAATGAAGTTGGGAGGAAAAAATAAAAAGAATTCTCATAATCATAATCAGTTGTTCTCTCCCTATCATCACACTGTCCTGTGAAGTTTGGATTTAGTCAGAGGACCACACTTGAGGACCTAGAGTTAATAATGTGGCCTCAAGTTAATGTTTTAAGGAGGTTTTAAATGTAATTAGGGAATGATATAATAACTAACAGTTACATCGGCATACTTTGTGCCTGGCACTGTGCAGAAGTGCTTTATGATAATTATCTCATAGGATCCTCACAACAGCCCTGGGAGATAGGTTCTACCATAATCTCCATTTTACAGTGACTTGCCCAGCGTCACACTGCTAGCAGCAAGTGTCTGAGGCCAGATTTGAAGTGAGGTCTTCTTCCCGACATGCTGGCCGCTTCACTCTCTAGCCACCTAATGGAATAATAATGACTTACGTTTGTATAACATCTAGGCCAAAAATAATATAGTTGTATATACGTATCGATCCCATTTTATCTTCCTATAACCGTGTGAGGTAGTAGTTCAGACATTATCTTCTTTTCGTGTATGTGGAAGCTGAGACCCAAAGATGAGAGCTAACTGCTGTAGCATGTTTCAGGTACTTGGAAAATTCAGTCAGCAGGAGACATCTGCCCTTCTCAGCGACCCAAGGACCTAAAACAGTTGCAAAGAACACATGATGGAAAATGCCAGTCACATCCAGAGAAAGAACTGTGGAGTCAGAATGCAGAACAAAGCAGACTATTTCTTTTATTTTCTTTTGTCATTTTTTTTCTTTCTCATGGTTTTTCCCATTCGTTATAATTCTTCTGTGCAACACCATTGATGTGAAAATGTGTCTAATAGGAATTTATGGGTAGAGCCCATATCAGATTGCAAGCTGTCTTGGGTGGGGGAGAAAATTTAAAACTTGTGAAAGTGATTGTTTTAAAGTAAAAATTTTAATTTAGAAAATGAAAGAGAGAGGGGCAACTAGGTGGTGTAGTGAATAGAGCGCCAGCCCTAGAGTCAGGATGACCTGAGTTCAAGTGTGACCTCAGACACTTAGCACTTACTAGCTGTATGACCTTGGGCAAGTTACTTAACCCCAATTGCCCTTCCCTTCCCCCTGCAAAAAGCAAAAAAATAAATAAATAAAAGAGACATCTGGGCCTTGGAAGAGACGAAGTTTTAAACAAGGGGACAGGCATAGCAGATAGCTTCTGAGGATACAGACTGGTATGTTTGGAAAGAAGGGTGTAGAGGAGGTAAGGTAGGATTGAGAGAGTAATTAGGGTGCTGGACTTGGAAAGAGTTTGAATGCTAAGCCTACTACTACTCATTTTAGTAATCCTATGAGGAGTGGGGAGCCATTGAAGGTTTTTCAACAAGACTGTCCCAGTTTTTCTGGTGGACAATATATGGAAAGTCTCACGTTATCTACGTGGACAAGATGAGAGGTGATGAGGTCTTGGAGCTGATTAATTGAACCCAAAGAGCTGGTAAACAAGGACATCTGTAGAAGAGTTCATTCTCTAGATGTCTGGCTTTGTGCTGTTATACATTTTATTAGTGACATGACTGAAATCATAGATGGCATGGTATCAAATTTGTAAATTATGTAAAATTGAGAACTCTTATGTTGATTAAGTGACAATGCAAAAAATACCCCCAAAACCAAAATGATCTTAATATGCAAGAACTATGGGCCAAACCTTAAAAAATAACCTTGTCTTGGGATAAGAAATAGTAACTGTATCATTTAGATACCCTCTTAATGTTTGCAAAAGGGTTTTACGTACATTACCCATCTTCACCATGACCCTGTGAGCCAGGTCCTTTTATAATCCTGATTTTGCATTTGAAGAAGTGGAAGGCTAAGGGAAGTTTCTAGATGGTTTACCAAAGGTTAATCTTCTAGTAAGTATATAAGATAGGTTTTGAATTCTTCTTGACCCAGGCCAGTGTTCAGTCTCTTGTACCATGATGCCTCATAAATGTAAGTCCTAACTTGGATGCCTGGACTATGTATGAATCAGCGTGTGTGAAGACAGCCAAAAAGCTAATTGAACTTGAGATTATATTAAGAAGTCTCAGCAGCTAGGTGGCACAGCAAATAGAGCACTGGCCCTGAAGTCAGGAGGACCTGAGTTCAAATCCAGCCTCAGACCCTTCACAATTAACTAGTGAAATGACCTTGGGGAAGTCACTTTACCACAATTGCCTTGCCTTTCCCCCTCCAAAAAGAAAAAAAGTCTCCTGCTTGGGGATGAGGGTTTTGAGTGTATACAGTGATAATTGACAATAGAAAAAAGACAGAACTGTTCAACTTTTACTGTGAAAGAGAAAAAGAACAAAACTGACTTATAAGTTTAAAACCAAGGTAAGTAGGGAAGCACTAAGATATTACCCAAATGCCCTTGATAAAGTCATCAGACCCAGACTAATTGTCTCCCACCATGCTAAAAGAAATGGCGATAAAGTTTGAAGGGCCACTGACTATAATCTTTGAAAGATTGTGGGAGAAAGTTTCCCAGGACCATAGAAAGGTAAATTTTGTCCCAATTTTCAAAAACAGGAAGAGAATGGGGAGTCTATGAAACTAGGTCAGAAAACTTGACTTTAATTTTTGGCAAAATTTTAGAAATAAATAAATAAAATAAATAAAGAGATGGTTAGTGAACCCTAGAAAAGGAAGAGGTGATCCCAGAGAGACAACTTGGACTTATCAAGACCCAGTCGTAGCAGGCTGATTTTATTGTCTTTTTTTGATGGGTTTCCAGAGGTAAAGCAAAAGAATTACATCAATATAGTTTACTTAGATTTCAGCAAAGTGTTTGACGAAGTCTTTCATGCTCTAATTATGAATAAGATACTACAGCGTTAGTAGATTCACAGGTGGGTGAAAGACCACCAGAAGAGTAGATCCAGTGAGTAATCCTGTTAACTTGGAAGGAAGTCTCCAGTGATGTGTCATAAGGATCTGGGCCTGGGCTGTTTAACATTTTTCTAAGTGGCTTGCATAAAGATGGCATGTTTAGCAAACTTGGAGTTGATACACAGCTTGAGCATGTATATATATGAGGGAAGGGGTGTTGGGGTGATAACACATTGGTTGAAGACAGTCAGCATCCCCAAATACCTGCATAGGCTTGTGTCAAATTTAATAGAGACCAAAGTGTTCTCCAGCCATTATCCAGGCCCCAGCTTCTTTCCAAGAGGAAATCCTGCCTCAGGATTCTCAGTTCTTAATTGGTGAGAGTCCTTCATATCTAGCTCAGACCTATCCTTCTGCTCTAGGTCATGCTATGCTGCCATGCCTTAATTTCATTGATTTCTTCCCCTCTACTACCGCTATGACTCACTCACTTTCCCTCTGACTTCCCAGACCTACGTGTATCCTATACCCCTATTAAAATATATTAGAATATGCCCCTATTTGAATGTTCCTCCAAAGCAGTGAATGTTTTTCATATTTATATCCCCAGAACTTAGCACTGTACTTGATACATGGCTTAAATTATTTTTCATACATTAGTTCCTCTTCCAAAAATCAGCTTCACAAGTACATGATAGGAGAGGAATCACTGGACAGTGGTCAGTAAGATCACAGATTTGTAGCTCTAAGGGACCTTAAGTTATCTAAATATCTAGAGTTTTTAGTGTGCTACCTGTTTAATTAGTCAAGTGTAATGGTGACCAAAAAAAAAAAAGCTAATGTGATCTTAAGTTAACAGTAAGAGGAACATAGTGTCCAGAATTAGGTAAATGATTGTTGTCATGTAGAAGAAGAATTAGAATCCTTTGGTCCCTGGGGCAATGGGTTGCTAGATCTAGGCACTATTAAACTTAGTTGTAATTAGAGCTCTTAAAGAGAAATCCATTACTACGAAAGTAATAGGTTGTCACTGGAAGTATTCGGGGAGAGACTTTTTTTTTTGAGTTAAATTTTACTTTTTCAGTTAACAAAAAAATTTCTTACACTTCTCTGTTGAAAAATAAAAATAAAAACAAAACTCTTGTAAATATGTGCGTAATCAAGCAAAGCATTTCTCACTGGACAGTAATATTCCATTATATTCATATAACATGATTTGGCCAACCATTCTCTAATTGATGACCACCCCTGTAGTTTCCAGTTCTTTGGACTAAAAAAAAAAATAAAGCTACTATGTATATTTTTGTATATATTTTGTGTATATATATCCTCTTTCTTTAATTTAGTAGGGGTATACCTAGGTCAAAGGGTGTATATAATTTAGTAATTTGGGTGACATACTCCAAATTGCTTTCCAGAATGGCTGTAACAACTCATAGCTCCACCAGGAGTACATCAATGTGCCTGTTTTCCTACAGCTCCTCTAACTTTTATCTCTTTTCTTTTTTGTCAACTTTGCCAATCTTAACCTGAGTTCTTTTACGTTTTTCTAATTATTAGTGGTTTGGAATATTTTTTTTTCAAATGGCTGCAGATTGCTTGGATTTCTTCCTTTAAAGATCGCCTGTTAACGTCATTTGACCATTTATCAGTTGTGGAATGCTTTGTTTTTGAGTCTGGATCTCCCTATCCAGCTCAGCTTGGAAGCTTTAACTTTTCTAACTTGGGCCATTTTGGTCCCTCCCAGACTCAGTGCCATCGCTGATCATCTCTAGGTCTGGTGAAGCACAAGTAATTCGGCTTCAGCCTCCGTAGTAGTAAGGGTTACCAGGAGTGTTCCATCACGCCTAGAAGCTTTTGTTCTTATAAAGTGGAATTAGTTCCATATATATCTTGGAAATGAAACCTTTTTTTAGATAGTCATTCTAATTTTAGCTCATTTGGTGTTGTTTGTCCACAAACTTTTAAATTTTAATGTAATCAAAATTTTATCTTTTGTCACGAACAGTTCTCCCTAACGTAGGTGTGTAAAAGGTAATTTCTTCCTCTAATTTGTTTGTCATGCTTCCGAGCCATGTATCCATTTGGAGTTTATCTTGGTGTATTTTTTTAAGATGTTGACCTAGTTTTTAGTGGACTGCTTTTTTCCAGCAGTTTGTTATCCCAGAGGCTAGTATTTAGTTTAAAGAACACTAGGCTATTTGCTTGTTTCTGTATGTTGAGTACCTAAATCTGTTCTATGCATTGATGCTTTTATTTTATAAACCACTGCTAAGACATCTTGATGATGACGACTTTGTAGTAGTAGTTTGACATGGGGAACTTTGAGGACTCCCCCCCAACACACCCACTTTTCATCATTTCTTTTGGTATTCTTGACTTTTTGTTTTTCCAGATTAATTGTATCGTTTTTTTCCGACTCTATAAAATAATCCTTTGGTAGTTTGATTGATATGCACCTTATCAGTGCTGTTGTCAAGGAGATTCCTTCTTTTTTGATCCTCATCTTCCTTCTGCCTCAGCTAAACATAGGGATGGGACCTTTGTTTCCACCTCTAGAGTCCAGAGTTCTGCATTCTCTGACTATAATTTCTTATTCTTCCAGCTCTGCCATACTTACTCTCTGTTCTTTCATTTCAGACACCTTCTTTTTCTCCATTGCTCTTTTCTTTCTCTGGTTTCCTCTGATCACTTTCCCCATTTTACGGTCTCGGTACCTCTTGGTTAATCAGTTTAGTTTTATACTGTCCTCAGGTTCTGAAATTCCTTGTCCCACTTAGGGTTCCAAATCCCAACCCAGTGTTACCCAGGCCCCCTACTTCAGTACTGGAGGAAATGACAACTGTGCTGTTTCCTCTACTAGTTTATGTTACCTAATATCAACTTGGCCCATATCAATCCTTTTAGACTTTTCATGATCTTTTACAGTGCTCTCCAAACTTTTTTATTGTGCATCATTTCATAAATTATATGCAGGTATACCTCAGAGATGTTGTGGGTTTGATTCTAGACCACTGCAATAAAGCATGTCACGTGAATTTTTTGGTTTCCCAGAGCATATAAAAGTTATGTTAACACTATACTGTAACCTGTTAAGTGTGCAATAGTATTATGTCTAAAAACCCAATGTACATACCTTAATTTCAAATATTTTATTGCTAAAAAATGTGAACCATCATCTGAACCTTCAGTGAGTGGCAATCTTTTTGCTGGTGGAGGGTCTTGCCTTGATGTTGATGGCCACTGACTGAATCAGGGTGGTGGTTTCTGAAGGAGGTATGGCTGCGGCAATTTCTTAAAATAAGACAATGATGAAGTTTGCTGCATGGATTGACTTTTTCTTTCATGAAAGATTTCTCTGTAGCATGCCAATGGGTGTTTGATAGCATTTTACTCATGGTAGAACTTCTTTTAAAGTTGGAGTCAATCCTCTAAAATCCTGCTGCTGCTTTATCAACCAAATTTATATATTTTTTTAAGATTGTTCTTTCTTGAAAAGAGAATAGGGAGGCCTTAGGGGAGGGAAAGAGATGGGAAATAGCACTTCTGTGTAGGAGACAGAACACCACATTTGTTAATTAAGTCCCCCATCTTACATAGGGGTGCTTCATGGCACCCCAAAAGAGTCACAATAGTAACATCAGAGATCACTGATCACCATGATAGATATAATAATAATGAAATAGTTTGAAATATTTCAAGAATTACCAAAATGTGACACAGAGACACATGCTGTTGGAAAAATGATGCTGCTAGACTTTCTCAGTGCAGGACCGCCTCAGACTTTCAGTTTGTTTAAAAAAAAAACAACCAAACTGTAATATTGTCACAGTGCAATTAAGCAAAGAGAAATAAACTGAGATGTGCCTGTACATGTGCTATTATATGAATGTGTGATAAAATACATGGAAATAGGAATTTTAATAGCATGAAAGATCATACAATCATGTATAGAGAGAGCTAGAAGGGACTTCACAGGTCGTCTACTCCCCCCCTTCATTTTACACTTGAAGAAACCAAGGCTCAGTGAAGTTCAAGTGAAATAAAAAAATATTTATTAATTTATTCATTTAGTTTTAGTTTTCAAATTCACTTCCACAAGATTTTTGAGTTCCAGATTTTCTCCCTGTCTCTCCCTTCCCCCCCACCCCAAGAGGGCGTGCATTCTGATTTACATCTTCACCCAGTCTGCCTTCCCCTTCCCCTTTCCCCCTCTTTTTTCCTGTTGGGTTAAATAGATTTCCAATTGAATGTGTATGTTATTCCCTCCTTAAATCAAACGAGAGTAAGGTTCACTAATTCCCTCTTACCTCCCCACTCTTCCTCTCTATTGTGAAAACTTTTTCTTGTCTCTTTTATGTGAGATAATTTACTTCATTCTACCTCTCCCTTTCTCCTCCCAGTACATTCCTCTCTCACCCCTTAATTATATTTTTTAGATATCATCTCTTTATATTCAATTCATTCTGTGCCCTTTGTGTCTGTGTGTGTGTGTGTGTGTGTGTGTGTGTATGTATATTCCCTCTAACTACCCTAATGCTGAGAAAGGTCTCATGAATTACAAATACCTTTCCATGTAGAAATGTAAATAGTTCAACTTTAATAAATCCTTTGTGATTTCTCTTTCCTATTTACCCTTTCATGCCTCTCTTGATTCTCGTATTTTAAAATCAGATTTTTCTCTTCAGCTCTGGTCTTTTCAACAAGAATGCTTGAAAGTCCTCTATTTCATTGAATGACCATTTTTCCCCCTGAGCAATTATACTCATTTTTGCTGGGTAGGTGATTCTTAGTTTCCGTCCTAGCTCCTTTGACCTCCAGAATATCATATTCCAAGCCCCTGATCCCTTAATGTAAAGCTGTTAAATCTTGTGTTTCCACAATACTTGAATTGTTTCTTTCTGACTGCTTGCGATATTTTCTGTTTGACCAGCAAACTCTGTAATTTGGCTACAATATTCCTAGGAATTTTCTTTTGGGATCTCTTTCAGGAGGTGATTGGTGGATTCTTTCAATATCTATTTTCCCTTCTGGTTCTAGAATATCAGGGCCGTTTTCCATAATTTCTTGAAATTGTCAAGGCTCTTTCTTTGATTTTTCTTGGAAGCTTTGGATGTAGAAGCTTTGACTTTGTTTTCTTCTGGTTGTATGTTTTGATCTTCCTTGTCACCATGGTAAGATTCTATCATCTGATTTTTTTTCCCTCACTGTTTGCTCATTTTCCCAGCCTATTATTTGACTTTTTAACTCTGTTAAGATAGGACTCTGCTTGTGGTGTGGAGGGGGTAATGTTCCAAGCTTCAGGGGCTTGTGCAGCTGTTTTCAGAGAGATTTCTAGGGATTTGTAAATTTTCAGTTCTTCCCAGGTTGTATGATTAAAGGAGAGTCGTTTACTCTCCTCCTAGTCTGTGCTCTGGTCTGTGAGTGACCACAAGCACTCATTTCTGCCTTGGAAATATGTGGAGGATTCCCTGTCTACCACCACCACAGGCTCTGCCATGCCAGTGCTCCTCCTCACCCCAGGACTGCCATCTAGGACTGTGACCCTGATCCAAGCATGGGCAAAGCAAGAGAATCCTGCCTCAGTGCCAGTAAAGAGATCTCTGCAATCTCCCTCTGATCTCCATCTCCCCACTCAATTTCCCCCACTGCCAAGGGCTCAGGAAGCAGCAGCTCCTGCTGCCAACACCACCTAGGCCTGGGGCCAGACTGAGCTCCTCCCTCCCCTAGGTTCAACAGACCTTTCTACTGACCTTCTGAGTTGTCTTTGGCATTTGTGGGTTGAGAAGTCTGAAAACTGCTGCAGCTGCCAGTGATTCAGTCCCCTGAGGCCTGCTCCAGGTTTGCTAGGGCCTGGTCTGTGCTGGCCCATGCTGAACTGTGCTCTTCTCAGATTGGTGCAACCAGGTTGTCTTGGGCTGGAAATTTGTTTCACTCTGTCATTTGTGGGTTTTGCTTTGTTTAGAGTCATTTTTTTTACAGGTAATTAGAGAGGTTTGGGAGGAGCTCAGGCAAGTCCCTGCTTTTACTCTGACTCCCAATAAAAATATTTTAAAGTAATTTTTAATTTTATTAACAGCATAAACCCTTTTAGCTTTCACTAAAATATTAATTTTTAGTGGGATCAATGTATTTAAATAAGTATCATTTTAAAAAATAGTGGTAGAATAAAAGTCTAATTTTAAGGCTACTTTGCTTTGATAATGAATAACATTTACAAAGCCTCAAAAAACTGCATATATTATTTCATTTGGTCCTTGGTTTTAATAGCTATCATAAAGGATGAAGTTTCCTCACAGAGATCTGAATGGAAGAAGTACAACATCTGTTGGTTCTGCTTCATAAATCATGATACTTCTTTTTCCTTTTCTTCTGCTAATTATACAAAGGTTTTTGTTAAGATTCAGTAAGTTTTTCTCTTCTCTAGTGTCAATCAGTTCTTGCAAACTAATTGGAAGACATTGTATGTCTTTTTAATTTTTCACAAATGCACTCAAAACCCATTGAAACCCTTCATTGGGCAGATCAGTAAATAGGTCAGAAAATACTGTTAAGAGGTTTTCAAAGTTCAGATATAAGAGTTTTTAAATGTGACACATTCCATTTTTGTTTTTTATTCCCAGTGTCTGGTACAGCACCTGGCACATAGTAGGTGATAACAAATCCTTGTTGGCTGATTAAACAAAAGCTTAAAATGTCTTTCTAATGATGGCTTAGTACTGTCATTACCTACTTTCTCAAGGCATAATATACATTAAAGGTGAGGTTTATCCTTAATGATAGTAGATGTAAGTCCATATTTCATATAACTTGATAATTATTTTTAGTAATTTGATGATTTCACTTTTTTCTTTGCCAACTTGTCAGCCCTCGTTGTTTATGGTTTCCTGGCATCTTTTTAAGCTACTGGTTCATTTTGTAAGGATTAGTAGTTCAGTTAAAAATAATTCTATGTAAAAAATAGTTGTGTTAAAAAATAGCTAATTCTTTTAAAGGGAAGCTCAGTAGCACAGTAGATAGAGGTCTGGGCCTGGAGTAAGGAAGAACTGAGTTCAAATTTGACCTTAGATACTTAATCTAAGCAAGTCACTTAACCCTCCTGTTTACCTCAGTTCCTTCTACATAAAATGAATTGGAGAAGGAAATGGCAAAGTGTCAAAAGTGACACTCTATGCAGCCGTTCTCATGTGGGTCATGACCCCAGGGGGTCGCACAGGATTGCCTAATACCATTGGAAAACACATATTTCTGATGGTCTTAGGAACCGAGACACCGCTCTTCTATCTGTCTCCAGGTGGGTCTGTCCACATGCAGATATGCCCACATACCAGTATTAAAGGGTCGCGGCATTAGGAAGGTTGAGAACCACTGCTCTAATGTCTGCCAAGAAAATCCTAGATAGTGTCAGGAAGTCAGATATGACTGCAAAATGACTAAATGACAACAATCTCTTTAAATTCGCTTAATTGAGCACTCTAATATGTCTTAATACTCAACTGTAATGTGCTGAAAATGAAGGAACAAGTTGAGTTGTCACTGTCTCCTGCACTTAGGGCATATGATATATGACTGACATTGGTTGAGGTCATGTGAGGCTGCCACTGTCAACTCATTAAATATTCATCAAGCTTAATTTCTTTTTTTTTTTAAAAGATAAAAGTAGTTCTAATATTTCCAGATGTCAGTCGTTGGTCTTACATGCCTGACTTTGGGCGCTGCTGCTCAGTGTTAGTCTTTACTGTGGCCACCTTCTGCCACCACCTCCCCTCTTCCTCTTATTAGAGAACCTCTCATAGCATCCTAGATTAAGAACTGAAAGACCATCCAGCCCTGTCCCCTCACTTTAGACAAGGACCTGAGCTCCAAAGCAGAGTCTGAGGTTGGATTTGAGATTTGAATCTAGGTGGGGTTTTCTGTGTTTATTGAGCCATGCTGCATTTCCACTGAAAAAAAAAATGAGACCATCCATCACAGAACTGCCTCTCCCTCCCGAGTTCTGTACTTCAGATCCCTTCAGTATTATCCCTCCATCTTACTGCTCTTCCTTTGATTTTTTTTTAGTCTTTGCCAACACCAACCCTTCTATTTGTGTCTTTTACTTTTATCCTTTTCTGTCTCTTCCTGCAGCTTACTGTTTTGTAAGGTTAATGGAATATAAGATCTTCCCCATCCATTAATAGCCTGTGTGACCACTTATGTTCCTTTTTTTTTCCTTGGAACAGGGTCTAAAGGTACACAGGTATTTCAATCGCAGATATCTTGCTGCTTTGAGCTCCGGTCCAATTCACAGCTGTGACACATCCTGAGTCACATAAAACTTGTATATGGGAGGCTTGTTTGCAGGAAGGCTTTCACACCTTTTGGTACGGGCCCAATTAGGCATTGAGTCACTTGGGTTGTGATTGCCTTCTGGCTCTGAGCCTATTAGTTGAAAATTATATATACTGGGAGGTTGGTATTTTACACTGGGTCTCACTCATGGGAAGAATGTTTCTTTGTGATTTGGCCAGACGAGACTCTGGGTAACCATTGCTAAGGGGCCCCCCAGCTTTGTGAACCCGGATGTTGGCATTTCCTGGTCTGGTGATTGTGTATCTATTACTTTGTTTAGATAGTTGGAGCCCTGTCTATTGGATTCTTTCTTGGATACTCACTTCTTTCTACTTATCTGTCTACATTGTTTAATTAATTTTAATTCCTTTTGAACAGTGGTTCTCAACCTTCCTAATGCCCTGACCCCTTTAATACTCGTATTTGGGTGTATCTGCATGTGGGCAGACTTGCCTGGAGACGGATAGAGGAGCGATGTCTCGGTTCCTAAGACCATCAGAAATATGTGTTTTCTGATGGTCTTAGGCGACCCCTGTGACCCCTGTGAAAGGGTCGTTCGACCTCCCAAAGGGGTTGCGACCTACAGGTTGAGAACTGCTGCTTTAGAAAAATGGATCAAAGAACCTGTGCTAGCAGCCCTTCTGTGTGCCGGTGTTATTGGTCTTAGACCTCCACAGCCGCTGCAAGTATCATCACTGATACACTCTTTCATCCTAACTGCCAGTCCTTCCTTTTCCACTCTTTTTGTTAGCAGCACAAAGGCCTTTCTCATCCACAATTTACCATACTCTCAGACTATAATTCTCTTATCCCCCCTCACCTTCCTAACCAACTTCTTAGGGAAAAAACTGGTCCACATTCACATTGCCTCCACTTTCTGGCTTCTCCTTTCTTTCTCATCCGTTTTCAGTCTGATTTCCAGTTCATCACTTGACTGAAACTCCTTTCCCCAAGGTTACCAGGAATTCTTTTATTGTTAAAGCCATGACCCTCTCTCAGTACTTCTTGACCTCTCTAGCATGTGGCACTGCTGACTCAATTTTCCTCCTTCTTGATACTTATCCTGGTTCTCTTCCTGCTGTCTCCTTTGCAAGTTCATCATCTTTGGTCCACTCCCACGACCAGTCTTGGAACAGAGGCCTTTTCATTATCTCATTAGCTACCAGGGATTCCTCTATTTAAATGACTCCTATATCCACATATTCTGCCCTTATCTCTTCTGACCTCAGACTGCCTGTTAGCCACCTCTACTTTAATGTCTCCTAAGTATTTTATTTTATTTATTTTTAAAATTTTTTTTGTTTGTTTTTTAGAGGGGGGGAGGGCAGGGCAGTTGCGGTTAAGTGACTTGCCCAAGATCACGAGGCTAGTAAGTGTTAAGTGTCTGAGGCTGGATTTGACCTCAGGTCCTCCTGACTCCAGGGCTGGTGCTCTACTCACTTTGCCACCTAGCCACTCCAACTCTCCTACGTATTTTAAACCCAAAACAGTACTTAAGTAATTCCCTGCTCTTTGGCCTAAGCTCTCTTTCTGTTGAGGGCATTTCTGTTTCTTTTTTTTTTCTTTTTTTTTTTTGGTGGGGGGAGGGCAGGGCAGTTGGGATTAAGTGACTTGCCCAAGGTCACAGGGCTAGTAAGTGTTAAGTATCTGAGGCTGGATTTGAATTCAGGTCCTCCTGACTTCAGGGCTGGTGCTCTATTCACTGCACCACCTAGCTGCCCCGGCATTTCTGTTTCTCCTCCTGAGTCGTCAGCTCTTCATTTTCTCACTCGAATTATATTCTCCCCTCTTCCCCAATCAGTTCTAAGTCTTATCTTTTCTTCTTGCATCAAGTTTTTCTTTTTTTTTCTTTGTACCATAACCAGCCTAGTCCAGTTCCTTATCGCCTCTCGCAGGGACTGTTGCAGTATTCTCCAAATTAATCCCCTTTGCATTGAGTCCTGTTCCTTTCCAGTCTACCCTGCAGACAGTTGCCAAACTAATGTTCCTTAAGCACAGGTCTTATTACTACTCTATTCAACAAGTTTTAGTTGTTACTCATTTTCTTTAAAATAAAATAAAAGCCTTTGCCATTCAGATCCCTTCTTAGCCTGCCTTCAGTTTCTCTTTGTAGGCAAATCATACCTCATTCTCCCTAAATAACTGGTTTACTTAATCTTCTGTATACATATCAGTCTTCCCATATACAATTAATCTCATGTGATCTTCACGACAGTCCTGGGAGGTAGGTACTCTTGTTATTCCCATTTTACAGAAGAGGAATCTGAGACAAACAGAGAGGTTAGATGACTTGGGGAAGGTGGTCCCTGACCAAAAATAAAAAGGAGTAAGAACCTTCTCCTATTCTCGGAAGATAGAGTAGTTCATAGATAAGTAAATGTAGGATATATACAAAGTCAGTGCACAGTGATGGGGTGGGGTAGTAACAAAAATACTGAGGGAATCAAGAAAGGAGATGATACTTTAGCTAGCCTTGAGAGGGAGGTGGGGATCTTAAGAGGAGGCAACTAGGTACCTCAGTGGGTAGAGTGCTGTGCCTGGAGTCGGGAAGACCGGAGTTCAAATGTAGCCTCAGACATTTACCTGTTGTGTGTCCCTGGGCAAGTCACTTAACCCCTGTTTACCTTAATCCACTGGAGTAGCGGTTCTCAACCTGTGAGTCACGACCCCTTTGGGGGTCGAACAACCCTTTCACAGGGGTTGCCTAAGACCATCGGAAAACACATATTTCTGATGGTCTTAGTACCCCAAGACTCTGCTCCTCTGTCTGTCTCCAGGCAGGTCTGCCCACATGCAGATATGCCCACATACGAGTATTAAAGGGGTCATGGCATTAGGAAGGTTGAGAACCACTGCACTAGAGAAACAAATAGCAACCTACTCCAGCATCTTTGCCGAGAGAGCCCTGTGGATAGCATGGTCAGCAGTGTCATGAAGAGTTGGACAGGACTGAACAATGAGAAAGAGGGGTTTTTTTTGCCCTTTTTTTTGGGAGGGCAGTTGGGGTTAAGTGACTTGCCCAAGGTCACATGGGTAGTAAATGTTAAGTGTCTGAGGCCGGATTTGAACTCAGGTCCTCCTGACTCCAGGGCCGGTGCTCTATTCACTGTGCCACCTAGCCTCCCCTGAGAAAGAGTTTTAAGAGGAAAAATGGAGGAAAGAGCAATTCAGGCCTGTGCATATGCATGATGGTGGGAGATGGACTGTGCCATAGAGGAAGCAAGTATGCCAGTTTGGCAGGAATGTAGAATATGTGAGGGGGTGTAATGTGTCTGGAAATAGAGGCAGATTGTAAAGATTTTAAATGCCCAACACTGGTTTATCCCAGAGGCAATGGGAAACCACTGCAGATTTGTAAGGTATGTCTGTGAAAGAGACACGGAAATGCAAGAAGAATGCTGACTGTCCAGCACAGTGACTTGGGAATCTGTGGGAAGAAGCCTGATGTGGCCATTCTTTGGACCGAGGGATGTGTGATAACAAAGGAGCCAATATGGCTGCATAGAAGAAGGAAAACTCCATGAGTCCCCTCATAACCACCTCAAATACCTATAAAATATGACTCTAAACAAACTTTAGAGCTACAGAACCCACAAAGTGATGGAAACAAATCTCCCACTGAAGGCAGCCTGGCAGGTGGGCAGGAAGGGTCCATTGCAGTGGGCTGGGAGGTGAGCCCAGCCTCCTGTGAGCCCATGGGTTTTAGCCCTCGGGCAGCCCTGATCAGCCTCCTCTGGAGGAATATCTGGAGAGTGGATCACCAGCGGCTGAGGCCATTTCCAGAGTTATCAACCCATAAATGCCAAAGGCAAAGTAAAAGGTCAATGTGGACTTTGGGAACACGAGACCAGGAGTGCCCTCTGGCCTCTTTCCCTGGGAAGGGAGCAGCAGCTAAGGCCCTGAGACCATGCAGCGGCCTCCACGTGGCTGCTTTAGAGCTCCTGGCCTACAGATCATAGGGGGACCAAGCAACCATACTGAGGGGTAATCCCTCTTGCTTTAACTTGCTTGGATCTAGATCACTATTTTGGGTGGAGGTCCGGGGGTGTGTGACCAGTGAGCCAGAGACTGTGGAGGCTTCAGAGAGGGCACCCAACTAATAGCTCCAGCAGCTGCAAAAACCCCAGCGATTTGGGACAAAGCTCTCCTCTCTGGAAGCAGAGTTCTACTGTGGCAAAAAGTGTGAAAGTTAAGTAATTGACCGGCAACATGAGCAAGCAAAGGAAGCAAAGCAAGCACAGCAATCCAACTTTAGAATCCTTTTTTGGGGACACAAAGGATCAAAGCATGGAATGGCAGGAAGACAACAGAGTCAGAACTGCTGTATCAAAAGCTTCCAAGAAAAGTATGAACTGGTTACAGGCCACAGAGGAGCTTAAGAAGGATTTTGAAAACCAAGTAAGAGAAGTGAAGGAAAAACTGGAAAGAGAAATGAGAATGATGCAAGAAAATCCTGAAAAGAGAGTCAACAACCTGACTGAAGAAAATAACACCTTAAAAAATAGACTAATTCCAATGGCAAAGGAGGTCCAAAAAGCCAATGAGGAAAAGAATGCCTTAAAACATCAAATTTGTGCCAGATGGAAAAAGAATCTCAAAAGCTCACTGAAGGGAATTATTGCTTCAGAATTAGATTGGAGCAAATGGAAGCTAATGACTTTATGAAAAATTAAGATACTATTAAACAGACCCAAACAAATGAAAAAAATAGAAGGCAATGGGAAATATCTCATTTGAAAAAACCACTGACCTGGAAAATAGATCCAGGAGAGATAATTTAAAAATTATTGGACTACCTGAAAGCCATGATCAAAAAAAGAATCCAGAAATCATCCTGCAAGAAATTCCCAAGGAAAATTGCCCTGATGTTCTAGAATCAAACGGCAAAATAGAGGTTGAAAGAATGCATGGATCACCTCTTGAAAAAGATCCCCAAAAGAAAACCCCTAGGAATGTTATAGCCAGGTTCTGGAGTTCCCAGATCAAGGAGAAGATATTACAAGCAGCCAAGAAGAAACAATTTGAATGTTGTGGAAACATAATCAGATTAACACAGGATCTGGCACCTTCTACATTGAGGTATCAAAGGGCTTGGAGTATGGTATTCTGGACATCAAAGGAGCTGGGATTAAAACCAAGAATCACCTACCCAGCAAAACTGAGTATAATGCTTCAGGGGAAAACATGGTCATTCGATGAAATAGAGGACTTTTAGGCTTTCTTGATGAAAAAACCAGAGTTGAATAGAAAATTTGACACTCTGATACAAGAAGCAAGAGAAGCATGAGAAAGTAAACAGGGAAAAGAAATCATAAGGAACTTATCAAAGTTAAACTATTTACATTCCTACATGGAAAAACAATAATTGTAACTTCAGAGGAGCCTGGAAAGCTTTGTCTGTCTCCTCCCTCGTCAGGACAGTTCTTGCTGAAGCTCCTGGATTAGTGAGCTTCAGCACACTTGCAGGATTAGCTTCCTGTACTTAAAATATAAGAAGAACTTTGTAATTATCATCTGTTACAGGCCTGCCAACTTAGAGCTGCCATGAGGACAATGTTTTGGGAGATGACATGGCATCTTTGTGCTTCTAGGACTCTTTTGCACAATATTCCATGACCCTTGGAGGGATTTTTGGGGTTTTTTGCCTTGGCTTTCAATCCCTCTCTGGGATATTGGCACTAAGTTTGTGTTCTAAGAGTTGGTCAGAACTTTTTTCTAGCATTTGATATTAGTAGAAATAACACAATTTCCCAAAAATGATAGAACCTAGAATAGGAATATCCCTAAAGTGAATAAAACTGAAGTCAATTTTGTTTAATCTAGTGATAGGCAAAAGAGGGGAGGGGGAAGTGGGAGATGCTGTTTTGTTGGTGAATTTAATAGCATGAGACAGGTTCTTTTAAAAGCTCATTTTGATTTTGAAATTTGATGGTAAGAGTTCCTTTTGTAACTAGGAAGTTTTGAGGAAAGGAATTTAATAATAAAAGCAAAGATTCTTTTACGATTCAACATTGAGCCATAATATAAAAACTATACATTTTAAATATTTTGTTGTGTATGATTGCTAAGTGTATTTTTAAATGTTTATGAGACTTAGAGAAGAGTACTGTTCTTTTGCTGTCTTAGAAATAGCTGACATTTCATCATCTCTAAGGCCACTTGCTGATGTAATACTTACTGGACCTTCCTTTGAACATTCTTGGGTTGTCTGGTATAGTTGGATAGATGAGCCTTAATGGTGGAATTTTTGCTTCATTCTGCCCCAGCTGGAGAAGATTAAAAAGCCTCAAGTTTACTTTCTCTTCCCACGCCCCCTTTCTGGTTGTTGAAAGGATGTTTTCTGGGATAGATGCAGCAGTGTCCTGGATCAAGTTTCTGTTAGCCGTGGGGATCCCAACAGATTTGAAGAGTTGAGAGAGATGGTTGTGGAGTGACCACTGCTTGGCCAGCCACATATTCTAAGTGAGATTCTTTGGGTTCAAGATTAATAATAGTGGGTCATTTATTACACGTTCATCCTCTTCTGTTTGGTGAAATTGTACTGTGCATATAGGCCTTCTCTAATATATAAAGCTCCACAAAATAATTGTTAAATTACAGAACAATTAGTTGTTAAATAATAAATTGTTAAAGGAGTGATTAATTGATGAATGGGTACCATAGGGCTGCTATGCTTATTGGTGTTGAGTGCATCTTAGAGAATAAATGTAGAAGATAATCAATTAGGAAGCATAGTGAAGTTGAACTCTGTGATATTCTTGTTGGCAGATCTCTGCTGGGCTTCATTCTTCCAATCTGAACTGATGGCCCATCTGTGAACGTGAATTGGTAGCTATCCCTGAGATTCCTTTCGGAGCATGTTACATGAGTCTAATTCATTTTTCTTTCCTCAGGTAATTGAGAATACCCGTGTATTCTTTTTTAGATGTGGCACTGATATATTCTGGTATTCACGATATGTTAAAGGGAAGGATATTTTATGCTCCTAAACTGACTCCAGCAAATTTGGACCCATGTTAATATAACTTTGTTTAGCTATCGTAACCCAAATGAAGACCTTGGCTCAAGATAGTATTTGATTGGAAGAATCTATAGAGCCTCTACTGGCTGGACCAAGTAGGATTTTCTCAAGTCATTAATGTGTTTGCTAGGCTATAAAGTGTGTTGCTTTGGGGGAGGGAAGCAGAGGTAATTGAAAGTGGAAAGGATGTGGGGCCTGGTACCTTGTAAAGAAAGTTATAAGCAGATGTGTCAAAGGAGATCTAAAAAACTAAGAAAATTCTAATTATTTTCTATTTCTAATTTACTTTACATAGAGTGTTGACATTAAATATCTAGCATCCATATACAACAAAGCTCATCAGTTTTGTATTTCTCTAGTTCTAAATTGGGTTTGTCTGAAGTACAATTAATTAGGAAACATTTTAGCTGAGGAGAGAAGATGCAGTAGTAATAAATGTTAAATTATATATTAGGAACTCAGAGAAAGGACAATGCTAGACTAGTCTGGAACAGGACTTGAATAGGCTAAGGTGGTATTATAACAAGAATACTGTCTAGAATTTGGACTCAGAAAATGTACAGGTCATTTTATTTGGGATCTGGTATTAATATTTGTATCGAAAGCTACATTATAATTGTGTGTGTGTGTGTGTGTGTGTGTACACATGTGCGTACATGTATACTCAATCAAATGAGATAACATTTAACATATAGCGCATGGAACATTGTAGGCACTCTATAAATGTTTATTCCCTAGGATAGAAATTCAGAGTTGTAACAGACCATATAAGTTATCTAGTCTAACCCTTTGATTTTATAGATGAGGAAAATGATACCCAGAGAACCTCAAAGTTGTCACAGAGAGGTAGGTAGTAAGAGCCAGGATTTGAAGTAAGTAAGGATTTGAAAATCAATCCAGTGTACTTTCCACTACACTTCTCCAAACCCCTCCAAATATCTGTAAAAAATGACTAAACAAATTCTAGAGCTGTAGAACCCACAAGCTGATGGATTGAAACAAATCTCCATGTCAAGAAAGCCAGGAAGGTCAACAGGAAGGGTCTGTCCCACTGGGCTGGGAGTGGAGTGTAGTCCAGTATGGGCCATACCTGCATAGATGGGTAGAGCAGGCCTGAGAACTGAATCACTGGCAGTGTGGCCATTTCCAGACTTTTGAGCCTACAAACTCCAAAGACAGCACAGATGGTCAGTGGGAAAACTCTATCAGACCTGAGTGAGAGAGGAGCGCCGTCTAGCCCCAGTTCTGGAGCAGTGGCAGCAGCAGTGGCTCCTTCTGGAGCTCCTGGCCCACAAACAATATGGGGATGGAGCAGCTGATCAGAGGGGGATTGCAGGGATCTCTTTGCTGGCACTGAGACAGGATTTTGTTGCTTTGGCTGTGTTTTCCATCTCGGTTGCAATCCTGAGGTGACGGTCTTGGGGTGAAGAGGAGCACTGGTGTGATGGAACTAGTAGAGCAATGGAGAAGGAACGCTCCTCACAGTTCTGAGGCAGAAGAGAGTGCTTGTGGTCAGGCAGAGACCAGGAAAAGAGTAAATATTTCTCCTTTGATCATACTACCTTGGAAGAGCTGAAAATTTGCACTTCCTTAGAAGTACCTCAGAAAACAGCTGCACAAACCCCTTGAAACTTCAGAGTACAGCCCCCCACCTTCTCACTGGAAGCAGACTCCTATCTTGACAAAGAGTTAGAAAATCAAGTACTTGGTTGGGAAAATGAGCACAACAACGTAAAAAAACTCAGACTATAGAATCTTACTTTGTTGACAAAGAAGATCGAAACATACAACCAGAAGAAGACAACAAAGTCAAAGCTCCTACGTCAAAAGCCTCTAAGAAAAATATGAATTGGTCGCAGGCCATGGAAGAGCCCAAAAGGATTTTGAAAATCAAGTAAGAGAAGTAGAGGAAAAATTGATAAGAGAAATGAGAAGTGATGCAAGAAAATCGTGAAAAGTGAGTCTAAAGCTTGCTGAAGGAGACCCAAAAAAGTACTGAAGAAAATAACCCCTTAAAAAATAGACTAATGGGGCAGCTAGGTGGCGCAGTGAATAGAGCACCAGCCCTGGTGTCAGGGGGACCTGAGTTCAAATCCAGCCTCAGACCCTTAACACTTACTAGCCCTGTGACCTTGGGCAAGTCACTTAACCCCATTGCCCTGCCTTACCCCCTCCAAAAAAAGCAAAAAAAAATAAAAAATAGACTAACCCAAATGGCAAAAGATGTCCAAGAACAATGAGGGAAAAGAATACCTTAAAAAGCAAAATTAACCAGAAGGTAAAGGAGGTCCAAAAGCTCCCTGAAGAAAATAATTCCTTCAAAATTAGAATGGAGCAAATGAAAACTAATGATTTTGAGAAATCAAGAAATTATCAAACAGAACCAAAAGAATGAAAAAATATAAGACAATGTGAAATATCTCATTGGAAAAATCACTGACCTGGTAAATAGATCCAGGAGAGATAATTTAAAAATTATTAAACTATCTGAAAGCTATGGTCAAAAAAAAGAATTTAAAAAAATCTTTCAAAAATTATCAAGGAAAACTGCCTTGATATTCTAGAACCAGAGGGGAAGATAAATATTGAAAGAATCCATTGAACATCTCCTGAAAGAGATCCCCAAAAGAAAACTCCTAGGAATATTTTAGCCAAAATCTAGAGTTCCCAGGTCAAGGAGAAAATATTGCAAGCATCCAGAAAGAAACAATTCAAGTATTATGGAAATGCAATCAGGACCTTCTACATTAAGGGATGGAAGGTCTTGGAATATGATATTCTGGAGGTCAGAGGAGCTAGGATTAAAACCAAGAATCACCTACCCAGCAAAAATGAGTATAATCTTTCAGGGGGAAAATGGATATTCAATAAAATAAAGCACTTTCAAGCATTCTTGATGAAAACTTGAGAGCTAAAGAGAAAATCTGACTTTCAAATGCAATACTCATAAGAAGCATGAAAGGTAAACAGGAAAGAGAAATCATAAGGAACTTATTAAAGGTGAACTGTTTACGTTGCTTTATGGAAAGGTGATATTTGTAACTCATGAGACCTTTCTCAGTATTAGGGTAGTTATATTCCCTCTAACTACTACTAACTAACTAACTAACTATATATATATATATACACACACACACACACACACATACATATATATGGACAAATGGCACAGAGTTAGTTAGATGATATCTAAAAAATAAAATTAAGGGGTGAAAGAGGAATGTACTGGGAGGAGAAAGGGAGAGGTAGAATGGGGTAAATTATCTCACATTAAAGAGGCAAGGAAAAGCTTTTACAATAGAGGGGAAGAGGGGTGGTGAGAGAGAATTACTGAACCTTCCTCTCATTGGATTTCATTTAAGAAGGGAATAACACACTGATCTTACTCTACAGGAAAGTGGGGGGGGGGGCAGAGGGATAATGGAAGGATGCTAGAAGGGAGGGCAGATTGGGGGGTGGATGTCAGAAGGAAACACTTTTGAAAGGGACAGGGTCATAGGAAAAAATGGAATAAATGGTGGGGTGAGATAGGATGGAGGGAAATACACCACATGACTATTATGTAAGTGTTTTGCATAGCTATATTGTATAACCTATGTTATAACCTATATTGAATTGTTTGCTTTTTCAGTGAGGGTGGGTGGGGAAGGAAGAAGATAGAGAATTTGGAACTTAAAAGTTTTAAAAACAAATGTTAAAAATTGTTTTTATGTGCAACTGAGAAATAACCTACATAGGCAATCGAGTTTAAAAATCTATCTTGCCCTATAACGATGTAAGGGGGAAGGGGTAATAGAGGGGGGATGGGGTGATAGAAGGGAGGGCAGACTGGGGGAAGGGGATAATAAGAATGCATGCCATCTTGGGGCAGGGGGTAGGGGAAAGATGGGGAGAAAATTTGGAACTCAAAATCTTACAGAAATGAATGTTGAAAACTAAAAATTAATAAAAACAACTTAAATATTTATTATATTTTATATATTATACTATAAAATTTTATTTTTAGATTTTTATTAATATTATTTGTGATGTGTATTGTGGTTGGAATTTTTTAAAATTATTTATGATACATACAGTACTTAAATCCAAGATCCTTATTGATCACTTTCAGATTGGCCTTCATCACTTTTTCCTCATTCTGAATTAGTGAAGTTGTTGGTAAACTCTTTGACACAGATCAAACCTGTGCCTGATGTAGGTTTTTGTTTTTTAAGTTTTGTTGATGCCTTTTGTTTTTACATCATAATCATTTCTAGAAAGTTCCCCACTCTCCACTCCCACGCCCGGAGTGAGCCTTCTTCCCTTTTAACCCAAAAAAAAAAAAAAGTTTGGCAAGGCCAACTGAAGAATGCATTATTCTCTGACCATAGTCCCATACCGCTCTGAGGAATGGAGGGAGGTACATTTCCTTATCTTTTCTCCAAAGCCAAGATTGGTTGTTCCAGTTATACATGTCACATAGTCTTTTTCACACAGGTGCTCAAGAGATGTTTGAGAGCTATTGTTCCTGAATTGTCTCACCTGAGAAATCATCTCTTCATAAGCTAGAAGTGAAGTTTCTACCCCCTAACTCTTAATGCTTTGTTCTCCTTGGTATTATAATTATTTGTGTATATGTCCCATCTTCCTTAATACAGATCATAAATCCACTTAGGGTAGAGATGCTGTCTCGTTCCAATTCAGTCACATCCATTCCACAGCTCTCAGCTGGTGGGGAAAAAGACATCAACTATTTTAATTGTTTAGATGCCTACAAGTCTTATTTCAAACTTTTTTTCAATAAAAATAATACTCTTGGAAATCTATTGTATACACAGTTTTTCATATAGATGGGAAACCAGCTTTACCCACGACTGGAAATAGGAACGTTTGTTTTAATAGGCTTTCCTCACTTCAGTTTTAGTGCCAACTTTGCAGAGAATGGTGGAAGGCGGCCTGTATTTAAAGGAAGGGGGTCTAGGTAGTGATAGTGGCAAATGTTTTATAAAGTATTTATGTTGTGGAACTAAGCATTCATTGGAAAGAAGGGTGGAAAATGAGCAATTTATTTCATATATATGTATGTACGTATGTAGAATAGAGAAAATGTATGTAGAATAGAGAAAATCAGAAGAAACCTATTCTGAGATTCTCACCTTTTCCTTTTTTTTCTTTCTGTCTTCCCTTTCCATGGCGCTGTGTGGAAATGTCCCAGTTCTTGCAGCTGTGCTCACTGTAATGGGTCATTTCATTTTGAAATCCTTGTTTAAAAGGGAGCCACACTCTGGCTGTCTGTGACAGATGCCACCTACTTATTTTCTCCCAGGCTTGAAACAGCTGTATGTGACATGGGAGCAGAAGAAAGGAAGGGGGAAGTAAAGTAAAAGAAGGGTAGAGGCAAAAAAAAGTGGCAGGGGGATTTGATAAATAAAATGCTTAATCTGATCAGATGGCCTTGCTTTTTGTTTTATTCTGTTAGAGACAGCTGTAGTAGCCTGTCTTTGTAAAACCCAGTGGCATTACTCAAGGAGCATCTTGTTTTCAAGGTCATTGTGGCTGGGATCTTGGTCAGGACCACAGATTGTTGGTTTAGGAGTTAATTCCCTCCATGACTTCCTAAATCCTATTGGGGAGGATTTGGCATCTGAGCAGAAGTGTATCACAGGGCTTCTATAATGAGGATACGAATAACTGTAGCTTCCTATCTGTCAGAGGGTAAGAACTTTTTTGCTTTTTAATGAAAAAGGAATGAAATATGAAAGAGATTAATTTCCCTCCCTCAAAATTCAGAGTGGGCCCCAGGAAATCCTGCCAACTTTTTCTTCCAATTGAAGGGCTGTCTCCTGATTGGAATGACAGCTTTGAACTGGAAGACATTATTTCATTAGTGCACTAATCAGCTACAGAGATTACCCAATTGGCTACTTAATAATTAAATGAAGTTGCTTGTAATTCTTTGAGCATACACAGAACTAATTAAATTAACCCTTTACTGCCCTGTGTGTCCAAGGTGGAGAGGGCTGTAAAAACTTGCCTTTGGAATTTAGGGTTAGGGTGGTATTGATACAGAATGTGGTCTTAGAAACAATTTTTCAGCTCTTGAGATACCTTTTTAAAAATGTGTATTTGGCTCCAAGGGGAGAAGAAAATGTGACTTTGTGAACTTCAGACCTTTTGGCAGGACCTAAGCTCAAATCTACCTATAATAGTGCCCTTCAATGCCATGCTTCAGGCATCATAGGGAAAGCATACTAGAGCAAATTCCTTTTAGCTGTCTAATAATTAACCTTTTTTGGATGTATCCAGATATTTAAATAAGTAATTTATTATTTATTATTTGTATTTAGCATTTATGTAGCACTTACTCCGTGTCAGACTATGCTAGATATTTTAAAAGTGCCGTCATATTTGATCTTCCCTACACTTGTTTTATAATTGAGGAAAATGAGTCAGGCATAGGTTAAGTGGTCTGCGTCTTCCTGACCCCAGTCCTGTGCCACCTCGCATTCACAACTGATTGCTTTTCTAAACTTATAATTTATAGTGAACAAGGTTCTAATCACGTTTCATGATATATATAATAAGAGTGCTCTAAATTTCTCAGTTCATTTTGTCTTTTCAGATACCCTTGAAATAAAAGCAGGTAGTGTCTCCATTTTATACTTGAGGAAATCAAGTAATAAATCTGTTGAATAACTTATTCAGGATTACTTAGCTGAGGATGTAAACCGGCTCCCCTGACTTCCAGTTAAATGTAATTAATTGTTATGTAGTCCTTTGGTCAGCTTTTATCACTATCCAGATAACTATTATCTGCATTAAAAATAATTTTTCCCTCATCTTTACAATTTAAAAAGAATAAAACAAAACCCTGGTAACATAAGCACATTCAAACGAAAAAAATTCCCACTTTGGCCATGCCCAATAAAGCGTGTTTCTTTCTGTTCTGTGTTTATCACCTCTCTTTCAGAAGGTGGGTAGCACATGTCATCATCTGGCCTCGGGAATCATGATTTATCATCAACACCCTTTTTCCTTTGTGAATTAAAAAAAATATTTTGGTGATGCTTTTTTCCCCTGTCTCTGTGACCTCAAACCACTACCAATCTCTGATGTTTCACCTCTTTGCCAAGATTTTGATTTAAAGTTCAAAACTGTTGTGTGAATTGTTTTCCTGGTTCTGCTTATTTCATTCTGTATCATTTCCTACCAGCCTTCCCATGTTTCCCCGAATTGATCATAGTTGGCATTTCTTTTTTTTTTTT
>CM053581.1:424382904-424399007 GCA_028627135.1 Pseudochirops cupreus
AGTCTGCCAGCCCCTGATCTACATGCAGGGCTTCTTAAACTTTTTCCACTCCCCACCCCTTTGGCGCTTCTTAAACTGTGGGTTGTGACCCCATTAGAACAATCTATATTGTAAAGCATTTTGTATGGATGTAATGAATGATATTATATATATGTAATACATATACATTTAAAAACTAATAACTTCAGAAATATAAATGCTGCAAGCTTAGCAAAACATCATTTGAAAGTGTAATTATTTTATTTCTGTTATGCTTAGTTTCATGATTTTAAAAAATAATAAACTTTAATTTTAATAAGATGGAGCACCCTGTCATTATGCATTGTGTGTGTGAGAGTTTCTGGATGACACTTTCTCAGACTAGTGGATTGGGCATCTCTGTCATCTGATCTGTTTCCATTAGACTTTTTTTTAGTGGGGTCATGTCAAAACTGTCATCTATGTATCAAAACCTCTTTCTTCAGTTGATCATTAGGCTAGGATTACAAATGCAATCCTTTCAGTCACTGAACAGCAGCTGACTAGAGTGATGTATAGCACAAGATGGTGGAGATGTTGAATTTTAATAAGGAATGTCAATATTTAAAAATTTTAAATAACTTATCTTTCAGATGATGTTTTTTGTAAGCTTGTGCCTTTATACTTTTGAAGTTATAAAAAGCTTAAAACTACACTAAAACATTTGGATATTCTATATTTTGAACACTTAATTTGTCAAGTAGAACTTTGCATTGTAATATATCTATTATATATAATATCAAAGTGTATTTAATGTTCTACTAATGATTTCCTAGAAACTGAAAAATATTTTTCCTGTAGGGAGAAATGTAATATCAGTATCAAAAATTCTTCCTACAGAGACTATCTTTAAAAGGTAGTAGAATCTTGAAGAAAGTTATAGTTTAACTGTTATCTGGAGGCCATTAACTGTCATGGCTAGAGAGATGTGAAGTACAAAGGGAATTATAGATTGATGGAGCAAACTTATCTTTGAGAAAGACTGAAGAGACATTTCCTGAGAAGACTGGGTTGAACTCATGCTGTGAAGAAGTTATCCTAAAGAGAATTCTTAAGAGCCTTTGACTGCTGTCTTGAGGGAGCTGAATGATAGGACTGCTTTTCCAGAGTTGAAGGAAAATTAGCGGTTGTCATAGATGTGATCTTTTTCACTGTGATACATAGTTGAAATATTTAAAAATATCTATTTTGTTTGTTATACTATTAATTAATTGCATAACCAGAAACATTAATGTTTATTTAAGCCTATGAGACTGGGTGGGGTGGGGGTGTTGATATTCAGGGAGATAAGAAATATTTCTCTCAATATGAAATATTTCCTATAGGAAAAGAGTTTTTTCCCCTAGTTTAGGTAGTAAACTAGGATGAAAGCTTGTAAGTAGTTAGTGAGAGTTCTATTAATTTGTGAATAAAAATGAGAAAGTACCCTTTAATTGTCTTAGAGCCCAGGATCAGAATTAATAGGGAAATGGACCAGGAACAAATAGAGAAGGGAAAAGAATTGATTTTGTTGTCTACTATTGTAGTATATTAACCTAACAGTAGGCTACTTAGGAGGCAATGGATAAAAACTTGTTAAACTCAGCCAAAAAGGGTTACTGAGTGATGGTGGTATAGGGAAAGGCTGGAAGTGGCCATGGGGATCAAAGAGTATCTTAATTCCCCTACCTTAAGAGGTGAAATTGCAGTGAGTGGTGGTGGTGGTATATGAGTGGAGGTATAACCAGCACTGGAAAGGGTGGCCAGGAAAACTATCTTTAGGAGGAAACCAGGTCTCAGTGAGTACAAGATAGAAGGAGTGAGAAAGGAGAGGTTTAAGATGAAAGCTAGTTTGTTGCCTGTGGGGCAAGCACTCCAGAAAGCACATTGAAACAGCTGAGTAGACCTGGAGTGGAACACTGGGGAGAGGGGAGATGACTAAAAGGGAATGAGAACAAGGGAGCTGGTAGTAAGGGATGGGCAATGAGGTTCATACAGTGATAGCTGAGAGTTTAGAATCACTGGAAAGTAGATAACGTGACAAGGGGGGGGGAAATATGCTAATAATTTAAGAATGAATTCAGGCAGATTATCATCCTGTAACACCAATCAAGTTAGCACACCTGGGGGCTGCTGTTGTGAATAATTTTAAGGGTCTAATCTCAAGGTATAATGAACATTCTATTTATTCAGAACTAAATCTTATAACAACATAACAATTTATTACCACAGTGGCCATATAGTCTTAAACAAAACATATTATTCAGTATATAACATAACACTCAGTATGTAACATGGCACACAGCATATATCATTGCATTCAGTGTATCCCAAAATACTTGTTTATACAATCAAGGGATCCCAGGCCAGGGTCTTCCCTAGCACAACACATCCTTAGAGGGTAGCAGAAAACACAAACACCCTCCACCCCCAGGTCACAGTAGGTTACAGCTCTCTCTCATTTCAAACAAAATGTCCAAGTAAAGTCTTCTTGTGGGTGTGTCCTTCTCCCATGCTGTTATTGCAGGCTCCCACTGTTGTACTTGGCCTCCCCTGCTCCCCTCCCCTCCCCTCCATCCCTTCCCCTTCCCCTCCCTCCCTTCCTCTTCCCCCATTCTGCTGTAGCCAACTATCTTCTTCCTGTTCTTTTTCATGGAAATAGACTAGTTGGCTGCAGGACCCCCCCAAAGGTTTCCCTGTGCCCCCGAAAATCAAAATGTGTACTAGCCAATCCCTGCTGTAAACCTCTGATTACGCAATCCCCGACCATTAAGAGTGTGTGTGGGGGGACCCTATATATATCAGTGGTCTCCCCTTGGTCAGGCCTGTTTGATTTGGGCAAGGTAAGATGTAGCCCCGAACAGTGTGGGCTAAATAAAGTCCACTTCCAAAATTGCTCTGGGGGTCTCTTTCTCTTTTGGCACAACTCTACCTGGCACTCTCACTGCCCCTGCCTTGCTGCAAAGTTGTCATCTTGACTTGGGGCTGACTTCTGAGTCCTGTGGCTCCTTCTCTGTGGCCTGACTGCTCCCAGTTTCTGCCTGGGTTCACACACAGGCAGTTCTCCATTCCTGCTCCATGTCTCAGCTCGTTCGTTGGGGATGGACTGCCACTATCTCAATTTACTTTTGAAGCCTGGAGGCTTCTTAATAACAGCTCTTAAAGGTGGTTTAAACTAAGCCTCCTTCCCCAGGTCTCTGCCTTTCAGCTCAATTCACTTTCACAACCTCAAGGCTTCTTCAGCCAGCCTCTGCTGCTGCTGCTGCTGACACTAGTTTTCTCAGTGCTCCATGCTCAACACTCATTTCCTTCTTCGTTCTCTCTTCATTTTCTTCTCTTGGGTTCACATTCATAGCTGGGGGAGGTGGTCCCCTGAAGATAACGGCTACCCAGAGTCTTCTTCCAGGACATCAAGAGTTCTGGGAAAAGTATTCTTCCAGTGAATGAGCCCCAAGGTGATATTAATCTTCCAGTTTATATACTGTTTTATTCGGCATCTGATTGGCTCATCACTGAGAGTCCTCATGCATAGCGCACATACTTACGTAGTACCAGATTGACTGAGCCCATGTTAGTAGCTTAGACTGCACTCACCTCAGCCCTTAATCGGCTCAGTACCTGAAGGCATAAAAGCCCCACCTCTGCACCTAAGCACGTAAAGTGGTACAACTGTGGATTACCAGGGATTAATTCTTTGGACGGTTACAATTTAGCCTGAGGTTGGGAAATTGAACTCCAAAAGAAAAGTGACCAAAAAAATCCTACCTTGCTTGTGGTTACACATTCTCACAGTATCAAAAATTCCACACCAGATAGCTGGTGTGGAAGATGAGGCAGGCCGAAGGATAAACCAGCAGTGGAGAGTGAACAGCATGGTTGGGACATCTCAAGAAATGGAAATTCCCTGGCAAAGACTCACCAAGCATTGAGTGATTGAGTCACTGAGAGTCACGGATCATTGGCTTCAGGATGGACTAATCCTGTTCATCAGCTACAGGTGTGTAGGTGGAAAAGGGGTTAAAGAATGGGGGGATACCTTCACAGGGCAAATGCAACTGGTATGGAGTTGGGTGATAGGAAATGACTAGTGAAGAGTTTATTAACTTTGTTTTTCTATTTCTTCTTGTCTTGTGAGGCCATTAATTTCTGTTTGATCCATTATAATTTTCAGGGAATGTGTTACTAGGATCAGGTTTTGTAGCTTTTATACTAAACTGTTCATTCTCCTTCCAAGTCTTTCCTCTACTACTCTCTTTTCTTTTCCAATTATTTATTCTAGAGCTCTCATTTAATTTATGGTACTACTTTTAATCCCTTTAAAAACGTTTTGCTTCCCTCCCGTCACAGGAATTCTACTTGACCTTGTGGCCAAGCTATGTTTTTCTCTGAGTTTTTGTTTGCAAGTTAGTCTATGTTTATTAGTTTTATTTGTCTGTTATTTTCTGTGTTTGAGCCTTGAGTATCCCTGTTTCAAAAATAGCTCTTTATCACCTGTCTTTTTGTTTGTTATTTCTTTGAGCCTTACTTCCTAAATTGGGACTTTGTTTGAGGGTCAGCGTTTACATACTTTTGAGGGACTGCTGGGGTTTTGTATGATCCTGATCTGTATTATCCAGGGTCCTTGCTGCTGTGTATTGAATGTGTGTTCCTCAAAGATTTCAGAGATGGCTTAGACCAGGAAGTTGCAAACTTTTAGCAAGTCTCAAGTGGTTTGATCTAGGGCATGGTTTGATTACTGCCCTTTAGGACTAAGCTGCGTAGGTTATGGATTGTAATTTGAGTCCAGGCAACACAACTGCAGGTTTGTCTTTAAATGGGGTTCTAGCAGAATGTTGTTGGACCCAGTTCTTACCAGCTAGTTATAAGGTTCTGTAGGCTAAATTAAAAAAAAAATTCTTTTGCTTTTTTTTTTTGAAGGGGCAGTTAAGATTAAATGACTTGTCCAAGGTCACATGGCAAGTAAGTGTTAAGTGTCTGAGGCCACATTTGAACTCAGTTCCTCCTGACTCCAGGGCTGGTGCTCTATTCACTGCGCCACCTAGCCAAACCTAGGCTAAATTTTTTATCTTGGGACTAGAAAAATTACCCACTGTGGTTTTTCCTTGGATTTCCTGATCATTACTCTGGTAACTTTCCTTAGGTCATTCTTATGGTAGTTGTGAGAAAAAGCTATGTCCTTCTACTTCTCATCTTTGCCAGTCTCTCTTGAGTTTCTTACACTTGTTGTTTCTTATTGTGTAATAACATGCCATTGCATTTATAATATACAATTTGTTATTCTGATTCTTTTAAACAAGATACACACTACTATCATCAGAAATAGGGGGATTTGAAGAAAGGTGGGTATAGGAAAGATGTGTTTAGTTCTAGACATTTTGGATTTGAAGTGTCAGTAGGACATAGATGGACTGGTTCATCTGGGATTTGGAGGTGTAGGACTGGAATTTAGGAAAGAAGTTAGGGTTAGATACATAACTTTTAGAATTATTTGAGAGAAGATAATCGAATTAGAAGGAGCAGATGAGATCACTAAGTGAAAAAATATAGAAGGAGAAGAGGTATATACCCATGCCTAGAGGATGGGAGATGGATGATGACCCAGTAAATATGAGGTCGGCCAAGTGGGAAGAGAACCTGGAGAGAACCAGGTTAAAGAGGCCAAGGGATGAGAGAGTACATAGCAGGAGGGGTGTGGCCCACAGTGTCAAAAGGAAGGGTCTAGAGAATGAGAATCCAGAAAAGACCACTTAATTTAACAATTCAATTCACCAAACATTTATTAAGCACCTGTTTTGTGCATGACTGTAAGCTAGGTACCAGAGCCTGCAAAGAACTATTCTTTCCCCTTAAGGAGTTTACATTCTACTATGGAATATACATATGCATAGAAATGTAAATATAATATAATTTGAGGAGGGAGTACTAACATTTAGATGGAAAGAGTTCACTAAGAAGGTAGCACCTAAAATGATCCCTTGAAGGAATCTAGAGATTCTAATAAGTGGGGGTAAAAAGGGAGAACATTCCAGGCAAGAAGCACGATATATGTGTGAAGACAGTGAAATAGGAGATAAAATGTCAAATTTGGAGGATAACTAGCAGGCCAGTTTGGTTCCAATACACCATGTATAAAAGAGATTACATCAGATAAGTCTAGAAAAGCATTTTTGGAATGCTTTCCAAGATTTTGGAAAGTTTCAGGTGCCAGGTTGATGAATCTGAATTTTATCATAGAAGAAATAGGGAGTGACTGAATATTTTTGATTAGGGGGGGTGACATGGTCAGACTTTTTCCTTAGGATGATTATTTTAGTAGCTGTGTGGAGGATGTATTAGAGAAAAGAGAGACTGAAGTAGGGAAAACCAATCAGGAGTCTGTCTAGAGGGGATGAGGGTTTGAACTAGAATCTTGTGATGAGAGAGAAGGGGAAAGATAATGTGGAGTTAGAATGGGATATGGAGGGAGAGGAAAGAATTAAGGGAGACTTGAAGTTTTTGAACATGGGTGACTTAAAGGATGGTGGGATCCCCAATAAAAACAGGAAAGTTTGGAGGAAAGGTATCTTAAGGAGGGGGGAAAGAGTTCCATTTAGGTCATGTTGAGATTGAAATGTTGATGGAACATCTTGGTGGAGTTGTCTACGAGGCAATTGGTGATATATAATTGGAGTCCAGAAGAAAGACATCTAGCTGTACAGATTTGAGAGTCATATGCTTAGAAATGCATATTAAATCTGTGGAAGTGGATACCAAGAGAGAAAGTAAATGCAGAGAAAAGGCAAAGATTCAGCAAAGAGCCTTTAGGGAGACCTACACTTGGTAGGAGGGAGACACATTCAGCAAAGGAGACAAGGAATAAATGACTAGACAAGGAGAAAAAGCAAGAGACAGAAGTCAAGCCAAGAGAAAGCTTTAGTCAGGAAAATCTGAGGTCAAAATTTGCTTTTTGACATATATTGACTGTGTGATCCAGGGCATTCTGCTTAACCTTTCAGTGGCCTGTACAACTCTAAATTTATATGTTGCAGAGTAAATGCTGATCTGCATTGATAGGAGGAGTTTTTTCTCTGACAGCTTGCATTGCCAATGAAATCACAGATCCAGTAAATAAAAATCCACAAAGATGTCAAGTAGGATGAGAACTGAGAAAAGAGCTCCTTGAAAGAGTTTTGTTAACCTTGGAGAGAGCAATTTCCATTGAATGTTATCCTTCGAGGCCAGGTTTCAAGGGGTTTGGAAACAAACAGGAATGAGGAATTGGAGACAAATAATGTAGATGTCGTTTTCTAGTTTAGTTACGAAGAAGAGATATGGTACTGCTTATAGATAGGGTACGGCCTTGAGACCGGCTGCAGGGAAGACACCAGCCTGTATTGGTAGAGAAAGTTCCTCACAATGAGCTCCCAATACCAATGAAATGATAAATCCTCTCCCTATCACGGGGCTATCTCTTCTCCCTACCTTTTTTTTTTGGCTCCGTACATAGTAAGTACTTCCTAAAGGCTTGTTTCCTGCCTCCCTACTTTATATTTAGAGCTAGAAGAAACCCTTTCATTTTACAAATTCAGACACTGAGAATCCAGAGAGATAAAGAGATTTGCCCAACTTCACACCAGCAAAAAAATGGGAAAACCAGGATTTTAACCATCATCAGGATGGTTGGTTGCCATGACAGCTGCCTGAATTCCTTTGGCAGGCTGTATGTTGTGCAGGCCTGCTTTACACTATTTCATTTTGACCCTTGCAGGTTATTTTGACGCTACAACTAAATTCTAATGTCCTTGAATATGGATATTTCTACAATCATAGAATCCTGGAGTTGGAAAGTATCTCAGGTCATCTAGTACAGCTCTCCTTAAACCGTGCTTTAGGACCCCACGTAGGGTCACGTAATTGAATGTGGGTGTTGTGAAAAATTTGGCCGCAGTAAAAGGTTTCTGGATGCCAACAACCACAAATTAATTCAAAATCAAACATGTAATGAATCTGAGGTGTTTCTGGCAGCCCTTTCCCATGTTGCATCATGCAACTTCACTGCAACCTTGGTTCTGAACACAGCCTTGACAATTATAAAATCAAAATATCATTCAACTCTGAAAAAACATGTTCTGTATCCTGCAGTATCAAATATTCTGCCAAGATTTAATTCTTTATGTAAAAATTAAAAAGTATATTCATCTCATTAGTATGCAAATTTGCATTCATATTTAATAAATGGTAAAATTACATGTGTACCAAAGAACTGTTTTAAAATAAATTTCTTTATGATTTATTATCAGTAAATGTTTGATTTGTATACTTATTTTATATACCTATATATCCAGGGTTGCATAAAAATTTGTTGGCAAAAAGGGGTTGTAAGTTGAAAAAGTTTAAGAAGCCTTGATCTGGTCCATCATCTTCACTCATTTGCAATATATATATATATATATATATACATATATATATGTACATATATATATGTATATATATATACACACACACACACACACACACACACACACACACATACACACATATATACATATATATTGCAGATGAGTGAAGATAGCATATATTTTTTAATGGTCATCTACCCTCAGCTTAAACATCTTCTGTTTCAGGGAAGCTACTAATATCCCATTTAACTTTAGAATAGGTCTAATCTTTATCGTTAAAGCTTTTATTTATACAGGACTTTAGAGATTTTTAAAAAGTACTTTCCTCACAAAGGAAAAATAGAGCAAGTTTTACTGTCCCTTTTTTTACATCTGAGGACTGTGCCAATGGAGCTAAAGCTGTTGTTGTTTGGTTGTTTCAGTCATTTGACTCTCCTTGACCCTTTTTGGGATTTTCTCGGCAAAAAAGCTCAAGTGATTTGCCATTTCCTCCCCCATCTCATTTTACTGATCATGATAGGTGCATATTTAGAGGCCTCTCTTTCTCAAATGTTCACATGAACTATTTATGCCTGATCTGTGGTATAGCCTTCTGAGCTTATGTTGATTTGATCAGGAGAGCACATAGTACATTGGCCCTGACATCATGGGGTCATTTTGGTCTTTTTCATTTATGAAGGATGGAAATGAAGGAACGTGTGAGGAAAGCAAAGAGGTTATCCGCTGCTCGGGGTCGTACATGTCAGAGCCTAGATATCACAAGATCATAGTTTTAAAGTTAGAAAGAACCATGGAGGTCTATGGATCCAATCTACCCATTTTACAAATGAGGAAATTGAACTCTAAAGAGGTTAAGTGACATACCAAAGGTCATAGAATTAGTAAGAGTCTGAGTATACCCAAGTTTCTTAACTACAAGTCCTCTCCTTCTATTATACCAAGTTAGGTAATTTTTTCTTTTATAGATCCTTCTTTATATATAATCTTAGGGTTTGGTTCTCCCTTCTGGGACCAGGTAGAACAAGTCTGATGTCTCTTTGATATGACCCTTCTTCAAATTTTATTTGAAAACAGGTACATGTGCTGTTCTCCCTCCACCTCCCTTCCCCACTCCCCCAGGTTCACTAGTCATTCTTTATATGACATAGTTTCCACATCAAGATGATGAGGAAAGGGTGCTGGATTTGGAGTTATCTGGGTTCAAATCCCTTGTGTGACCTTGGGCAAGTCAGGCTAAATTAAGTTCAGCAAACATTTATTAAATTCTTACTACGTACAAGGCACTGGAGTTACAAAGAGCAAAAATAGTCCCTACCCTTAGGGAGCTGACATTCTACTAGATGATTTCCAAGATCACTTTCAACTCTTAGTCTATGATTCTATGAACTGGACATCTTTGGACCACTGCCAGCTTGCCAGTATCCCTTACTGGGAAGTTGTATGCAGAGAATACTCCAGATGTTACTTGAGCTGGGAAAAACGTAATGGAACTAGGGCATGTAAAGTACTTTGCAAACCTTAAACCCCAAATGTATTTTGGTTCCCCTCTGGCCACTAGACAAGTAGCTTTATATCAGAAGGTATTCAGTGTACTCATGTTCTGATGTTTCTAAAAACCAGAGCTCTCGGGGACTTCTAGAGCAGTGCTGTTGTTCCTGATTCAATATTGATTTAGGGGTATAAAATGGAATAGTTCTTCCTTTCCATCTGATCAGCCAATCTTTGTTTCATATAATTTCACAAGCAATCCACATTCTAGCCACACACATGAATCTGGCACTTTTTAATAGCCATTCTGAGTAGGGCTCAGCCTGATTATCAACCCACAAATCTTCTCAACCACATTCCCCAGGGCATGGGAAGGAGAGTCAGGGTAAAGAATTATGGGTTTGGGATTTGCCAACATCAACTAAGCAAGCACTTGAAGAAAATGGGGTTGGGTTTAGTGGAAGAAACACTAAGGTTTGGAGCTGCTACCCTCTCTATCTCACTTGGACTAAGGAGTTTCATGGCAGTGGTTGGTCTCATCATTCTCCTCTCTACTTGAATTTACCCATCTGTCTGGCATCTTCAACATGGCCCCATCTCTGCTCCACCTCTCCCTGTGATCGGCACTGTTTTCTAGGCATCTGTAAGACTTTGCCCTACTGAGAGTTCTGAGCCTCTTGGAAGCCTCTCAGACCCTAGTCACATAGAATGTCTGGCATGAAATGCCAGGTGTGGGAAACAATGGGAGGAATTTTGTTTTCACGAGATTAAAGTAAGCTTCTCTTTGAGTGACAGCAGAATGAAAGTCAGAGATGACTGGTTCTAATGAGAGCAGTGATCTAGCAGAACCAGGCTAATGATCCCGCAGGGAGTTAGAACTTTGTACACATGCTTGACAAGCTGTTTCAGGGGAGCATGGCGTGGCAGTTTGGGAGGTTGCACCTAGCCAATGGAGAACCAGGCGGGAAATTCTAATGGAAGCAACATAAAAGGGACATCCTTAGTCTAGGAATAAACAATATTCATTGGAAAGCCAGGAAGGTTTTCATTACATTTATTTTACATTTATTCTTTCTGAATAAATGAAATGAACCCAGAGAATCAGATTTTAGGGATGTTTTCAGAGTTCAAATGTCAAGCACTCAAAAAATCCTTGTAAAATTCATTGATTAAATTCATTCTAGGCAGTTCCTGCATTGAAGTTCTTGCCCCCTTTCACCTGAGAAACTATTTTGTAATAAACCGAGGGTACCTTTCTGAAATTTTTGTTTTGGAGGAGCACATAATTCTTGGTGATTCAGAAGGGGCAATATGATCACTTAGGCTAAAAATGGGCCATGCCCCCTTGGTGCTTTAAACAACTAAACCTTAGAGAGAGCTTTTCAGTTTTGGAGAAATTCAGGTGAATGCAGTCAAAGAGATACTTGTGGAGACTTCTGTGCAGGAGAAGTTCTTTCTCCCTCTCTCTCATTCTGTAGGCAGAGCCAACAGCTAGAGAGTCAGCTGGAGACACAGTGGAAGGATAGAGATACTCCAGACAAATAAAGGTACAGAGATGTGCCACTTAAAAGAAACAACTTTAAGGATCAGGACTTTGGCAATAGAAAAGAAAGCCAGTTTGGGATTCAAGAGAAAACTTACCCTGGAAATTATGAGCCAAGCTGAGGAAAGGAGCAGTCCCTGGTAGTTCAACCTAACAACCCCTTCAGCAAAGTTCCACCCAAGGGGGGGACTTTGGGAGGACTCCACAGGTGAGAAAGAATATTGGGGCACTGCAATACTGGAATTGTGAATTGCTTCTGCTCCCTGTGCCTCATTGATGTTATACTCCGTGAGTCTTCTATTCCTAGGGATTCTATGGGCAGTAGAACCTCGGTTTATGAATTTAATTTGTTTTGAGATTCTGTTTAGATTGCAAAGCAAATTTCCCCATAGGAAATAATGTAAAGTTGGATGATTGGTACCACGTCCCCCAAAATATTCATAGAAAAATGATTATTTATAATTTTAAGTAAGTTTTTTGTCCCTAATGCACCTGAAATACAATAGTAATGGTTAGTACACAATATAAACCGAAAATAAAACAAATTAATCTGCACTTTACCTTTGAGAAGAGTCGTGGCTGGCATGAGAGAGACAAGAGGGAGGAGGAGGAGGAGGAAGGAGGGTTATTGCTTGGAAGGAGAATCTCCTTCCATGAGAACATTGGGATTTCAATGTTGGAGTGTTCTCTCTTATGCTACTTTCCCTAAAAGTAAGACTAACACTACTGCCTTCACTTATTTTTCATTTTTTAGAATTACTTTCATGTTTTAACTCACTGATTTTTTTTCTTTACATTCACTTCTGACTAGGAATTTATCTAATGACACTTGTTTTTGACATTTTTTCAGAACGTCACAGAAATGTGACATTGCATTATCGTTAAGAATATTCATGGCTCTCATTGCTATAGCCTTATTTGGGTGATGTTTTTCAACAAAATTTTGCACTTTTTCCCACATCTGATAAATCTCCCTAATCTCACTTGATGAGAGGGATTCCTCCAACCTCTCAACCTTCTCAGGGGAGATATCCTTCGAAACCTCTCACTGTTACTCCTCATGCAGATCCATCAGTTCGTCCATTGTCAGCTCCTGGCTATGTTCCTCCATTGTTACAAATGTTGTTGTAAATCACAGTCACTACTGTACACTTCTACACAAAGTACTACTGTACGTACCAAACATACGTGAATACACTTGTAATGGTACTATTAAGAGTGAACGATGCTGCCTTCTGAAGGGTCAACGATGAATGAGATTAATTAGGCGGTATACCTACTTGAGGTTCCTTTGTTTCACATATGAAAGTAAAAAAAAAAGTCATTGCCCTAGTTGAGTATTATCCCTTTGTGAATCAAGTACAAACATGATGTTCATATTGAGAATTTTTGTTCATCTTGCAAGACAAATTTTGTGAAAAATTTTTCCTTGTTCCAGTGAAGCATATGTAAACCAGGTTACTCCTTCACTTAGGTTCTAGTGTATAGTAGTGGGAGTGTTCATCTCAGGCTTATGTGGGTGGGAAGGGATGTTTTGTTTCTAAGAGTTAATTGTGTCTATTGGCTGATTATTAAGGAGAAGAACACTGGTGTGTGCTCATGAGCTACTGTTTTGAATGAGTAGTCCCACAGGGCACCCCTAGAACCCAAGTTATCAGCTTACCTCTGAGAAAAAGTGCAGAGTAGAGGAGTTACACTTGCAATATTCTGTCCTTCCTACTTCTAAACTCTTTCCTGTAGACTAATGAGGGTCCAACATTTTGATTCCATTTACTAGACAGAAGCCAAGGTGGAAACCCAAAGGAGTGCTTATACAAATGTACTTAGTCATCAGGATTAGGAAATTAAGATCTCTGTTCCCAGGATCATGTGCCAACACACTTTAATGTTGTGCAGTTGTAAATTAAATGAATGGATTTGGAATTTCTTTTTCATTGTCATGGATTAAAACAAGGGAGGATTCTCCATCAAAGATGACATCTGAGGTCTCACTGCTTCTTCTCTAATTGTACATCTGTTTGACTTTGCCCATGGCACTTTGACACACATATATTTGTTGCAGGTACCCAATTAAATGTTACTATAATGTGAAGGACTGGGCCTAGGTGTTGCAGGGGATAGAATTCTAAATTTGGAATCAGAATGAGTTATTGTCTTGAGTTCAAATCTGGCTTCAGATACTTATTAGCTGTGTGATCCTGGGTCAGTCACTTAACCCTGTTTGCCTCCGTTTCCTCATCTGTAAAATGAGTTGTAAAAGGAAATTACAAACCACTCCAATATCTTTGCCAAGAAAACCCAAATGGGTTCAGGAAGAGTCTGACATGACTGAAAAACTACTGACCGACAACCACCACAAAAATGGGGGAATTTGAGGATTAAGCTCCATATAGTTGCAGTATATGACAAGTTTAATCTCACATTCTCAGTACTTTTTGGTATAGGTTTCAACCATTAAACTGTTGAAGGGTCTAACAGTCAGAAGCTATTCGTCTTTGGGTGGATGGACATGTACTGATGAGAGTCTGGAGAGTGGCTCTGAGGCTGGATAGTTTAGCCTGAGGGGGATGGAGAAATGTGACTGCTTTAAACCAAGGTAAATCTGACTCAAAGGTCAGTTTAAATAAACAAGGATGGTACTAATTCTTGGAATAAGTTCAGAAGGGCAGCAGTAGGGCACTAGGGAGATCCTGCAGTAGATTTCAGGGACTCCAAATTAAGGAACCAGGATAACCAGGATCTGGATTGGGAGATTGGGACTCAGGTTAGGGTAGGAAAAGAAATGTCTGATTTAATGTGGAGAAGAAAATGACTAAAGTAATGTTCCTCATATCTGGCTTGAGTATGACACTGGGATTTGCCTGTGAGGGGGTGGAGAGCAGGATAGATAGGAACAGAAAAACACAAGACAAGAGGGATGGTGTAGGGACAGTTGGACAGATAATTGCCTTTAGTACTTCTTTTGGGCCCTTAAAGGAATAAAAGTCATTTTCTTTGAAGGACTCAGATATACACCCATTCTTTGAATATGACTCTTGCTCCTTTCAGGCTAGAGACAGATTGACGATGGTTGGCTGCTATGGGTAGTGTGGCAAACAGGAGAACTTGTGGAGTGGCAATACTCCCCCCACTGCACCCCCCAGTTACATGATGGGCACAATAGTGACTAGTGAAAGACAGGTTATGGATGAAGCACTTGTTACATCTTTACTTTATACATCTGGGGGGGGGGGCAAGCTGCATGTTGTACAGGCCTGTTTTAAGTCAATATTTATTGGACGTTATAACTCAAAGCAAAGCCAACAACTTTAGGAATGAGTATAGGAATTGAGCAATAATAAGGAAACAATTGTGGTAAAAATGGATAAGAAAAGGGTGAGGAATAGAAAAGTTGAGTATCTTATTCCAGAAATATAGGTGCATTGGCAATCATGCTAAGGAGAGATGGGCGAGTACCTGAAAATTTATAAATGGGGTTGTGTTATGTGAAAGAAACCTCCAAAACTTCCAGGAACATCATCTATAGCTCCCAGGTCAAGGAAAAAAATACTGCTAGTAGAGAGAAAGAAAGAAAGAATTTAAATACCAAGGAGACAGTCAGGATCATCCATCATTTAGCAGCCTCCATTGTAAGGGAGTAGAGAACTTGGGATGTACTATTCCAGAAGTCAAAGAATATAGGCTTAAAACCAAGAATAACATTCAGGATAGATGGAGTATCCGTCCTGCAGGGGGGGAAATGGATCTTTAATGAAATGGAGAAGTGAAATACTGTGCAAAATGAGACTTTTTTTAATGGGGCCAATGAGGAAATTTGTTTTATTTGGCTATATACACGGTAGTAATAGAGTTTTTTTTTCTTTTTCAGTGGGCGAGAGTAGTGGGAAGATGAGAAGGCTGATTTTTGCTGATTAAAAACAAGAAAATTTAATGAAAAAAAGAGATAGTAGAGTTGAAGGAGGGTAGAATTAGAAGGCAGATCATAAAATAGGAAGGAAAAAAAGTATAAGAACCAGTGTTTGGGATCTGGGCTCAATGAAGTGAGGACAGGCAAAGGAAGGGGATAAGACCATTTCAGTTATTGATTACTAACATTGGTTCTATTAATTTTCTTTCCATATCTTCTTCTTCATAATCAATAGGGACTGAGGGAGAAGGAAATGGGATGAACTCATCCATAAAACAGAAGAGGATAGTAAAATAAATGAGAAAAAATAATCTAAAACTATATTGTTTATCAGAAACATAAAGATTCATGCAGAAATAAAATGAGGGACTGGTACAGAATTTATTATGCCTCAGGCAAGTTCAAAAAAGCATAAACTCTAAAGTTTTACCCCATGCCCAGAAAATTGGAAGATTAGAAAGGATGGGAATAGATGATATTGGAAGGCTTATGGAAAAATAGGCACACTATTATATTGCTGGTGGAGTGGTGATTTGGTACAACTATTGTAGAAAGCAATTTTGAACTATGCAAAAAAGTGGTTAAAATGGCTATACCTTTTGACCCAGAGATTCCAATACTAGTAGTATGTCTCAAAGAGGTCATTGATAAAAAGAAAGTCCCTGCTTATGTGGGGAATTTCTTCCTGTAGTGCATTTTTGTTTTATAAGTCAACAGTAAAAATAGACTTGGTTAAGAGATAAGCAGGGAAAGTATGTTACAATTACAGACATCATGGTTAATAAGATAG
>CM053581.1:424399507-424411050 GCA_028627135.1 Pseudochirops cupreus
GTGTATATATACACATACATATACATACATGTACATATACATGCATATACACACGTCAGCACACATCTGCCTTCTCTCTTTCTTACCTCAATCTGCCTCCCAAACTGAGAATAAAAGACAAACAAAACCGTTGTTATAAACATTTTCTGCATCTCTTAATAGTAAGATTCAGTCTCAGACCAACTCCTTCCTCTCACTAGCCTACTCACTCTAACCAAATCAGTCTCCAAGTTTCTCTCCTTTCCTTGACATTTTCACTGCTTATGCCCTAATTCAGGCCCTAGTCATAGAATATGTGAAGTATTGCCATAATGTCCTCTAATTTCCCTTCCTCCACTACGTCCCTAAAAAGCTTTCAGATGGAACTTTTGTAAAGACTGCTTTTGTTACATCACTCTCCTACTTAGATACTTTCAATAGGTCTCCATTATAGACAAGATAAATTCAACTATTAAATTAAATTAAACAAACATTTATTGAGCGCTAGCTATATCCAGGATGTTGCTAAGGTGGAGGGAGATACAAAGATAAATAAGATCTGTCCCTGTCCATCTAAGAGTTGATGATTTAGGTTTTTTTTTGGGGGGGGGAATTAGATGTGTATTGATATAATATATATTTGTTGAGTTAAATGAATGGAACTGACTTGAGAAATACAAAATGTTAGGGAAGTTTAGAGAAGAAAGCTAATTTCATGTTGAGTGATCAAAAGGCTTCATGGAAGAGGTGACACTCATAATGAGTCTTGGAAGGATTTCAACAGGCAGAGATGGAAAGTATAATATTCCAGTTAAAAAGAATAGCATAGTAGGAATGGGCAGGATGAGTTTGGGAACCATTAAGTATTCTAATTTGGCTAACATTATTACTGAAGGGCTAGGCTGAAAGAGGAAATAAAATCTAAAGCTCTACAGCCCAGACATGCCACTGAGCTCGATTTTCCCTAGGTATTTTCTCTCCCTGGTTTGGGGTGGCTTGCTCACCACGCTCGTATCTGCTTCAGCAAGTCAAGGTGATTCCCCAGAGAGACTACTACTAAATTCTCTAATAGTACTAAGGATAACACTGGTATGGTGGGATATATACCTATTATTCACCAGCGTAAGTACTGAGCCGTGATCCAAATGCTTCTCATTTATACCAAATCAGTCACAACGATACAGTTGACTTAAACATTTACAAATAGGAGGGCAAAAGCAAGTACAAATTATAATATTTGATTGCCTATAATAGAAGGCAAGATCAGAAATAACCAAAATATAACAATCCTCTCATAAACTTGGGTCATGTTCTGCCAATAGATATAATATCTGTGGGAAAGAGTGGGTACACCTGGACAGAAATCAAGCAGGGAGGCAAGATGAGTAGTGAAATCCATGTGCCTGAGGCACATGGGACTCTGAATGGCAGGCCTTTATGTTCTTGGTCTCTGTAGAAAACAGTGTGCACCATTTATCACCTGCTGGGCAAAATTTCTTCTCAGTTATCTGCTCATTTGTGATCCTCACAGCTCTCCTGCTGGACAAAGCTGCTTTTTCTGCTACTCTTGGGTTACTGACAGTATCAGCTTGTCTTGGCACACAACCACCCTTGGAGAGATAATAAGAAAGTGTTACACTTCTTTAGCAAACTATATTAGTTATATACATCCCCAAATTTACTATACTGTGCATACCTGTTGACCCAGTGAAACAACTACTAGGTCTGTACCCAAAGAAATCAGAGAAAGAGTAAAATGATCCATATGAATACAAAAATATCCTTAGCAGTTTTTTTTTATGGTAGCAAAGAATTCAAAACTGAGGGGACTATTTGTTGATTAAGAAATGTTATGGTACATATATATGATGGAATACTATTGTTCTATAAAAATGATTAAGCGGATGGTTTCAGAGAAACCGATCAAAACATACATGAACTCTCTTCATGTCTCCTCTGGCTGTACTACTTTGGGACTTTTCTGATCGACTTCTCCACCATCCCCCCTTTTTTAGTACCTTTCTCCTCTTCCCCCCACCCCACTTTTCAACTTCCTTTTGTGTGCTGTCTTCCCCAATGAGATGGTAAACCTAGGGCAAGGTCTGTCTTTTTTTCTATTTGTTTCCCCAGTAACTTTTAGCCCAGTGCCTGGCACATAGTTGGTACTTAATAAATGTGTATTGATTATTTATTGATAACTGATGCACAGTGAAGTGAGCAGAAGCAAAATCATTTTTTTACGAAGATCTAGAAAGTAAATACAAAAAACTTAGGAACTCTGATAAACAAAATGACCAAATAAAATTACATGTGATTCAAGATGAAATGTGGTACCCACTTCCTGATAGAGAGGTAACAGACTCAGAGTACAGATTGAGACATATTTTTTTAACATGGCCAAGTGGATTTTGTTTTGTCTAACTATATATGTTTCTAATGCTAGTTTTTTTTGGGGGGGGGTAAGTATAGGGCTAAGGGCGTAGAAGGAAGAAAATGTAGATCTGGAAATAAATTTTAATTTAAAAACATATATTATATATAGTTGTTGTAAAGCAACTTTTCCTTAAGCTATAGAGGGCAATAAAGGATAGTATCAGCATCCCTAAGAAATTTTCCCTTCTCTCAGTCTCTGGATGGCTCTAGAGGGCAATAAGCCCAGATAGCTCTTCAAATAGTAGAAGATCCTGGTTTCTTCAGTCAGATTATATTAGCCACTGTAGAGTTTATCTGCCTTTATCAGATTTTCTGTAAACCATCAGCTCTCAGCACAGTAATGCCTCTGTTCCAATCAGCACAACACCCAGCAAAACAACTGAAGGCCTACCTGAAGCTCAGTTCCTATTAGTGTCTATGTCCTGTCCTCTGTAAATAGCTCCCTTTATTATCTTCTATGTCTTCCTTCCCTGACTCCCTCTCTGCTCAGCTTCCTTTCCTGACTCTTTTCTGAGCTGGTCATCTTGTCCCCTCCTTTCTTGATTTATAATCCTTCAAAGTAGGGCTTACTCATAAGCAATGACTCATTTCTAACATGATGTCAAACTCAACAAAATCCAACTTTCTGTCAGGTGTGAACCCAACAATCCTTATATAATCATTCAGTAACCCCCAAACAATTATTCAGTTTCATAATTTATTGTTGAAAACTCTAAAAATAATTGTAGTGCAGCTTTAGAGTTAGTCTTCTGACCCTAATTTTTAAGTTTGGTTCCCTGACCACAGCTTGCTCTGTCTCTCCTCAAGCATCTAGGTGTAGCCCTGAGGGGTTTATAACTCATATGGCCCTACCATTGTGCTTCCTTCCCCCTCCTCCATAATTAATAGTGAAATTAATTGATCATCCAGACTTAATTACCTTTTAGAAACAAGTATTTCCCGTGGTACAAAACATTCCTACTGAGCTTCTAGATGATCAAATCCTCTAATTCCAAACTAGTCCACTAGTATTATATATGCCCATAGGGTATGGCCAATTCCTTCAACCAATTAGGAATAGACTTTCCGTCAGAAATGTCCAAGTCTTGTTCATACTTAGTCTATAAAACCATCAGGCCTAAGTGGGATAAGGATTGATTGATTGACTTGATCCGCATAAACAATGGACCACATTGCCATCATCCATCTTTACCCAGTTAGTGTTCTTTTTTCCAATAGATATTCTCAATATATTTATATGAGGGACTTTTCTCTCAGAATGAAGTATAATCTGTGTCTCTCCTCTCTTTTCAAATTTTATCAGTGTTCTCACACTAAATTTAATTCTTTTTTATTTCTCTTTCAACAATAGAAATTCCATAATCTGACCCTAATATGTTTTTCCAACTTTTTTTCCTCTCTTCCATAAATCCTCTGTTCTTGCCAGAATTGACATGTCTACTCATTCATGAGTACTTACCTACCAGATACCAATGCCTTTATTTTTCCTGTCCTCTCCTTTCTGCCTATCTAAATCTTGCATACACATCTTTTAAAGCCCTGCTCAGATCCTACTGGCCCTGTAAAGTCTTCCCTGAACACTCTATCCTACAGCAATTTTTCCTCTAAACTCTTGTAGCCCTCATTTTGGTATGTAATCATGTAGCACCAATGCAAAATTTACAGCACTGATGGTGAGGATAACTATACCTGCATGGTGCTGGATCTCAAAATATAACAGACTCTCCATATAGAAGACAGAAGCAAAACATTTAGTCAGACACCAGAACCCCAAAACCGGTAAGCCAATTCCATCATAGCAGCAAAGAAGTTAACAAGCCATAACAGCACAGAAAGCCACACCATCCTTTAGCCTTCCCACAAACCAACACAAAAATAATATTTACTCATAAGCCTATCTGTCACCCTCAAAAGCATCCTCTCCTCCCAACCATCTAGCTTGCTCTGACTCCCAGCTTCCTGCATCAAACTCCTCCTACCACAGGCTCTATGTGACTACATTCAGCCTATTAGGGGGCAGAGTATATTTTCAAAGCAGGGAAGGTCTTCAAATTCCCTTAAGCTTATTAAGGGGCAGAGAAGATCTTCAAATTCCCATTACCATTACAAATCATTTAACTTTTTACATATATATATTTGATCCTCTCAAATGACTTATATTCCCCTGGAGGGTTAGAATCCATGATACCTTGTTCTTTTTCATATCTCCCATATGACTTAGCGGAGTCCTTTGAGTAGAGTAAAGGAAAGAGAATTGGACTTTGAGTCCAGAGAAATCTGGGTTTTAGTGCTGCCTCTGACAGTTACTAAACTGTAACCATGGAGGCAGGTCCCTTAACCTTCTTAGGTTTCAGTTTCTTTATCAGTAATATGGAGTAATAATAGCATCTTCCTCACGGGGTTGTTCTGCAGATCAAATTAGAAGATTTGGGCAAAGAACTTACCTATGCTCACGGTTAAGAACCGCTATATTAGCCCATCTTCAGACCCCCTACTTTGAAATATCTCCCATTCATTTTCCACTTTCCACAGAACCTATGGTTCCAACATTCCATTCCCTTCACCTGCCACTGAAAACCAGTCAATCCCTCTCTTACTGTATGAAGGCTTACCTAGTGATCTACAAGGAATACTCAGAAGGCTGGGACACTCTTTCCCCTCCCCCATCACATTTGTCCACAAGCCCAAGATGATGGCAGTTTATTCATAACATGGCAAAAGATGCTTTTAATAAATAATTTTTTCCCTAAAGCATGGTATCAGGGAGATGACAAAAACAACCACAAGGATACTCTGAGAAAAGAGTCAGGGTTAGAAATTCCTTGGCTGGCCGTGTGGTGCTTTTGATTGTCAGTCCAGAGAGCATTTCCTCAGCTAAATGACCTTCCTAAAGTACATACTAGAAACAGAAACATGACAAAAGCAATATGGCTTTTTTTTTTGTCCAGGTGTCTATACCTTTCTTCTGTACATTCTTCAAGATAAGAATATTCATTCCTACTTCATGAATTATAACTCAAAATCATCATATGCAACCACAGTTCTGTATTAAAAGCAGCTCTCAGAGACCAGTTCAAGTAGACGAGCAGCTTTCTGTATTTTTGCCTTTAGCACTGGTCATGTTATTACCATGAAACTAAAGGTGTCAGATTTGAAATCCTTCTGACCCTAGCTAAGAAAGGCTCCTGGCACTTTGTGAGATCCATCCCTGAGGAGGGAGGCTGCTGCTCTCTTGTCTGCACTGGCTTAAACCAGCTTCAAATAGGAAAAGGACTGGGCTGGATGGAAGCTTCAGCCTAACAAATAATGTTTTAACACCACATGCTGATACAAAGGAGATGATTATAAATTTCAGCCAACTCAGCATTCAGAGCACAAGGATGAAAAAGGGGGTTAAGGGAGCCCTTTCTGTCCTCACCACCTTTTGTTGCCTTCTAAAGAGAACTTGTTCAATTCCTTTCTTAAAACTATGTCCAAGAGTCAGTTATCTTGCTGCCCTGGCTCATTGAATCCACATTTAGGTTACTCTGTTCCAAAATTCCTTTCTGAATTCCTGTAGTGTCTAGCTCTGACTAATCTTATTGTCACATCTCTCCTTGTTCTTGACTCTGGGTCAAATAGCTTTGTAGCATCCCAACCCTCAGTGCTATTCAGAATCTGGTGAATCTTAATGAGTTCTTCTAATCTCTTTTTCAAAGGAGCTACAATCCTTAATTTCTCTAACTTGCTTTTAAAATTAATTTAGCTTCCCTGTGTCATTCTCATTGTCTCCAGCCATCTCTGTTCTATTGAAAGGTCAGGTTATTTTCACCAGGAGATGCCTCAAACTACATGCAATGTCTTCATACTGCAATTGAATTCAAGTTGTTTCCTCAAATTTATTTCATACAAGGACAGATGTTTTTTGATTAGGCAGAAATTTCCAGCTGCTAGATGATCAGTTTGTGTAACATTCAAACCCAGCGGTCCATCCACAAAGATCCTGGCGTTAACTTAGTCATCTCCCAGTTCAAAGTCTTGAGGTCACAGTTTAATATCTGTGGATCTTGGAGGCCACCAAGTCCAACCCCCTCATTTTATGGATAAGGAAACTGAACACAACACAAAACTAGCCGTGTAACCTTGGGCAAGTCACTTAACCCCAACTGCCTTGCCTTCCCCCTCCAAAAAAAAAAGGAAACTGAGGAACTGAGAGATTATCCATGGTCACATAGTTAACAAGTATCCGAGGTAGAATTTGAACCCAAGGTTTTACGACTCCAAGTTTACTAGGCCTTATATATGCAGAACTATGAAAGATACAATTGAAAAAGACACTGCCTCTGACCTTAAAGAACCTGCATTCTTATTGCAGAGATAAGACTTAAGCTACTAAGGAATAAGAGGATAAATATATGACATAGTGTTAAAATTTATGTTATGAAGTGTAAGTACTGTAGGAATTAAGATGTGAAAAGTTAATTATGTGCTAGAGTCATCAGAGAAGCCTCCATGGAGGAGCTAGAACTTGAATATTGGAAAACAGATTTGGCTAGCTTGATTCAGAGCTAAATGAAACCATTTTATTAAGTTAAAAACATTTTAATACCTTAATGAAATTGATTTTTACTTAGTTGGCTTTTTTTTTTAATTTTGGGTCAACTAAGAAAAGTTTTTCATGTTTGTAGAAGTTAAATTGCTATATAAGCGTGTAATATCATCATCATGAAACATGCTGTAGAGTAAGGGAAAACTATAGTTAGCTAGCATTTAATTAGCACCTGTTATGTGTCAGGCTATACTAAATGCATACAAAGTAGAATCACAGATTCAAAGTTAGAACGGGTCTTAGAGACCATCTAGGCCAGCACTTCTCAACCTGTGGGTCGCAACCCCTTGGGGGGAGGTCACAGGGGTCGCCTCAGACCATTGGAAAACACATATTTCCGATGGTCTTAGGAACCAAAACACCACTCCTCTATCCATCTCCAGGTGGGTCCGCCCACGTGCAGATACGCCCAGATACGGGTATTAAGAAAGGGTCTCTGCATTAGATAGGTTGAGAACCATTGATCTAGGCCAACTCTCTCCTTTTACAGTTGAGAACACTGAGAAAATTCATTGACTTGCCCCACTTATATCCTATAAATCCTTATAAAATCACACCACAGTGTATTTCTGTAAAATAGGGTGCATAATTATAAATAACTGACATTTATAAAATTCTTTATTAAAATGCTTTTTATATGCCTTATGTTATTGATCCTCACAGCAATCCTATGAGATAGGTATTGCAATACTTTGAGTAAAAAAAGAAGGCAAACCAGTCATATGGCAAGAATGGAGGATAACATATCATAATTTAGAGCTGAGAGGGACCCTCTTGGTCATCTTGTCCAACCCCTTTATTTTACAGATGAGAAAAATGAGACCCAGAGAAGTTAACTGATTTACCCAAGGCCGACCAGGTAGTAAAATAGGGGAATAGGTCCTGGGACTTTGTTCAGCACTTTTTCTACTATATGACTTCCAGCATGGAAATCACATAATATGGGAGAAGCAGACCACCAATCCTGATTCCAGCCTGACCCTCTCAGTTGCCATTCGTGGGGATGCAACTACTCTAAGGAATACACCAGCCATTCCTACCAATTGCCAGCCATCTGCTACCAACAGGGCTTGCAAGCCAGCTTGATAGGAAAAATAGCCCTTCTGAGGGAGAGACAGCAAGCAGTTTGTGCCATGCAAATCAAACCACCCCTTTGGCCACTATCTATCCTCTCCCATGTGAAAACTTCTCCTGCCATTCAGTTCTAACTGAGAGACCTAGTAGTGGAGTTTTTCTTGGACTCACAAGGATGCTTCTAAAGCTGAGAATGTTTATCCAGATCACCATTTCAATCACCTGTGCTCAGGAAAGAACCACAAAGCAGAAAGTCACCTCTTGATTTAGCTGGTAAGTTTTTGCAGATGCTGCCAGGGTGAGGAGAAAGATTAGTTTGGAATTAAATTTGGATTGCCCTTTCAGTGGCAATGGTCCATTGGATAATTTTAGTGTGCCCTCCTCTGTAGAAAGTGGACACTCAGAGATTTTGCCCAGATTTCCTTTTGGATTCCTTATGTATTTCAGAAATCCCTGGAGTAAAGTTTGAGTGTCCTGTGTTGTTGCAGGAAGACAGTGGGATTTTACCATGGTGAACCTACTCTATTAGTATGAGTCCAAAGCAGGAAGGTGAAAAGCTTCTGTCTCTCCCCATTCTCCTACCCAGGACCAGTTTCAAAAGTATTGTTTTGGTTTCTCACCTAAGGGTATGGAGATTACTGTTAGCTGACCCCAGGTCCTAAATCCCTTTGGGGAGAACTTCACTCAGTCAGGAAAACTCTTTTGGGGCCAGGTTTCCTTCTAAGATAGGAACTGATTTTGTCTTTTTCTTTATTACTTTTGGGTTGGGAAAGGCGATTTCAAGCACTAAAATAGCACCTTGTGACAAAGCAAGAAGTGATATTTGGTAAACTTTGTGAAATGTTCTTTGCTAAATTTGCATTACTCCGTATATGGGGACAGTTATGACTTTCACCTGTACTTGTAGGACTGTATAAGCTTCATATCATCTTGACTATTTTGAGACTCTTTCCTGTATGGCAATGGAGAATAATTCAAGAAGAAAAATAATTACACCTCCCCAGGACCTCAGAGAACTGTTCTGGAATTGTATTGAAAGGAAAATTCTTTGTTTAGGCTTTTACCCTGATTAATGAGGCAAAAGTCGGGACAAAAAGTTCAGTCGTTTTCAGCCCTGTTCAGCTCTTTGTGACTCCATTTGGGGTTTTCTCATCCAAAAATAATGGAATGATTTGCCATTTCTTTTTCCAGCTCATTTTATACATGAGGAAACTCAGGCAAACAGGGTTAAGTTACCTGTGCTAGGGACACACAGCTAGTATGTCTGTGAGACCAGATCTGAACTCGAGAAGATCAGTCTTCCTGACTCCAGGCCTGGCCCCTATCCACTGTATCACCTACCTGTCCACACAGAGATTTAAAAGCAGTTTATTAAGGTATTAAGGTCAAGGTAGCTTTTAGTGGTAACTTTCACAATGAGGTAGAGACAGTTTAGATAAGTCTATAGCAGCAAAAGAGGTTGGGCCCTTGCACCTCGGTTCTTCCCTAATGTTGCAAGATTGTGACAGTTTCCAGGTACTGACAGTGACTTGAGTATATGACAGATATCAGGCGATTGATTGGGTGATGCCATCCCCTGACACTAACTGACAAGCAGGTCTAGGAACAATGGGTGGCTGAGTCAAGATAACTTCCAGTACTGGGGACATAGATAATGTTTCCAAAACAAGGCCCAATCAATTTGCCCAAGATGGCAAGTTTTTTTTTACACAAGGGGAGAGTGAAAGAGGACTGGCCAAACCCAACTCTTATGAGCATGCCCAGAATGCTTTGCTGATGCAGTCCCTGCATGGGCTTTGGAATATGTGCACATAGTTGGTCTCTTGGTCCGTGAACAATATGTTGAAGAAACAGATTTTTAATTGGCTGCTGACCTCAAACATGCTTTCAAAAGGACCTAAAATAAAAAAACACTCACCAGCGAAAAGGAGCCTCTCTCATTTTCCTGTTTCTGGAATATATTCAAGTAAGATAACTGGATGGAAGGAGGGAGCATTTATTGAGCTTTTACTGTGTGCCAGGCTTTGTGCTAAACTCTAGGAATATGAATAAAAACAAAAAGTAAGGCAGTCCTTGCTTACATTCTAAAGAAGGAAAACAGTACATAAAAGGGAGCTGAGAAGGGGCATGTAGGAAGGTGGGAGAGAGGGAGGTTACTCATGGAGGAGTGGGGAGCGGAAGGGGGTGAGGTACTCTTGGGTGTCATGGACTAGCCCCAGTCTGAAGAGAACGTGATGGCTGGTGTGGGCGCTTGCTCAAATGGAGAGTTGGAGTGGAACTTGTCAATTGTTCCACCATGAGAAGAAGGCTGCAGAGCAGAGATGGAGAGGTGGCTGGGGGCTTCATGGGCTCATCTGGGTCTGAAGAAAGCAAGTAGGATGGCTGGCATGGGAGCTTCAAAAAGGAATTTGCCCATCAGAGGAAGAGACTGGGGGATAGAGGCAGAAGGCCACTGGGGCAAAGATGCAGAAGTGGAGAGGTGGGGTGTGCTTCTACGTGAAGAAAGAGGCCTCAGACCTTTATATCCCTACCCAGGCTATCAACTGTTGCTTCTGACTGTTGTATCTGGTTTTTTTTCCCTGTTCTTAGGTAAAGGAGTATCAGGGATGGAATGGACTAGCCATTCAAGCTTGTGAGATTTGAAAGGTCAGAGTGAAAATAGTGAAAGCTCCAATGAGACCCTAAAAAGCAACTTTCAAAACTCAGAGCAATGAGGCCCTGAACAGCAACTTTTAAGACCCAGCCCATCATGGACGGAGCCATTCAGACCCAGCAGCCAAGAGGCCATTTGCCAAAGTAACGTTGTACACTGACTATACCCCATCCAGAAGTGAGACTTAAAAAACAAAGCAAACAAAACTGTACATAGTAAAAGCTCACCATTTCACATTTAGTCCTCTTTTTCCATTCTTGTTTGTATATTGAAATATGTATGTTTGTTGATGTTTAAGTTCATAGTAAAAAAGAAAATTAAAAACAAAGAAATGCTTTGACTCTATTAAAGTCTGTGCCGATGAACGCTTGTCATACAGCCTTATTATTTGTCTGATATGAGGCAAGTGTGTGTGTGTGAGAAGAGTGACTTGTCAGATAAGACTCCAAGAGAACTTGTAGAAGCCAAATATTGGTGTACTTGAGCTCCTTACCACTTATCTCAGCCTTTGTTCCACTAAGCCTTAGATGCTGATCCACTGGGAGAAATAGTTACAGGCTGGTATCATGTGCTTGTGTTTCCCTGAATGCTATATTTCCTTAAATCTAAATCAGAGGTTCTCAAACTTATTTGGCCTACCTCTGCCTTTAAAAAAAAATTACTCAGTGTCCCCCTAGAAATCTGCTTTCTTTAATCCTTTAACAGTTTTTTTTAAGTTTGTGTCATTTCAAAAATACCTTTTTTAAAAAATGATACAATAATTTATTGTAAATTTGTGGGGTTTTCCTGCATTGAAATTTTGATGATGCAATATTG
>CM053581.1:424411150-424429668 GCA_028627135.1 Pseudochirops cupreus
GAATTGAATAGGGAGGGAATGACATACACTCTAAATTGGGTATCTTGCCCTGCAGGAGAGTAGGGGGGAAGGGAAAGAGAGGGGGGATGATGGAGGGGAGGGTTGTTAGAAGCACACACTTCTGTAAAGGGATAGGGACAAAGTAGAGAATAGAACAAGGGGAGGGCAGGATAGAAGGGAAGGACATATCATCAATGTTACTCAATATGTCCATTGTGGAGATATTCTGCTTAACTACACATGTACACAGCCTGCATTGAATTGCTTGTCTTTCCAGTGGAGGTGGGTGACAAAGGAGAAAGGGAAAGAATCTAGAATTTAAAGTTCTAAAATCATATGTTAAATATATTATTATTATTTACATGCAACTGGGAAATAAGTATACAGGCACTGGGATAGGGAGATCCATCTTGCTTTACCAGAAAGTCAGAGGGGTGATGGGGGAGGATATAGGAGAGAGCAGATTGGGGGAGGGGGCATACAGTGGGATCCCTGTTTTGGCGAGTGGGTAAGGGAAAGATGGGGAGAAAATTTGTAACTCAAAATCTTGTGGAAATCAATGATGTAAACTAAAAATAAACAAGTTAATAAAAAAAAGATTTGTTACCAAAAAAAAATTGCATTATGTAATCCTATAGTATATTGTGAACAAGTTATTACATGAGCATATTCCTGCTGGATCCATGCTGGACTTCCCAACAATGTGTGACACACTTGCCTGCCACCACTTATTTGTTAAGACGTGCCCCAGCTTGACCACTAATTGGTTATAACTTGTATTCTATGTGTTTATTTGGAAAATAATGTAATCACTACAATTTTAACTCTATTAGACAACAGATAAAACATGTACCAAAGGTTTTTCAAATTTTTCTTAAGTTCTCTTCTTTCTTCATGCTTCCACTGCTCCCTTATTTTTATTCAATGCCCTCTTTCCCTCAATTGCACCAAGGCTACTACTGCCCCTCCCTGGATCATTCCATGGTCCCCCAGAGCCACTTTAGAAACCTCTGAAGTTGGACAGCAAGTTCATCAGAGAGGAGATCTGGATGATGGTAATCATGAACTCTGTCGATTTGACCTGGAATTTCATTTTTGAGCCTTCTTGTCTGAACTCAAGCCCCTTTTCCTAGGAAAGAGTACTAAAACAATGACATCTTAATATAACAAGGTATTCTCCATCAGCTCTGAGAATTTCTACAGGTAATCTGCCTTTGCATATTTCCCATAAGGGAAACTTTGAAGCACGTATTCAAACTGCTGGTCAGAGTGGGCTGACCCACACTCCTGAACCGACTGTGCACCAGTCTTTGGTAAAGGAGGTTGTGGGTAAAAGAGGAAGCAAGGGAAGCAGAAGAGAAGTCAGAACAGAGAAGAGAGAGAGGCAGAGACTATCCCAGAGAAGAGACAAGAATTCAAAGCACTGGTCACCAGCAGACAACAATGTTGCCTAGTTATCAATGGGTGGTTTATGACTTAAGTGTTGTTATTGTCACATTACTGCTATTTTGCATTTTTTTTTACTGATTATCTGGTAGGAACCACTTGCTTAGAACATTGCTTTATTGTGTCTCTGTGGTATAATTTAAAATGTTTGGTATAAACTTTTTTTGATTGTTGAATACTAACATGGTTTAATCTATTAAACAGATAGAAGACAACTTCCTTGAAAAATTATGATGTTTCTGAGATGGAAATTCACAAGAGGATCCTGATCTTAGGAAGGAACCCAATGAATAAAAATAAGAGCAATTTTTTAAAAGATGAAAGATTCCACAAGGAGGTCAGTGACAAAAAGAAAGCCCTCATGTTCCCCAAAGTCTTTATAGAACTTCTTATAGTAGCAAAGAAAGGAAGACAAAGTAGATGAGAGCATTTAAGGTCTGCAAAAGTTTTACAAGTATTATTTCACTTTGTCCTCCTAACAGCCCTGGGAAGTCAGTGCTATTTATTTATTACCATTTTACAGATGAGAAAACCGAAGCAGACAGAAGTTATCAGACAGTATCACAGAGCCAGCCAAATTCTGAGGTCACATAAGAACTCAGGACTTCCTTACTCCAGCTTAGACACTCTATCCACTCTCCATCTACCTGTGCATCAATCAGGGAGTGGCTAAACAAACAGTGGCACACGAATGCAGTGAAACCAGATAGAGGATAAAGACTCATCTTCAAGAGTTCGAATGCAGCCTCAGATACCAGCTGGACAAGTCACTTAACCCTCTTTGTTTCAGTTTCCTCACCTGTAACATGAGCTGGAAAAGGAAATGGTAAACCACTTTAGTATCTTTGGTGAGAAAACCCCAAATGGGGCCACTAAGACTCCAAACAACTGAGGAGTGAACAACAACAAGGCAGAAATAATGAATATAGAGAAGCATGGAAAGACTGAACTGATGCAAAGTGAAGAAAGTAAAACCAGGAAAACAGTATTGATAATGACTAAAACATTTTAACAACAAGACAATTGAAATTGAATGTGGTAGAATTATAATGACCAAACTTGGCCTCAAGAAGAAATAAGAGAAAATATCACCCCCTACTCTTTTTTTAAACATTGAACATAACATCATAAATATATTTTGGATTTCATTAATTTTGCTGTATTTTTTCTTCCTCTTTTAAAATTCCTTATTATAACAAGCCATTCCTCAATTGATAAATGGTCAAAGGATATGAAAAAGCAGTTTTCAGATGAAGAAATAAAAGCTGTCTATAGTCATATGAAGAAATGCTCTTAATCACTATTGGTTAGAGAAGTGCAAATTAAAATAACTCTGAGATACCATCTCACACCTATCAGGTTGGCTAATATGACAGAAAAGGAAAATGAGAAATGTTGGAAGGGATATGGGAAAATTGGGACACTAATGCATTGTGGGTAGAGTTTCGAACTGGTCCAACCATTCTGGTAAACAATTTGGAGCTATGCACAAAGGGCTATAAAACTGCATACATATCCTTTGATAGAGCAATACCAGTACTAGCTCTGTATCCCAAAGAGATTTTTTAAAAAGGGAAAAGGACCTCTTTGTACAAAAATATTCATGGCAGCTTTTTGTGATGGCAAAGAATTGAAAATTGAGGGGGTGTCCATCAATTGGGGAATGACTGGACAAGTTATGTTACATGAATATAATAGAATACTATTGTGCTATAAGAAATGACAAACACGTAGATTTCAGAAATACCTGGAAACTTACATAAACTGATGCAAAGGAAAATGAGCAGAACCGGGAGAACATTGTACACAGTAACAGCAACCTTGTGTGAGGCTCAGCTGTAACAACTTAGCTCTTCTCAGCAATTTAATGATCCAAGACAATTCCAAAAGATTCATGATGGAAAATGTTCCATCCAGAGAAAGAATTGAAGAAATCTGAATGCAGATAGAAGCATACTATTTTAACTTTTTTTCTTTTAGCCTGTTTCTTCTTTCACAACATGACTAATATAGATAATATGTTTTACATGGTTGCATATACATAACCTATTCAAATTGCTTACTGTCTTAGGGAAGAGATGGGGAGGGAGGAAGAGAATTTAGAACTCAAAATTTTTAAAAATGAATGTTAAAAATGTCTTTACATGTAATTGGAAAAATAATATACTGTTAAAATTCTTTATTGTAAGGCATAATTCTTTGGGTATAGGTAGGAGGAAGGATACAGTGGGAAATTTAGGTGATGTTTTAAAAAACAGAATATCCATAAAGATTTTATTTCAAAAATAAAATTAAACAAATTGGCAGTTGAAAAGGAATCAATAACAAGGTCAAGATGGGGAAGACGACTCAATTATTATTCTATGCATTTGATTGTTTAAAATACTAGATATATTGAGAGGAAACAGCTTTGGGAGACTTATTTCCACACATATCCTCTCCTGAGGAGGAATTGGTCAGGATGGTGTGTGAGATGAAAGAGTTCAGAGTCTGAATCTAAGGTCAGAAAAGGTCTTTATTCTTTCTCACGAGAAAGGACTCTGCTCCTGTCTCCCACATGGCGGCAGGGAGAGAGCAACAGGTAGAAGCCAGCCCATGATTATATAATATTCTAGTGCAGAAACCCAACCCCCCCCCCCACTGGCCTTCACTCTTATTGGTAGGGGGGCTGTCCCACAACCTAAACGCGGGAATCTCTCTGAGACAAAGGACCCAGAAACATGTGGGTGTCCAATGAAAGCAGTCTTAACCTTATTTGGCATATCTTCTGCTGAGTTGGCTCTGGGGGAGGGTCTCCGTTGCTCTAAGCCCCAGATTGCTTAAAGGTCAGGTGACCTAACCCTAGGCCTAGTGAATACTGAAGCCATTCTAGATTTGATTTTTCAGAATGGGGAAACTTCACTATAAATTATCCCTCTCACAATAGTAAAGGGCATGATACGCAAAGAAGGCATGACAATACAGTTTGAGAGGAGTACTCAAGTCAGGAAAAAAAACTTACCCTTGGACTGGACTGAAGCTGGGTTTCCTACTGCAGGAAAAGAAACCTCTCTTGTGGGGGTGAATTGAAGACAGATCCACTGTGGCAGCAAGAGGAAAGCCCTCCCATGGAGGAAATAGAAGGTAGATTCCCACATGACAGAAAGAAAACCCTTTTAAAGGTCTTATTGCAGAGATACATCTTAGGTCTAAGTTAGGAATCTTCTATGAAAAAGAAACATGTTTCCCTGAGGAACAAACGAGAAGTTTGGGTTAACCAGGTTACATAATCACTACAAAACTGGCTTGTATCTGAGTTAGAAGAATTGATTTGTAGAATCCCCCAAGAGTCCTCCACCAACCACCATAGAGGGCCAAATCCATGCCTCTGCCTCTTTTTGTATAGCCCCCTTTACACTGTAGAATACAATACAACTTTATTTTAAAATGTAAAAACCATTCTTAACTCACAAGCTATACAAAATGAGAGGGCAGCTGGATTTGGCTCCAGGGCAGTATTTTGCCGACCTCTGCCTTAGAGGATTAGTTTTTGGAGTTGTGCAGAGCCTAAAGCCTACCCAGTCTGAAATCATAGAACAAGCCTGTTTGCAAGAGATACAATTTAGTATTGGTGGAATAATGCAGCAATAATATGATGCATTAATCCAGCAAAGAAAAGCTTGAAGGAATGAATGAGACTAGATTGGAGCTAGTTTGCAGCTGCCAGAAATACAGTGGCATCTAGTGAGCCTTGATCTCTGGCAACCCCTACCACATTTCAACAAGCTGGTAGAAACAGGATACAAAATGGAGCACAAGAGCAAAGTTTGCAAGGAAAACTTACCTTGAAGAAGTTGTTGTTCAGTCGTAATCTGACTCTCTGTGAGAAAATTTGGAGTTTTCTTGGCAAAAATACTGGAGTGGTTTGCCATTTCCTTCTCATTTTATAGATGAGGAAACTGAGGCAAACAGGATTAAGTGACTGCTTACCTAGGGTCACAAAACTAGTAAGTGTCTGAGGTCATATTTGAACTCAGGTCTTCCTGACTCCTAGCCCTGCACTCCATCCACTGGGACACCTAGCTGCCCTGCCTTAGGAAGACTCATTCTCAAAGGGCTCAGGAACATTCTCTACATATGGGTCACAAAAGCAAGAACCACACCTCAGATGCTGATTCTTTGGTAAGAAATCACAGAAAATCTGATAAGAGGTAGAACTGTAGGAAAATCTCTTCTCCTTGGAAGAGACAAAGGAATTATAAGAGGTTGTTGCCATCAAAAGACAACCAAAGCAGAGTTGCTTTCTGTTACAGCTGCTAAGAAGATGGTTCTGTGTAGACTAGATCTACTTCTGAAAACAGGACTTCATTGCCGTGGAGTCTGAGGTTTACAGAGCCAGCATTATGAAAAGGTTTGAGTGTACATACCACAAGGTAAGGTCAAAATGGGTACCTGATTTAAACATAAAGAATGATACCATAAGCAAATCAAGATAGCAGGGAATAATTTACCTGTCAGATCTATGGAGAAGGGAAGAATTTATGACCAAACAAGAGATAAAGAACATTACTAGATATAAAATGGATAATTTTGATTATATCAAATTAAAAGGCTTTTGAACAAACAAAACCAATGTAACCAAGCTTAGAACGAAAGCAGGAATCTGTGAAATAATTTTTATAGCAAGCATCTCTGATAAAGACTTCATTTCTCAAATATACAGAGAACTGAATCAAATTTATAAGAGTGCAAGTCATTCCCTAATTGAGAAATGGTCAAAGAATATGAACAAGCAGTTTTCAGATGAAATCAAAGTTGTCCATAATCATATGAAAAAATGTTATAAATTACTAGTGATTAGAGCAATGCATATGAAAACAATTCTGACATTGTATTACACCTATCAGATTGACCAATTTACAGAAAAGGAAAATGACAAATATTGGAGGGGGTGTGGGAAAATTGGAACACTAATACATTGTTGGTAGAGTTGTGAACTGGTCCACACATTCTGGTGAGTAATTTGGAGCTATGCTCAAAGCTATAAAACTGTACGTACATACCCTTTGCTCCAGCAATACCACCACTAACTCTGTTTCCCAAAGAGAAGAAAAAAGGACCTATTTGTTCAAAAATCTTCATGACAGCTCTTTTTGTGGTGGCAAAGAATTGGAAGTTGGGGGGAATGGCCATCAAATGGGGAATAATTGAACAAATTGTGGTATATGATTGTAATAGAATACTATTGCACAATAAGAAATTATTAGCAGACTGATTTCAGAAATTCCTGGGAAGACTTACCTGAACTGATGCTAGCTACCTCCAGGCCTGGAATTTTCCATCTACCCTAAAGCAACAACTTCCACCTGTTGTTAACACAAGACATCTTCCACCTTCTGCTGCCAGCCTAGTCTCCCAACTGTGATCTGGAGAATCAGTGCTGCAAAGAGGAACAACCTAACTTGACCTCAGACCTTCCATCTTCTTCTGCACCTGTCCCTTAAGAGAGGAAAAAGAGAAAGTTATTGGGGAATAGGACTTCTTTCTCCTGCTGTGCAAATTTTACTTCCATTACCTGCTGTGCCCTTTTCCTGCCTAATCTTCACTCTTTGGAGGAAAAAGTAGCAGTGAAACAGGGCCTCCCATCTGACTCTCTGACCATGTGCTTCCATTCCATACTGTGCTTGTCTCCAGCCTGACCTCCAGCCTCCTTTGGGAAGATAAGTGACACCTTTCCCTCAATGATAGCAGTGATTCCCATTTCCTTTAGATCTTCTTCCAAACCTTATTCCCCATCCCCCACTGCTTGATTCCTTATTCTCACTCCTCTCACCCTGCTACTCCAAAATTTTTTTTTTTGCCTTTTTTTGGGAGGGCAATTGGGGTTAAGTGACTTGCCCAAGGTCATACAGCTAGTTTTTGTGTTAAGTGTCTGAGGTCAGATTTGAACTCAGGTCCTCCTGACTCCAGGGCCGGTGCTCTCTTCACTGCACCACCTAGCTGCCCCCCACCCCAGAATTTCAACCAGACACCACCCAGTCCTTCCACTATGACCTGTGGCATGCCCATTCCATAGGTAGCAAATTTCCCTTCATCTTAAATCTTTCCCTTTCCCACTTTTCCCTTCTACTGCTATTATTGAAATCTGGCTTCCTCAGATGACAGCCTTTCTGCCTGCCTTTTCTAGTTCTAAACTATACCTTCAGTCATTCTCCTCAGCTCACTGGTCAAGGCTGGGGAGTTGCACTACTCCTTGCTCTCCATTGCCACTCCAAATGTGCTCTCCACATGCTATTCATATCTGATACTCAATCAAAATCCTGGTAGCTGTTGTCTGTAGGCCCCCCACCCCCAAGGTCACTTCCCTTCCTTCTTCAATGAATCTGATACATGGCTCACAATCTTTCTCTCCTCCCCAACTCCTGCTCTCATACTAGGAGACTTCAACATACATGTTGACTCTCTCTCAAACATCTTAACCACTCAATTTCTCAACCTACTTATGTCCCATGGGATTTTCCTCATCTTCACCTCAGCCACACACAAAGATGGTCATACCCTTGACCTTGCCGTTACCCACAAATATACCACCTCTATGTTCAAGAACTCTGAAATCCCAGGGCGACTAGGTGGCTCATTGAACAGAGCACTGGCCCTGGAGTCAGGAGGACTGAGTTCACATCCGGCCTCAGACACTTGGGCAAGTTGCTTAACCCCAATTGCCCTGCCCTCCCCCCTCCAAAAAGCAAAAAGAAAAAAAAAGAACTCTGAAATCCCCTAATCCAACCAATATGAAAGATCAATATCTTTTACCTCTCCTGTTGCCTTTCCTGACAAAAACCAACTTTCTGTCTTCACCAAGACAGTTCTTGACCCCTCAGTTCTCTCCCAGGTCATCTCCCCTGCACTAGCCACTGTCTCCTCTTTTCCCCATTTTGACCCCTTGGTGAACCAATACACTCTCCTCCTCTTGATCCTTAGCCCCCTTCTGTCACCAATTATGCTTTGTCAAGACATAACCTTAGATCATTCCCCCCGTTCACCACCTTTGTTCCTAACCCATACGCTGCTGAATGATGGTGGAGAAAATCACACAACTGTTCTAACTGGGTACCCTACAAATTTATGATAGCTTTGGCAGCTAAGAAGTCCCAAACCACATCTTACCATCCTCAAGGAGACCCACATTGTGAGAATTTCAATTGTATATTGCACATAGGTTAGGAATACTGAAAGCAGAACTAAATGGAGTCAATATATGATATTTCTAGTATTACTATGCAATTTCACATCATATTTGCTGATTTTTAGGTGAGAATCACATTTCCTTATTGATTTGTGCTTTGCAATTTTAGAGAATGGGGAGATGCTAGATCTTATAACCACTATATCTCTTGGGGGTCGTCTTGGTAAGGAGTAAGCTCACCTCATCATGGGAGGCAAGGGTGAAGGTGGAGATTGTGGCAGAAGGTATGTGAGTGATAAGAGATGAGGAAGTTCATTGCAAATAACTTCAGTTTTTATCAGTAAAAAATGAAACGAGGTTCCCAGACGAGAAGGTTGGAGGAGGGGGAACCATGGGAAATTTGGGGAGAGATGAAAAGGTTTTGAAGAGCTGCTGTGGATGGTGGGATAGCAAGTTGATAAAGGGAGGTCTGGTAAGATTGCTGTGGAAGCAGTGAGGTTGTATGACATAAATTCTGTCCTATGTTCTGTAAGAGATTGTCCTTTCTGTCATCCCCCACTCTGTTACTTGTTTTCAATCTCTCCCTACCTAATCTCTCATTCCTGTTGCCCTATAAACATGCCCATGTCTTCCCCATCCTGAAAAAAGTCACTTTCTTCTCTCCCTGCTAATTATCATCCTGTTTCTTCTGCCTTCTAGGAAACTTGAAAAGGCCATCTGCAGTAGGTGTCTCCTCTTTCTCTCCTTGCACTATCTTAATCCCTTATAATCTTGCATCTAACTTTATCATCCCACCAAAACTGCTATCTCCAAAGTTGAAAATGATGTCCTAATTGCCAAATACAATAGCCTTTTCTCAGTCCTCATTTTTCTTGACTTCTCTGCGGCCTTTGACATTATTGATCATCCTCTCCTCCATAATACTGTCTTCTCTATAGGTTTTTGGGACACCACTGTCTCCTAGTTTTCCTCTTACCTCTCAGACCACTCCTCAGTCTTTTTTGCTTGATCTTCATTCAAATTATTCTTTTGGAGTAGTGATTGACAATTTAACCAAATATACAAATATATTCTCAAATGGGTGCCAGAAAGTATCCATGGTTGTTTCAGTGTTGTGGAAAAAGTGTTTTTCAGTGCATACGTTCCCTGCCAGGATTCATTCTGACCAAGGCAGAAACTTTGACAGCAAACTATTCTCTTGGCTAGGAGAGAGGTTGAAAAAAGTCCACCTATTAGCTGGGACATCAGCTCAGAAGAGCTCTGACAAAGAATGATGGTATGATGCCCAAGATTGCTGTCAAGACCTTCAACTAGGAGATAGTTCTGCTGAGAAACTATGGTTTTCAAGGAAAGAACAATTAGCAGATTGAAGGAAAGCTACTCCATACCTAGTTGTACAGAGACTGAATGACTTACCTGTTTATAGATTAGCCTTGGAGATTAGTGGGGTCTTGTAAAGGCAATTAACCATACCTACTTTTCACCCATAGTTGACCTTTCTGGTTTTTTTTCTTTTTGGAGGGGGGAAGGCAGGGCAGTTGGGATTAAGTGATTTGCCCAAGGTCACATGGATAGTAAGTGTTAAGTGTCTGAGGCCGCATTTGAACTCAGGTCCTCCTGATTCTAGGACCAGTGCTCTATTCACTGCACCACCTAGTCACCCCCATAGTTGACCTTTATGAAGAATTAGGTGGAGACTAGTGATGAATAGTTACCTCAGAGGACTCTAGGCAAAAGAAACTGCCCACTAGCTATACGAAGATGGTCTGAACTAGACACTGGAGCAGAAAATTTTATTTTCAAGAAAGAAGACAGCCTTGCTTAGGTCCAGTTCAATCAAAGGGAGAGGAGTAAACACAGAGGCATCATCTTTGCTGTCTAGAACTTTAACCATAGAGACAACCCACAGAATAGAGCCCTGGTAGAAGCCAGGATTCTAACAATGTCTATAATCATCCCATCGAATCAAACAGTTCAGGCGTAAGGGCAGATTATATAGAGTATGTAATTATAGGATAACAGATAGAAAGCTACAAGGGAATTCAGAGGTCATCAGGTTCAATCCCTTCATTTTACAGATGCGAAACCTGAAGCACAGAAAGGTTAAGATCTTTGTTTATTTTTAAATGTAAGACTAATAAAAAACCACAGGGCACAGGAGGAATTTAGGTGAGCAAAGGCAGCATTTTTTTCTTTCCTCTTGAGAAAGCAGAGTGTACTGGGTTTGAAAAAAAAAAAGGCAAATGAAGGGATGATGATTTGCTAGAAAAGTTCCACCTATATGAAGAATTCCCGCAACATCTTCAGACAGGTCCTCTGGCTTGGGGAATGATTGACTCAGACTACCTTGCTTGATGGGGCCATCTGGGGAGCTACATACAGCCCAAGGAATGAGATGGAGGAACAATGCAGGGAAATTTCGAGGCAGGGAAATCAGCTGCTCTTAACTAGTGCTTTGGAATTGCTCTAAGTCACAGAAATTGTATAGCTCATGGGGGGAAGGTTTCCCACTGAGAGAGGGGAACATGGAGAAGTATTATAACTTGTTTGTGGGCTCAGATGTTTGCCCTATTCTATTAAATTGTAAATGAAACTGTTCATTTTTCATAAAAACCACAATTTGTACTTCTCTTATCTCATTTTTAAGGATTTATATCCCACATTTCTGAAGTCAATCTATGTGACTATATCTGCCGCTTCCACTTTCTTATCACACATTTACTCCTCGATCCCTTGCAATCTAGCTTCTCCCCCCATTATTGTACCTCTCACATTAAGGTCACCAAATTGCAAAAGTCAACCATTCCTGGAACTAAGCTGCTTTAGGTATGGCAGCACAGAAGGGAGCTGGCTATGGACTGAAAAGAGAACTCTAGCCCTGGCTAATGGAAAGGAGTTTTCTGCATAATTTGATGTTAGCTATCTCTTTCTTTTTAGTATTCTTTTTTCCCTTAAGACTTTTAAGACTATCTCCTTGGTCCTCTTCTTATGCCCTGCCATAACTTTAATTGTCATCTCTATGCAGCCACTCCCATGACTTTAATTATCATCTATATCCTTATGCCCTCTAATCTAAATATTCAAGCCCACATTTCTAAGTACTTACTAGACATCTCCTTCAGGGCCTGTTGTATGTGCCTCACACTCGGTGTATCAAAAACAAAATTTATCTTCCTCCTAAACCTTTCTTCTCTTCTCAACTTCTTTATTATTTCATTTTTTTGTTACCTTTTGTTTTTAGTTGGACTTTTTCTTTTTTTCTTTTAAAAATAACAAGTATTTTAAATTAATCTTTTCCTCTCTCTATGCTTAATTAAAAAACAACAACAAAAATCTCTCAATATGTGTCTACATATCTACATCTGATAAAACAAATTCCCATAGTAATCATGTCTAAAAATATACATCTCTGTATTTTGGGTTTATCACCTCACTGTCAGAAGGTGAGTAATATATCTCATCTTCATTTTTTTGGACTTTAGGTTTGTCATTGTATTGATTAGAGTTCTATAGCCACTCAGACTTCTTTTTCTCTATGTTTTTATCAGTGTTCAAATTTTTCTTCTCATTCTGCATCAGTTGATAAAAGAATTCCTTGTGTCCACTGAAATTGTTCATTTCCTTTTTTCTCATAGCACAATGATATTGCATTATATTACATACCACAATTTATTTGGCCATTCCTATTTATTTCCAATTTTGGTTACTATGACGTATATATATGTATGTATATGTATATATACATAAGTTTATGCACACTGATCTATACATACATATAATTTTCTTCTTTGATTTCTTTGTGGTACAGTGGTATAGGAGTGATACAGCTAGATCAGAAGATATGCACAATTTGGCAACTTTATGGGTATAAATCCACATTTTTTTCCAGAAACAGCCTCTCCAACATTTGTTATTTTCCTTTTTTTTTAATCGAAGTAGAAACACAAAGTTGCTTTAATTTGCATTTCTCTAATTATTAGTGATTTAGAGCATTTTTATATGATTGTTGATAGCTTAGAGTTCTTCCTTTAAAAACTACCTATTCATATTCTTTAACCATTTATCTATTGGGGAATGGCTTTTAGTCTTATACCTTTGAAACCAAATCCTCTTCCCCAGCTCCAGTCTCTGCCTTAGTTACAGGTGCAAGGGTCAGACTCCTCAAAGTGTTCTCAAAGTTTGTCTGTTGAAAATAGTTGCTGTGACTACACGTGTTGGAGCTATATTGAAATACCTTCTCAGTGAGCAAGGGTTGGAGTGGAAAGGGAGGAGAGGAGAGATTTGGAACTCAAAGTTTTACAAATGAATGTTAAAAAAAAGTTTTTTACATGTAACTGGGGGAAAATGAAATATTAAATAAAGAAAGAAAAAAAGAAAATAGTTTCTGGAAGACGGCAGAGAAAAGTCAGTAACTCACATGAGCTCTCCCCAAAGCCCCTCTGAACACCTTTAAGTAATGCCACAGGGGCGGCTAGGTGGTGCAGTGAATAGAACACCAGGCCTGGAGTCAGGATGACCTGAGTTCAAATTTGGCCTCAGACACTTAACACAAAACTAGCCGTGTGACCTTGAGCAAGTCACAACTCCAATTGCCCCCCTTCCCCCTCCAAAAAGAAAAAAAAAATAATAATGCCATAAAACAATTTCTGGAATGGCAGAACCCACAAAAGGATGGAATGAAATAATTTTCTAGCCAAAGACTACTTAAGAGGTCAGCAGGAAAAGTCTGTTGCATCTGGGTGAGAGTGGACCACAGTCCAGCATACATGGCACCAGTAGCAGGCCTTGGGAGCTACTGAATCAGCAGCAGCTGCTTCCAGGGCTGTCAGTGCACAGATGGTAAGGGGGCCTAACAACCAGGCAGGAGGAGATTACAGGGGTCACTGCTAACCCTGAGGCAGGACTCTGCTGCTTTGCCCATACTTGGATCCAGGTCACAGTCATTGGTGGCAGTCCCAGGGAGAGGAGCAGCACAAGCACACCAGAGCTAGTGAGGGACCCTCCTCACAGTTCCAGGACAAAAGAGAGTGCTTGTGGACACTTACAGACCAGAGCACAGGCCAGAAGAATAGTAAACACCTCTCCTGAGATCATACCATTTTGGAAGAACTGAAAACTTATAGGTCCTTAGAAATATATCTGAAAACAGCTGTGCAAAACCCCTGAAGCTTGAGACAGTACACCCTTCACCCCAGAAGCAGAGTCCTACTTTAACAAAGAGAAAAAGTCAAGAAATGGGCTGGGAAAATGAGCAAAAACAGAAAAAGATTCTGACTATAGAAAATTACTATGGTGATCAAGTCGCATACTCAGAGGAAGGCAACAAAGTCAAAACTACTATATCCAAAGCCTCCAAGAAAAATATGTATTGGTCTCAGGCCATGGAAAAGCTCAAAAAGGATTTGAAAATCAAGTAAGAGAGGTAGAGGAAAAATTGGAAAGATAAATGAAAGTGATGCAAGAAAATCATGAAAAATAAATCAACAGTTAGGTAAAGGAGACACACAAAAAAATAATGAAGAAAATAACACTTTAGAAACAAACTAGGCCAAATAGCAAAAGAGATCCAAAAAAAGAAAAAAAGAACAAAAGAACAATGAGGAGAATGCCTCAAAAAGCAGATTTGGCCAAGTGGAAAAAGAGGTCCAAAAGCTCATTGAAGAAAATAATTCCTTAAAAATTAGAATGGAGCAAATGGAAGCTAATGATTTTATGAGAAATCAAGAAATAATGAAACCAAACCAAAAGTATGGAAAAATAGAAGATAATGTGAAATATCTCACTGGAAAAACAACTTACTGGGAAAATGGATCCAGGAGGGAGAATTTAAAAATTATTGGACTACCTGAAAGTCATAATCAAAAAAGGAGCCTAGAAATCACCTTTCAAGAAATTATCAAGGAAAACTGCCCCGATATTCTAGAACTAGAGGGCAAAACAGAAATTGAAAGAATCCATCAATCACCTCCCGAAAGAGGGCCCAAAATGAAAACTCCCAGGAATGTTACAGCCAAATTCCGGAGCTCTCAGGTCAAGGAGAAAATACTGCAAGCAGCCAGAAAGAAACAATTCAAGTATCGTGGAGCCACGGTCAGGATAACACGAGATTTAACAGCTTCCGCATTAAAGGATCCAGAATATGATATTCTGGAGGGCAAAGGAGCTAAGATTATGACCAAGAATCACCTACCCAGCAAAACCAAGTATAATCTATGAGGGGAAAAAGGAGACATTCAATGAGATAGAAAAGTAGACATTCTCAGGCATCCTTGAGAAAAGACCAGAACTGAATAGAAAATTTGACTTTCAAATACAAGACTCAAGAGAAGCATAAAAAGGTAAACAGGAAAGGGAAATTGTAAGAGACTTAATAAGATTAAACTCTTTACATTCATACATGGGAAGATGATGCTTGTAACAAGACCTTTCATATTATTAAGGTAATTAGAAGAAGAATATATAGACAGAGGGCACAAGGATGATATCTAAAAAAATAAAGTTAAGGGATGAGGGAGGAATATACTGGGAGAAGGAGAAAGGGAGAGGTAGGATGAGGTAAATTATCTCACATAAAAGAAACAATAAAAAAACTTTTACAGTGGAGAGAAAGGAGGGAGGAGGAGAGGGGGAGTCAGTGAACCTTACTGTCATCAGAATAGACTCAAAGAAGGAATAACAAACACACTCATTTGGGTATAGAAATCTGTTTTACCCTTCAGGGAAGGAGGAGGGGAAGGAGCTAAATGAAGGAAGTAAGAGAAGGTGATAGAAGGGAGGCAGATTGGGGGAAGGCTAGTTAGAAGCAAAACACTTTCAAGGAGGGACAGGGTAAAAAAAGAGAGAAAAAGGAATAAATAGGAGAAATAGGATGGAGAGAAATACAGTTAGCAATATTAACTGTGAAAAACATTTTGAAGTAATTTTCTCTGATAAAGGCCTCATTTCTCAAACAAATAGAGAACTGAAAAAAATAGAGAACTGAGTCAAATTTATAAAAATAAGAGCCATTCCCCAATTGATAAATGATCAAAAGATATAAATAATTTGCAGGTGAAATAATCAAAGCTATCTATAGCCATATGAATAAATACTCTCACGAACTATTGATTAGAGAAATGCAAATTAAAACAATTCTGAGGTATTACCTCATACCTATTAGATTGGCTAATAGGACAGAAAAGAGAAATGACCAATGTTGGAGAGGATGTGGGGAAAATGAGACACTAAGGTACTGTTGGTGGAGTTGTGAACTGATTCAACCATTTGGTAGAGCAATTTGGAACTATGCCCAAAGGGTTATAAAACCAGGCATGACTTAGCAATACTACTACTAGGCCTGTATCCCAAAAGACATTTAAAAAAAAGAAAAAGAAAAAATATTTATAGCCTCTCTTTTCTGGTGGCAAAGAATTAGAAATTGAAGGGATGCCTATCAATTGGAGAATGGCTAAACAAATTGTGGTATGTGATTATCATGGAATATTATTGTGTTATAAGAAATGATGAGCAGGATGCTCTCAGAAAAACCTGGGAAAAACTTATGTGAGCTGATGCAAAGTAAAATGTACTGTGTACAAAGTAACAACAGTATTGTAAGATGATCAGCTCTGAATGATTTAGCTATTCTCAGCAATACAGTGATCCAAGACAACTCTGAAGGACTTACGATGAAAAATCTACTTATACCCAGAAAAAGGACTGATGGTGTCTGAATATAGATTGAAGCATACTCTTTTTTTACTTTACTTTTCTTGAGTTTTTTTTTGTCTATGTTTTCTTTCACAATGTGACTAACATGGAAATGTTTTGCATGACTGCACAGGTATAACCTATATCAAATTGCTTGCCTTCTCAGTGGGTGGGAAGGGAGAGAATTTGGAACTCAAAGTTTTGCAAAGATACTAGTTTGCTATTTCCTTCTCAATGTGTCCCCATTTTATAGATGAGGAATTTAGATAACTAGAGGTTAAATGACTTGCCCATGGTCACTCAGCTAGTAAGTGTCTGAGGTTGGATTTGAACTCAGATACTTCTGACTCCAGACCCAGTATTCTATCTGCTATACTACCTAGCTATTCCATTACTTCTCACCCAGACTATTTTTTGGGGCTTCCTGTCTCCTGTTTTTCCCTTGTCAAGTTCATTCTTCACACAGCTGCCAAAATAATGTTCTTATTTCACAGGTCTGACCCCTTTCATTGGCTCCTTATTATCTATAGGATAAGTAGTAAGTTGGTCAGTTTACAGAAAAGGGATTTTGGGGATTTGATTGTATTATCAATTAGATAATAAGATTTTCTTCCTTTCTTTGATCAGATTAGCTAATGATACCAATTTTATTAAAATTTCCTAGAAGAGGTCTCAGGGAAGGAAATTTGAATGGAGAGCTCCTTTCATGCTCCTTCCTTTGGGGGGAGGACTTGATTCTCCTGTCTCCACTGGGGTAAGCCCAGAGTATAACTCTTTCTTGAGGTAACTATTTTCCCCTACCCTTTTCTTGCCTCGGTGGGTAGAGGGAAACCTGAAGGTTCCTGATGCAAAATGATCAGTCTGTTGCGAAATAAAAATATTAGCTTATACAGATTTCAGTCTAGAGCAAAGGTCTATGTGTCTTTCTTCCTCTGCAGAGCTGGAATAAATATTAAAAAAGACTTAATACAGATTATGAATAAAGTTCATAAAATATTTTGAGCCCCTAAATAATTTATTGATTGCCATTTTAGAAAAGTAATCTCCCAGCCAGTTGAATGCAGTGTTATCCATAGATGCTGTCCATCCCAACACACTCTCTACTGCAAAAACACAACTGTAGGAGCTGCTAGGTGGTGCAGTGAATAGAGCACCAGCCTTGGAGTCAGGAGGACCTGAGTTCAAATGCAGCCTCAGACACTTAACACTTATTAGCCATATGACCTTGGGCAAGTCACTTAACCCCAATTGCCCTACCTTACCCTCTCCAAAAAAAAAAAGAGAGAGAGGAAAAAAACCCACAACTGTAGGATATATTTAAATTCTGTTCTTTCTAGATATTTCTCTGAATGTAGACATCTCCTTCCATCCTGAATCTTTTAGAGTTGTCTTATAACCTTGCGTTGCTGTCTAGTTTATCAAAGTTGGTGGTCACACCCACACTGTGTCTATAATTGTGTACAAATTTCTTCCGGTTTTGCTCTTCTCACTTAGTTTCAGGTTATATAAACCTCTCCAGGTAAATATGAAATCCATCTGCTCCTCATTTCTTATAGCACAATAGTATTCCATCACATTCATATACTACAACTTGTTTAGCCATTCCCCAATTGATGGGCATCCCCTTAATTTCCAATTTTTTGCCACCATAAAGAGAGCTGCAATAAATATTTTTGTACACATGGGTCTTCCTCCCACTTCTATGGTCTCTTTGGGATACAAGCCTAGAAGTGGTATTACTGGGTCAAAGGGTATGCAATTATTTATAGCCCTTTGGGCACAGTTCCAAATTGCTCTCCAGAATGATTGAATCAGTTTACAACTCCACCAACAATGCATTAGTGTTCCAATTTTTCCACATCCTCTCCAACATTTGTCATTTTCCTGTTTTGTCATCTTAGCCAATCTGACTGGTGAGATGTGGCACCTCAGAGTTGTTTTGATTTGCATTTCTCTAATCAATAGTGATTTAGAGCATTTTTTCGTATGCTTGTAGATATCTTTAATTTCTACCTCTGAAAACTGCCTATTCATATGCTTTGACCGTTTATCAATTGGGGAATGACTTGTATTCTTATAGATTTGACTCAATTCCCTGTATATTTTAGAAATGAGTCCTTTATCAGAGATACTGGTTATAAAAATTCTTTCCCAATTTCCCACTTCCCTCTTAAATCTTGATTATATTGGCTTTGTTTGTACAGAAACTTTTCAATTT
>CM053581.1:424438285-424455626 GCA_028627135.1 Pseudochirops cupreus
CCATAACACTGGCCCAGGGGCAGGAAAGATCTTCAGATTCCCATAACAAATGGTCAGCCTCATGGCAACTTTTCCTATTTCATTCCAAGCAGGAATCAAAGTCTTCCTTGGAAAGGAATGAGCAAGATTCCAGAGATACTTATTCATGCTTCCCCTTGAACTGTATTCACAGAATTCAAGTGGACAAACATGGACAACATCCATACCCTATGTATGTGTATACACACATCTCCTATATGCAAATTGATGAGGTGCAGGCTCTGGGAGCCCCTTGATCTCTCCTTGAATCTTTGAGGTACAGGCTCTGGGAAACCCCTTTACGTCTGATTAAATCTTCCCACTTGATGAGGCATTTGCAGAGGCCGTTAGTTTTTCATTGTGGCTGGGCCCAAACCTCTGTTACTAACCTAGTCCTCCATTGTCCATCTCCTTCCCACCCTTGAACCTATCAAAATATCAATCCACTTTTGCATTGACCTCATTGACTCCTCCTAAAGACCCTCCCCAAACTCGTCCTCTAGACTACCCCTAGATTCCTCTGTACATAAGAGCCCATCTTCCCTCCATGTGGTATGAGAGTGCCATAGAATGACCTAGCACAGATTTACTCTGTGTCATACTTACTCTCATCTGCTTGCCCAATGCAAGCATCACAGATACCTAGGCTCCCTAAGTGTCTACCCCATATGGTGAACTTTTAATGAACTATTAATAAACTTTACTTTTATTTGGCTGAGAAAACTTGAGTCGAATTCATTCAGCAGAACCTGGCATGTTGGTATTTTGAGGGCTCCAGAGCAACCCTAATCCTCTTTATGGGTAACCTCTTCACATATAACATGTATGTATACATGTATCTATACATGTGTGTGGCCTTGGATTGAGAGAATAAGAATTGGTCAATGAGAATTTTATTAAGTGCTTACAATGTGTCAGTTGTTGAGTTAAGAGCTGGAGATAAAAGAAAAGGGAAGAAACCAGTTCCTGTCTTCAAGGAGCTTACATTCTAAAGGAACAGTCAACATTTAAATTACTACGTACTTAAGCTAGATTCTAGAGTATGGAGGGGAGTAAAGTATAAGCCTTAAAAGGTGAGAAGATGATTATGAAGAACTTTAAATGCTAAACATGAGAGTTTATATTTGATCCAGGAGGGAATAGAGAACCATTGAAACTCCATTGAAGGCAGAGGTGGAGGGTGGGGTGGGAGTGGAATGGAATTACATAGTCTAACCTATGCTTTAAAAAAATCACATTGGCAGTTAAGTGGAGAATAAATAAGAATTGGTGGAGACTTGAAACAGGAGACCAGTTAAATATCACAATAATCTAGACAAGAGGTGATAAAGGCCAGGGTTGTCATAGTGGCTGTGTGAGTGGAGAGAAGAGGGCACAGCAAGATTTATCAGTGATTGGATATGTGGCAAAAGTGTGAGTGAGGAGGTGAGAATGACACTACAGTTGCAAATCTGGATGATGGGGAGGATAGTAGTATTCTTTATAGTAATAGGGAAGTTTGGAAGATGAAAAGGCCTGGGAGGTTAGATCATGAATTCAGGTTTGAGCATATTGAGTTTGAGATGCGAACAGGACATCCACTGGGAGATCATTTCAAAGGCAGCTGGTGATATGTGCCTATTTTCGGATAGACCAGGGCCAGACACACACCTCTAGAGGGCAAACATCTCTGCAAAGGTGATGATTCAACCTTTGAGAGTTGATGAGATGACCAAGGGAGCAGGACCGGGCTTTTGGAGATACCCATATGTTAGTGGGTGCGACATGAATAAAGAAGCAGCAAAGGAGACTGAGGAAAGGTTGAACAGAAAGGAGAATGAGGAGAGAGCAGCATCACAAAAATCTAGAGAGAAGGGAATCCCCAGGAAGTGTTAAATGATAGGAAGAATGTTAAATATTAAATGACAAGAAGGATGAGAATGGAGAAAAGATCGTTAGAATTGGCAGCTAAGGAGAACAGTTTAAGTTGAATGGTGTGGTCAGAAGTGAAAAAGAAGGGTGATCTGTGGCAGAGGTTATATGGAGAGAAAGGTCAGGGAGAGAAAAAGAAGGCAGGACAATGATTGCACTGCTCTTTTCCAGGGATGACTGCTGAGTTCACTCACTTTGCTCAGAGGTTCTGAAATTTTATATAATCAGTGGTCTCCTCCCACTAGTTACCAGGTAATTGAGACTGGGGGAAGCATCAACCTTCTTGAGTTTCAGTTTGTATTGGATCTCGAGTTCTGAGACTTTGACTCCAAAGTGTCTGTCTCTTCATCTAGTATGCCAAACATCCCATGGAAACTATGTAGTGACTCTCTTTTGCCTTCAGAGGGAACTGCCATGAGAAACTATACAAAATGCAAACTATGCATATATATCTTAGAACTCCTGGGTCCAGATCAAACTAATATGTCTGAGGACTTACAGGTTTGTGGAAAGTGGAAGACTCACACCTGCTGGGTAGATGTTTTATTATGCCTTGTTGTCTGCTTATTATATACTTTTCATTTGCTTATCAGTTCCATGCTGAGTAAAAATCTACTGGGTGCAGTATTCCAGCATGTATTCTGGCAAGCAACATTTTGCCAGTCATGTGACTAACCCTTGGCGAACTTGACCCAATTCAAAAGAAGGTGGAGTTAGCTAGTGGAATAAAAGTTCAGATTTAGTTTTGACTGAGTAAATCCAAAAATCCATACAATCCTTAATAATAAATTGGTACCACCCTTCGGAGAGAGGTAGACCTGAGAGCAGAAAAGAGCTAATTCTCTGGTAACTATAGAAAGCACGGGATTCTACAGTGGAGCACGTGCAAACTAAACTGTCAAGGTAGTATGGAACTTCCCATTGTTAGTTACATACATATATAATGCACACACATACATAAATGTGCATGCATACATTTAAATATACAAACACTCATATGCACATCATATATCTTACATAGGTTTTTCTGCATTTATTGACATAATTATATGGTTGATTGTTTTTTATCATCAGTGTCACATAATGTAATAATTATTACCTTCATAGAGAACTCTCCTTGTATTCCTGACGTACATTTTTTAAATACGTATTTCCAAATTAATCGTGATGTGAAAGAAGAATCAGAACAAAAGGGAAAAAGCACAAGAAAGAGAAAACCAAAAAAAGAGAGCAAATAGTATGCTTTGATCTGCAATCAGACTCCATAGTTCTTTCTCTAGGTATGGATAGCATTTTCCATCATGAGTCTTTTGGAATTGTTTTAGATCATTGTATTGCTAAAAAGAGCAATTGACTCTATCAAAGTTGGTCATCACATAGTATTGCTGTTACTTGTGTATGGTGTTCTCCTGGTTCTGCTCACTTCACTTAGCATTCATGTAAATTTTCCAGGTTTTTCTGAAATCCACCTGTTTATCATTTCTTACAGCACAATAGTATTCCAGTACATTCCTATACCACAACTTGTTCAGCTATTCCCCAATTGATGGGCATCTCCATGGTTTCCAATTCTTTGCCACCACAAAAAGAACTGCTTTAAATTATTTTTGTACATGTGGGTCCTTTTCCTTTTTTGATGATCTCTTTGAGATATAGACCTGTAGTGGTATTGCTGGATCAAAGGATATGGCATACAATTCTACTTGATCATAATGAATAAGTATAGGGACTGGACCTCTGATTTCGTTGGTATAAGAAATTCTTGGATGAGGAAATTCCCTCTCCTAATCCATGTTGATGGATTCTTCTCTGAAACTCAGAAAAACTTGGAGAGTTTCCAAAAGTACTGAGAATTTAAGTGACCTGTCCAGTTTCATACAGGCAGGATACATTAGAGGCAGGTCTTATATCTAGCCTTTTCTGGATCCAAGAGCAGCTCTCTTTGTAGTAATTTTAAAAGTATGTTTTACTTGCCAGTGTTTTGCTTAACATTTATGTTTTGATATTCATTAATGATAGTGGTCTCTAGTTCTCTTTCTCAGTCTTGCATTTCCCTAGTTTGGGATCAAAACATAAATACTTCACAGAAAAAAATAATTGGGTAGATTTCCAGATTCTGAGTTGTCCAAGAGTTACTTACTTGGTCCAGTGATTCCTTGACATCGTCCAAGAAATTCCTCCTCTAGGCCCAAGAGGCCAGGCCCAGGAATATCTCCATTACTCTATTCCACTGTTTTCTGCTCATTTTCCTGGCACCAGAATTTCTCCTATTCCACAATCACATCAGCTTATCCTCCAGGAGAATGAGTCCAAAACTTCCTATAGCCCTTCTCTTTTTAGCTCTGGTTATCTTTAACTCTTCACTGCTATCTAGCCTTCTTCAATCATTCTTTTATAGGCCAAATCAAAGGGCATATAATTAATCAGGTAAGGGATTAACAACCTTCTTAAGAAGGTAATGCATGAATTCTGGGAATCTTACAATTGTAAATATGTAAAAGAAGCCAATATTAAACAAACAATAAAACTGGGGACTGAAATAATGAACAAAGTAGATACTAACTTAAGTTAAATCTCATAAACCTTCCTGGTGAGTGAGTTGAATGAGGGGAGTGCCTGATCAAATTAAGGAGCTCCCTCAACCAACCTGATGAGACTACAGATCATTTTTAGTGTTAGTCAAATTGAAGAGTTTAACAACCAAATTGATGAGACTAAGGATTGGGAAGGAAAGTGATAGGACCGGGAAAATTCTTTGAGATGAATGATTTGAGCATTAGTGGTCATTCTCCAAGGGTTTATAAAAGCAAATTGGTTGCACTCTATATGACCCTCAGTTCCCCAGGACTTACTTTTCACCATTTTCTTTTCATGTGCCAAAGTGCAACAAGTAGGGCAGAGATTCTTTATTATCCCCGCCAGGAACAGTAGTATCTACTTAGAAGGGAAACACAATGCTTCTGGAGACTTGTGCTTGCCTCCAGTCTAAGAAGACAATTCAAGGACACACTGTTCCTGAATCCCAACCTTCTGTGTAGGGAGTGAGAAGTAGGAATGGGATTTTGAATTCCCCAGGCAGAATGACCCCAGAATCTAATCTTCTAACAGAAAAGGGGTATTTCTTGGGCAAATGGATGCCCTTGAAGGTTGTTTTGTGTATAACTCCAACCTCAAGAGCACCTGAGTGAATTTCAGCCTCGGACCTTCAACAACTTCTTGATGCAGCATGGAGCACCTTGGAGAAATAAGAGGGCAGTCCACATGATTCCTGTGTAGTGTCCTCTTTGGAGAGCAAAGTCAGTGAGTTACTCAGATGGTACAGGGGTTTGCTTGTCCAGAAGGTTCAAAAGCATGTTCAAGGTTGTGTGTATCTTTTTTTTTTTTTTTTTGCTTTTTGGAGGGAGTAAGGTAGGGAAATTGAGGTTAAGTGACTTGCCCAAGGTCACATGGCTAGTTTTTTGTTATGTGTCTGAGGTCACATTTGAACTCAGGTCCTCCTGACTCCAAGGCTGGTTCTCTATTCACTGCCCCACCTAGCTGCCCCAAGAAAGTGTGTATCTAAACCATAGGGTGTTACTACAATTTTTTTACAGGAATTAAAGACAGACTCTCTGGTCTAAAGTTACAGATTCTTTTTTGCTTCTCTTTGTCTTTTGAGTTTTCTTTTTTAATTGGAACAACTGTTATTCAATCCTGTAGTAAATATTCTATTGTCTAAGATCTCTCAGTTCTTTTAGCATCCTAGGATATAGTTCTTTGATTCTCTGACCTCATCCCCAAGAAAGAGGGCTTGAAGGACAAACCTTCACAGATAGCAAGATTATTTGGGTCACAAACTTCACTTGTAAGTTATTCCTCAGCTTGTCATTTCACTACCTGACATTTGACTTATATTTTCCATATCAATTTCCCATATTTAATCTTATCATCCTAAACTTTAGGGCACTCCAGGGGTACATTTTTTTATTAATAAATATAATTTTAGCCTATTTCTCAATCTACTAAACTTAGAGCACCCAACAGTTCATGAAATATTATTTATTAAATAAGTTGGAGAACTATCCTTTTCTTTTTTTATTCCATAAATTAACCCATTTATTGTTGGACTATGGGCTACAGATATTTGATAAGAAGATTTTATTGGTCTTTCAGTTCCTTCAGTCTTCTGATGGCAGATTTGACTGTAACTGCAGAGGTGGTATTGTAGGTTCATGCACAACCAGCTACTGTTTTCATACAGGATCCACAATACCAGATACCCACAGCCCGTCTCTTCATTTTGGTCTTGCCACAGAAGGAGCAGGCATACTTGCCATGCTGGCTAATTTAAATTTTCTTCACCATTTTTCTGAGGGATGCACCATAACGTGTTCCATATTCACCAACAATTCGACCTTCTTGGTTCTTTTAGTTATGTTAGTGGTGCTGGGGCTGGAGCTTGGAGAGGTGAGAACTATCCTTTTAGAATCATGGTAATAACTAGAATTTATGGAGTACTTCCAGGTTTGCAAAGTGCTTTATAAATATTATTTCATTTTATCCTCATGACAACCCTGGGAGGTCGGTGGTATTGTTATCTTTATTTTGTAGATGAGGAAATTGAAACTAAGAGAGGCAAGTGAGCCTTTTCATAAAATAATATTTAAGAAAGTTCTTAAATGAAGGAACTTTCATCCAACTTTGTCTTATCAATAGTTTAATATTGTGGCTCAAAAATAAAAACATACTCTCTTCACTCTCAGAGGGAGAAGCACTTTATAAAATTCCTCTGTTTTGAAAAAATAATTTTTTTTTTTTTTGCTCATTAAGAGAAAGTAACATTTCCCATAACCTCTGTAGGAGAGGCTTTTTTTCGAAACAGAGATTACTTCTACTGTTCTCTTCTTTCCTCTTAGGCTCCCACGACATTCTGGTCAACTCTATCCCTTTCTTTAGCTGATGACAACCTTCCCTCATACACTAATGTAATTTTCCTTAAACTCCCTCTTCTGTTCTTCTCTTTGAAAGGGTAGGGGATTAATGGAGTGTCAATCAAATTACCCTACCCCATTTATATTATCAAGATGCTAAGTCCCTATATATGTGTGGGATAAGAATATATCTTGACTCTCCACTAGATGTAAGTCCTGAGTACCTCCATAACTTTGAAATCTGGTTTTTTAAAAAAAATTTGAAATATTATTTTTAGTTTACATCATTTATTTCCACAAGATTTTGAGTTACAAGTTTTCTCCCCATCTTTCCCCTACCCACCACCCCAAAACAGCAATCCCACAGTATACCCCCTTCCCCTAATCTGCTCTCTCCTATATCCTTCCCCATTCCTACTCCCACTTTCCTTCATACCCCAGTGCCTGTATATCCTATTTCCCAGTTGTATGTAAAAAATAATAATAATTTTTTTTAAACATTTGATTTTACAACTTTGAATTCCAGATTCTTTTCCTTCCTCCCTCATCACCTACCCTTACTGGGAAGACAAGCAATTCAATATAGGTTGTGCGTATGTAGTCAAACAAAACATTTCCATAGTGGATATATTGTGAAAGACTGACTATATTTCCCTCCATCCTATCCCGCCCCCAACTTGTTCTATTTTCTACTTTGACCCTGTCCCCTTTCAAGAGTGTGTGCTTCTAACTGTCCTCCCCCATCTGCCCTCCCTTCTAACACTCCTCTCTCATCCCCTTCCCCCCTACTCTCCTGTAGGGCAAGATATCCAATTTAGAGTGTTTGTCATTCCCTCCCTAAGCCAAATTCAATGAGAATAAGGTTGACCCATTCCCTACTTTGAAATCTGTTTGCGTTGGCTGAAGGACGTGATCATGTCTTCTGTGGCCTGTATAAAATCATTGATTTAGTTGGAATCAGAAAATTAAGTGTCTGGCAGCAGAGGGGAGAGAGAATTCTAGTCAAAACCCTGAGAAGGAATTAATCTTCTCTCCCTTCCCTTTTAGCTAGAGTACCCTCATAGACTTTGCAAGACCAGAGGATTTGGACTTTTCATTGGCATCCTCTCAGTGTTTTCAGCAAGAGCTGGAGGCAATGTCTGCATCAGGAGCCCTAGACAGACAGATTCAAAGAAGGTCTAGAAGGAGCTCAGCATAAAGGCTGAACTATACCTAAGGCAAACATCTGGAGGCATCCAGCAAAAGGATTTCTAGTATCTGTAAATTTCCATTTGCAAAATGATCCCACTCCTCTCTGATCTCTGTATGTATTGGTGAGAAAGTATGTCTCAAATTTTTTGGGGAATGGGAAAGGAGGGAAGTGTTCTGTACTAACTTTGTGGTAGTAAAACACCCCCTTTTAAAAGCTAATTAAGTCCAATTGACTAAGTGATAATCAAACTGTAATCATAGTAGGAAGTATATGGGGTACGTACTCTGGAGCTACAAAGCATTAAAAGATTTCCTATCTCCTCAGGGCTAACCCAACTGCCCAGAGAGTAAGCCATAACCTTTATCTAGGGTCCACAAACTTCAGTGCGTGTGGGAGTTGGGATAAGGATCCCCAGAGGCTTGATGTGCTACATTTACATCTCTAAACCCCTTGTCCACCTTCCCCATTCTCTCCTTTATTCTAGGCTCTGATGAAGTGATGCCTTTCTCATTTTCGGGGAGTACTTTTGATCCCATACCCTCCCATCTTGTCTTGTAGATTGCCTGATCATATCTCCCTTTCCCTTCAAATCTTCAATCTGGATCTATGTACTGTTTCTTTTCTTACCATCTACAAACATGCTCAAAACTATCTCATCCTTTAAAAAAAAATTCTTCACTAAATCTTTCCATTCCCTCTATCATCCTCTATCTCGCTTCCCTTTCTCAGGCAAATATCTAGGAAAAGCTGTCTGAATTTATTATCTTCATTTCCTCTTCTCTCACTCACTCATTCACTCACTCAATTCTCAATCCTTTGTGACAACTTCAGACCTCGTCGATAGTAAGCGTAAGCTGTTCTCTTCAATATTACCAATTATCTTAGTGCCAAAACTGATGGCCTTTTCTCATTCCTCTTCCTACAAGACCTCTCTGCAGCATCTGACACTTTTGACCATCCTTTATTCTAGGGTACTTTCTCTTTTCTGGGTTACTGGAAGTGACCCTGTTTTATCTTGTTCCTTCCCCTGTCTGACCATCTTTTCTCAGTCTCCTCTTCTGGTTCATCTTCTATATCATGATCTCTAACTATAGATGTCCTCCTAGGCTCTTTTCTAGGACCCCTTTCTCTTCTCTCTACATTCATAGGATCATAAAGTGGATTGTGCAGATGAACAGGCCAGAAATCTTACATTAGTATCTTCACCATGGAAACATCAGAGGGGATGGAAGTCTATAGCAGCATCCAGTTGGGGAAGGGTTGGGAAAGGAGAACGTGTTGGCATAGTGGGGTGGAAGCCCACTGAAGCACTTTGAAAGGGGGAAAACTCAGGGGATCAGAACCCTAGAGCAGTCCTTTGATCAAAGAAATTCCAAGGGAGATAGAAGTTTGTAGCAGCATTCCAATCTAGGAAGTACCAGGGGAGGAATGATGGAAAACCACAACACCATGGAAAATCTTGGGGGGGAAATGAAAGACTGCAGCAGCACCCTCACCAAGGATAGCCAACAGTAAATTTCTGAGGGACACTTTGAAGCCTGAACCCAGGATTTTAAGGTCAGAACTAAAAAGAATCTGACTACCTCATCAAACCTATATTTATCTCCTTGCTACTACTACTTATTGCTCTTGGGACCAAACCAAACAAGTCTGATCTCTCTTCCATATGACAATCCTTCATATACTTGGATGCAGTTATCATGTTCCCCACTGAATCTTCTCAACTTTAGGCTAAACATTCCCCAGTTCTCCAGTTGATCCTTAGAGAACATGGACTCAAGGGTCTTGAGTTGCCCCTTGCCGGATGCTATCTAGGTTATCAGTGTTATTCTTAAATTTTCATGCCCAGGACAGAACATACTGTTCCAGATGAGGCCTTATGAGGGCTGAGTATAGTAAAAATTGTTATTTATTTGTTTTTGCCTTTTTTTTTTGAGAAGTAATTGGGGTTAAGTGACTTACCCAAGGTCACATGGCTAGTAAGTATTAAGTGTGTCTGAGGCCATAGAATTTGTTATTTAGTCATTTTTCAGTTGTGTCCGACTCTTCGTGACCCCTTTTGGGGTGTTTTCTTGGCAAAGATACGGGAGTAGTTTGTCATTTCTTCTCCAGCTTATTTTGCAGATGAGGCAAACAGTGGTAAGTGACTTGCCCAGGGTCACACAGTTTGTACGTGTTTGAGGTCAGATTTGAACTCAAGTATTTGACTGCAAACCCTGTGCTCTCCATTATGCCACCTGGCTGCCCCATCTGTCACATAGTAGGGGCTTAATACATTCTTATTATCTTGACTTGGTTATATATTGTCTCCTAACTCCTGATCCACTGGTGCTAGAGAAACTGGAATGCTCCATGGCCACTTCCAGCTCTGCCTTGCTGCCATGATTGAGCAACCTCTCATCCTTTAAGGCTCTCTATCTGAATCTACCACTCAATTCAGATCCTAGAAGTTACTTTTTGGCCTCTATTCATTCTTCCTCCTTCATCCAGTGGTTTAATACATGTTTTTCCACTCTAACTTCTGTCTTTATACTACAGGATTCCTTTTTTAAAAAAATAAGTATTTATTGATATCTTTTGTTTCTTACATCATCAAGCTTTCTCTTAGCATCTCTCTAACCCCTCCAGAGAGCCTTACCAGACAACAAACGGTATTTTTTATTTTATTTTTTTAATTAATTTTTAATTTTTAGCTTTCATTCTTTTGTATTTCTTGAGGGGTGAAGGTAAGGCAATTGGGGTTAAGTGATTTGCCCAAGGTCACACAGCTAGCAAGTGTTAAGTGTCTGAGGTTGGATCCGAAGTCAGGTCCTCCTGATTTCAGGGCTGGTTCTCCATTCACTGTGCCACCTAACTGCCCCCCAAATGGTATTTTTTAAAAAGAAAAAAGAATAAGAGGAAAACATTTATGGACCTCCCATCTCTGCGGAAGGATAGGGTGGGAGTATCTTCTCATATCTCTTTTTTTCAAGCCATGCTCATTCTTTACAATTTTGTAACACTCACTTCTGAATTTTTGGGTGATTGTTCTTTCTATTTTCATTGTTGTGGCCATTCTGCTATTATTTTGTTGACTCTGCTTATTTCACTCCGCATCAGCTCATGTAAAATTTTCCATGACGTTTATAATTTCTTACAGCACACAAATATTTCATTATACTCATATATCACAATTCGTATAGCTTTGTGTATAGTTTGTTTCCAATTCTTTGCTTTTGCAAAAAAGAACTGCTATAAATATTTTAGTGTATATGAGTATTTTCTTCTTAGCAAGGCCTCCTTTGGGCACCAGACCAATAATGGAATTTCAGGGTCAAAGGTATGGACATTTTAGTCACTTTATTTGAATAATTCCAAATTGCTTTCCAAAATGGTTGTGCTGATTTACAGCTCCACCAACAATTCACTAGTGTGCCTATCTTCCCACAACCCTTCCAACATTCACTATTCTGGTCTTTCATCATTTTACCAAATTTGCAGGGTATGAAGTGAAACTTTAGGGTTATTTGATTTTCATTTTGATCATTGTTAGTGATTTGAATCAAACAGGTGTTAATAGTTTGTAACTGCTTTAAGAACTATTTGTTCATACCCTTTGGTGATTTATGGACTAGGGAATGGCTTTTAGTCTTATACATAACTGTTCATTGTTTATACTTCTTGGATACCAAACTTTTATTGGAGAAATTTGATATAGAGATCTTTTTCCCTGTTCAACAACTTTTCTTCTTAACGCAGGTGTATTAATTTTGTCTGAGTGGAAGCTTTTCCATATCAGGTAATCCAAATTATCTATTTGATCATTTGTAATTGCCTCTATCTTTTATTTGGCTATGATTTCCTTTTTTTCCCCTTCACAGTTTTGTGAGAGCTTTAATGACACAAAGTGTTTATAGCTATACCTTATACATGTATTGCAAATTGTATACAATAATGTTATAAAATGCTAGTACCTAAAAGCATGAATAATCAGATTGACTCTGCTAACTTTAATCATTTCATCAAATGTCTAATTTTAAAAAGTTTGAATGGTGGTTTTCAATTTTTTATTTTTTTAACAGAGTGAATGTTTTTGCGGCAGCAAGTTAACTTGATACATTTTTTATTGTGCAAGTTTTTACATTTTTTGCTTTTTTTCTCCTTACAGATATTTAAACCAGTTTTCATTAAACATAAGAAAAATGAAGCCTCCTTCCCACCCACCCCCAATTGTAAACAGGTATAAAGCTTTTAAAACAACATTTATTTGAACAAAACTTCAACTATTAACAGTTGAAACCCTCTTCAGATTATACATAGATTTGTTTTTGTTCACTTTAAGTCTAAGGTAGACCGACTTCTACCTTAAATTTCTATCAGGATTATCAATATATACTGCTTTGTATCATCTTATCATCAATCTTTACAGATCATGTATCAGTTTTTTAAATTAAGATTTCAAGAACAGCTAATTTTACAGCTATTTGAGAAATAACAAGAGAACTAGATTTATTGTCAATGTTCAAAAAGCCGGAAAGATAATCGAGTTTTAGACATGCTACAGATAAAAATAAACCATTTAACCTGCAAAGGGGGATACATTTATGTTAAAAAGATGTATCTAATTTAAAATATAAATATGCTCCTTCCCCTACCCTTGGACAAGGTTGCTATTAATTAGTCCTTATGAGTACACCAGCCTTTTCCATTTATATGTATCTGTATATATATAAAATAACGTGGTCAATGCCATCTCAGAACAGTCAATCACCTACAAATGAAATCCAAGATATATAAATATATATATATATGAATACATATACACAAACCCACATAATAGGTTACAAAAGGCAAATCAAATATTAGCACATTCAGAATTCAATATATTGCAAAAGTCTGAAAATATACGCAGTGGGTAATCTGATAGACCGGCCAGCTCTGAAAGGTGGAGTCAGAGTGCCTTCTCGCTTCTCTTCCTTTGAGCCGGGCTTACTCTTGGTAATTTTGCAACATTCACTCTTGATTTTTTTTGGTGTGGTTGTTTTTCCTATTGATATTGTCACTGTATGTATTGTTTTCTTGGCTCTGCTTAACTGCATTCTTTATCAGGTCATGCTTCTCTGTATTCACTATATTCTTTATTTCTGTATATCTCATTATATTCATGTACTACAATTTGTTTAGCTTTTTCCCAATTGTTGGGCAGCTACTTTGTTTCCACTTCTTTGCTATCATAAATAGTGTCACTATAAATATTGTGGTATATATGGATACTTTCTTCTTATCTATGGCCTCCTTGGGGTATAAACCAAGTAATAGAATCTCTGGGTTAAAGGGTGTGGACATTTGAATCTAGGTTTCTTTTTAGGGATTGTTTCAACATTTTTAAAAATTGGACATCCATCTTTTTTTCACTGATTGCTAGTTTGGGGTTTATGAGATGTCACAGTGGATTGCAACTTGAGCTTCTTTGCTCTTTGGAATACATTATTCCATTCCATCCTGTGGTTTCCAGTGGGTACAGAACAGTCTCATGTTATTTTTCTTTTCCATTTGAAGAATTTATTAGGGGTGGCTAGATGGCACAGTGAATAGAGCACTGGCCCTGGAGTGAGGAAGACCTGAGTTCAAATGTGGCCTCAGACACTTGACACTTACTAGCCATGTGACCTTGGGCAAGTCACTTAATGCTAATTACCCTCCAAAAAGCAAAAAAAAAAAAAAGAGAAGAAGAATTTATTGTTTTTCAGTGGAAATTGTTAAATTTAACAAATATGTGCTTTTCCTTCACACTTCTCCCCTTACCCTCAACATGTTTTTGTTTTTGTGTTTTTCTGGAAGAGATACTTTGAGTCTTTTGATTGATGCCTGTATTCTATTTGGAGTAATTTTCTTGTATTGTTTCTTATATTATCATGTTCAGGTCTTTTGACTTCTATTCCTCTGGAACAGGGGTGGGGAGCCTACAGCCTCAAGGTGACATGTGGCCCCCTAGGTCCTCATGTGAGGGGCTCTTTGACTGAATCTAAACTTCACAGAACAAATTTGTTTGGATTCAGTGAAAGGGTTGCACTTGAGGATTTAGAGGGTCACAGGTTCCCCACCCCTGCTCTGGGAGATCTATAATTCTTGAATTGATTCTATGCAAGCTTGTCTTTGAGATCAGTATGTTTTGCTTATATGGCGATCATGTTTTGCTTTAGCATTATTGCTTTTTTTGCGTCTTTTCTTCCAGATTGTCCTTCCCTCTGTTTATTTGCACTTCCAATCAGTCATTCTCTCTTTTGTTTCTTTGGTGAGATTTGCCACTATGGATTCAAGTTTTTCTCTCCTGTCAATTATTTCTGCTATGCAAGTCATACATTCTGTTTTCACAATTCTTATTTTTCTTATAAACTTCTCTAAATGACCAGTGTTCCCAACCAGTTCATTTGAAAATCCTCCAGATAGAAGAATAGTAACATAAGTGGAGGATAAATTTAAATTGATATATGGTCTTAATACTGCAATGAAAGGAAAAGTAAGACTTGTTTCTGTAGCAGGTTTGTGATGGTCTGTGGTGGGGTTAAGATGGTGCTTAAGGTGCTTACCCAGAGACCATGGTTTTCAGACAGTCTGACATCTGTGTTGCAAGAAGGCAAAAATTAGTAAAATTTTGATCCCATGATTACATAGCTGATGAAGTGCAATTACAGAATAACAGAGAAATGAGTGAACTACACATGTGCAGGGTAAAAACACTAATGAGGGTATGTGCATGCATCTGATTATCAGTTGGGAATCTGCTTAGTAAGAATCTTAAGAAGAGGTCAGAGGTGGGGGTAATCACTGCAGAGGCACCAAAATCATTGTGGGCATGATCATGATGGTTTGAACTGGTGTAGAAACAAACCTATAATCTTCACAAATGAAGATTCTTGTTGTCACAGAGGAAAATAGATTTGTTACATTACTGGACATGATTGGACAATTGCTGAGAATCCCCAAGGGGTTAATGAACCACTTAATGGGAATCACTAGTCTAGTCCTCATACGTGATATTCCACCCCCTGACTATTCACATCTCACAGGCTGTCTTCCAAGTCTAGAAAGGTCCTTCCTCTCAACTCTCTCTTGTTTCTTTCAAAAAGTTCAAAGCCTATCTTCCCGGTAAAGCCAAAAACTCTTAGGTTCAAGTTTCTTCTTCCTCCTCCCCCCACACCCTAACAAATTACTGTGTATTTATTTTGTATATATTTTTCCTTGTCTGGTCTTGGGCCTGTAAGTCATTTGCTTACCACGTCCAGTTCATGCCGCCGGAACTCAGGCCTCCTCCTCCCTGAAGTTGGACTTCTGCCTCTGAGACCCAGGGCTCTATGTGGTGAACTGTCACCAATTCTTCCCCAGTCCCAGTCCTATTTCAAAATGGAACTTTCAATCATCTCCAAGCCATTTCAATACCATTATATCCTTTGTCCTTCTATTTTCCTCCCAACTCTGGCTTCCCTATGTATGTTGTCTTTTTCTGTTAAGATGTGAATACTTTGAAGTTAGGGCTTATCTTATTTATTTGTACTTGTAACCTAATGGTTATCATAGTGCACGGTCCATAGTAAGAGCTTAATAAATGTTTTTCATTCATTCATTTATTTTCATTTATCTTATTTGTTTATGTAAATTTTGCATTTATTTATATATGCACGTGTGTATATATGTGTGTGTATACATACATATATGTGTATATATGTATATATGTATAGGGATGTGTGTGTATCTATAAGCAATTTGTCTCCATGGAGAGAAGGTAGGCTCCTTCAAGTCAGAGGCTGTTTCACTTTTGTCTTTGTATTCTTAGCATCTACAAATAATGTCTGATATTTGATATTTAACAAATGTTTTTTGATTAGTTGATATAGAAGACTAACAACAATAATATCATGTTTACTTCTGTATCTTTTTCTAATTTCTTTTTAGTCTTATAATAGTATTTTCGGAGTTAATTATGATAATAAGAACAACATGTCACAGTTACGTGATATATAATTTAGAAAATCTTTTTCTCACAATAACTTTCTGCGGTAGGTAAAAGAAACATTGTAACCCCAGTTTTCTAATTGAGAAAACCGAGACTCTGTGACTTGCCCAAAGTGACTGGTCAGAACTGACTTCAAATTCAGTTCCTTATATCATGCTGTCTTTTTGTTCCTTAAGAGCAAAGACTCAGTCTTCTAATCCTTTTGTATCCCATGCCACTAATACAATGCCAGGCACATTTTGTTGTTGTACAGTCACTTTTAGTTATGTCTGAGTTTTCATGACCTGATTTGGGGTTTTCTAGGCAAAGATACTGCAGTGGTTTGCCATTTCCTTCTCCAGTCCATTTTACATATGAGGAAACTGAGATACAGAGCTTAAGGGACTTGCCCAGGGGCACACAGGCTAGTAAGTGTCTGAAGCTGGATTTCTGATTACAGGTTTGGTGCTCTAACCATTGCTACCCCCAACACATAGGGCTTTTTTAAAAGAGTATATTGATTTATCTTGCATTGTGTTGGAATTCTCCAACTGTACTTTTAAAAGAAGTAAGTTGGAGTGTCTATACACTGCTAAAATGACTCTTATCCTTTCCCCTTCCAAAAATTTGTGGATATTTGAATTCTAGGGGGAAGATAATTGAAATTTAGTTAACAATGCAGCAGTTTTCTTTGACATATCTAGCCTGAAGTTTTGAATGAATTTGACAATCTCTAAAAAAAGTGAATTTTCCTGTGTGATTTATAAAAGAGGTGGTTGGATTAGATAGCCCCTATGGTCCCTTTTAACTATTTAGAATAATCCTAAATACCTTGGGTTGTTTTGGTTTTTTTTTGCTTTTTGGAGGGGGTAAGGCAGGACAATTGAGGTTAAGTGACTTGCCCAAGGCCACACTGCTAGTAAGTGTTAAGTGTCTGAAGCCATATTTGAACTCAGGTCCTCCTGACTCCAGGGCCGGTGCTCTATTCACTGTGCCACCTAGCCACCCCTGCTCTAAACACTTTTAAAAATTGTTTCTCTCACTATTAATTCAAGAAATGCAAATCAAAACAACTTTGAGGTACCACATCTCAGATGACAAAACAGGAAAATGACAAATGCTGAAGAGGTTGTGGAAAAATTGGAACCCTAATGCACTGTTGGTGGAGTTGTGAATTGGCAATCATTTTGGAGAGCAATCTGGAGCTATGCCCAAAGAGCTATAAATAATTGCATACCCTTTGACCCAGCAATACCACTTTTGGGGTTATATCCCAACCAGATCACAGAAGTGGGAAAAGGACCCATATGTACAAGGATATTTATAGCAGCTCTCTTT
>CM053581.1:424456126-424489003 GCA_028627135.1 Pseudochirops cupreus
CAGGAAAAATTTGTACACAATCACAGACACATCGTATGTATGATGACCAACCTTGACGAACTGAACTCTTCTTAGCAACGCACAGCTATAAGACAATTCTACAAGTCTCAGGATGGAAGGAGATGTCTACATTCAGAGTAAGATCTAGAAAGACGAGAGTTTAAATGGAGACTGAAGCAATATTGTTCTTTTGTTCTATTTCATTCTATTTTATTATTTCGTTCTGTTGTTCTATTGTTCTTTTTCATGTTTGATTTTGTTTCTTTTTTCCCATTGTTCGCTCATTGGTTACAACCCTTCTAATACAACCAGACTGTTGTACAATGTGAAAGTATTTGCAGATCCTATACGTGATTGCACGCCACCATGGGGGGGCAGGGAAAGGGAGGGGAGAAAATCTGAAACTCAAGTGATTGTGGAACTGAATCTTGTAAACTAAAAGTAAATAAACAAAAAAAAATTTTTAAAAATTGTTTCTCTAGGGAGCTGGAGGGCTGACAAAGGGAGTGTGAAGCTCCCACTTGGAAATAGTTGTTCTAAGAATAATCTGTGTCATGGAGCATATTTCATGAAAGTAGATTCTACTTTGAGTCCAACTTTGCATAAAGCAGCATGGATTTTTTTTTAAACGTGAAGTAGTATTTCATTTGTCTGCTGCAATGTGTAAACTCATTAGATGATTTCCAGCCTTCTTTTCCTTGTTGACCTATAGAAGGAAGAATTTGGTAGGGGGTTTTCTGAGAGGAGAGGGTTTTATGCAAAGGAAGACAATGGAGAGAGCGCTTTGGACATCAACAGTTGAAAGAAAAAATTGTGAAGGTAGAGAAGGAAGAAGAAACAGACAGAACACTCAAGTTGTAGGCTTTTGAGCAGGGCAAAAAAAACTCCAACAAGGCAGTACAGTGAAAAAACATAAGCAATGGGGTGAAGGTAAAGCTAAAGGTTGAAATTTTGCTTTCAATGTGAAAGTCTAGGGAGAGTCAGTGGAAAAATACACAAAGTAGTAATAAGATCTGAACAGAGAAGAGGGATATAATCTTTATCAGATCATTTAGAATTAACAAGCAGGCAGAAATTAGACTGGAGCATACCAGAGGTTGAAGAAGATAAGGTGAATTGTAAATCCACTGAGGGCCTGCCCCTTTTACATTTACCCAAGAAGAAGTCTACTGGCTTGCAAGCAGAAGCTTAAGCAGAAGGAGAAACAATAGGAAGTAGAATCACAATCTTAAATACGTGAGACTCCAGAGAAGGAAGGATTGAAGGATTCCCAGGAATTTCTAGAAAAATAAAAATGGAGCCTGAGGATTAAGCAAGGAAGAAGGTAGTTCTTTGGGAGGAATGTAAAAGTGAGGGGGAAAAAATGGTAAAGGAATGAATAAATGAATGAATGAAAAAATCCAGTCAAGAAGCATTTATTAACCTTTTATGATGTTACTGGGCAGGTTCTGAGTTCCCAGGTGCTGAGTTCTAGGAATACAAAGAGAAGCAAATAGAAAGACAATCCTTGCCCTCAAGGAGTTTACATTTGAATGGGGGAAATACTGCATATAAAAGGTAGCTGAATCAGAGGAGGGAGGTGGGGAAGGAGGGTGTACCGAGGAAAAGTTTGGAGGGTCCCTGGTGGAGTCCAGAAAGGATTAAAGGGTGGCTATCCTGGAGACTTCCTCAAAATGGAAGTTTTGGGAGAAATTCACCAATGGAAAGAAAGTGTCATAGGAGTAAAGGAATCTTCTTGGGTGAGAAGGCAGCTGAGACATGGAGATAAAGTCAGAAGAAAGTTAACTAATTAAATTTAATTAATTTATGACCATTTGTTAAGCATTTACTATACGCGAAGCACTATGGTGGGTTACACTGAGTATTGGAGGATACAAATAGAAAAGTACTTTTTCTTGAGGAGTTTATATTCTAATGGAGAAAGCACATACAGAAGGTTTCAGTTGCAAGCCATATGGCTGGGTCCTGTGGTTCTTAGGGTCCAAAGCAGATGATAATGTATCTTCTTTAATGTTATTTCCATTCATAAAATCATGTCAACTTCTGATACTGAACCATTTAATAATGCCTAAGCTTTTTGGTTTAGAACTTTCTTTTCTGGGTCTTCAGGAGCTGTGCCTATATCACTGTGTCTCTACTGGAACTGTTATTGCTAGGGCTGCACTTGACACAGGACCATCAGTGGGGGTGGGACATGGGAGTGGGTAACCACTACCACAGCTCTTGGGCTTACCCATTGGTGGCAGTTGTTCAGCAACTGGTATTGGTGAGGAAGATGGACTCCTTTTCCCCATCCATTTCTCTCCTTAATGTTGGCTGCAGGGTGGTCTGAGGAGTGGGAGGAAAGTGTGCTGCCGTTCTGGGGCTCCTGGGCTTGTCCACTTGGTGGTTGTAGTTGGTCAGTAGTTTGTGGTGGTGAGTAAGCTGAGCCCTTTTTCCACAGTGATGACAATATGACAAAACGACAGTGACAACACACTACAACTTCTCTGAGGATCTCAGAGCACTTTAAAACACTCATCTTTACAGAGTCCTCAGAAAACAGATAATATCCTGGGGAAAATTAAGGGCCACCAGTCCAGGTTACTTATTGTGTCAACAGAACTGTTAGAAACAGAACCTAGAGTTCATACTGTAGAAGTCTCTATTGTCTCCCAGAAATTAAGTTCATTTTTTACCCTGAACTGGATATTTAAAAATTGCTGAGGAGCCCATCAATTAGGGGAATGGCTAAACAAGCTGTGGCATATGATTATGATAGTCATTGTGCTATAAGAAATGACAAGCAGGATGATTTCAGGAAAACCTGGAAAGACTTTCATGAACTGATGCAAAGTGAAGTAAGTAGAACCAGGAGAACATTGTACATAGTAACAAAATATCATACAATGAAGAATTGTAAATGACTTAGCTATTTTCAGCAGTGTGATGATCCAAGACAATCCCGAAGGACTAATGATGAAGCATACTATTCCACCTCCAGAGAAAGAACTGATACTGTCTGAGTACAAACTAAAGTAATCTATTTTTCACTTGCTTTCATCCTTTTTTAAAATTCAAGTCTTCTAGTACAAAATGATTAAAATGAAAATGTTTTTACATAATTGCATATACACAAACCTTATTGGATTGCTTACCATCTCAGGGAGGGGGGAAGGAATGAGCAGATAGAATTTGAAACTCAAAACTTTAAAAAAGTTTAAAAATTGTTGTAACATGTAATTGGGGGAAAATAAAATATATAAAAACTTGTGGTGGGCAGATGAAGTTGGAGAGAAGCAGCTATTAAGAATGTATCTGGGGGCTGTTTCCTTAAGAAAGTCTAGCAGGTGATTTCCTTAAGCTGTCACCTATGGCCCTGCCCCCTTCCATTGTGTGATTCACTCTCCTAGGCTTTCCTGAGGTGCCAAATTATTGCATATGTATGCTCAACAGTTCTGGTAAAACAATCTCTCACACCCAAAGAAGCCAAAGTATTTCTTGCTGCCAGACAGAAAAGGAAGGTGGAATTAGCATGTGGGTAGACCAAAAAAGGGATGGACATAGGTGACTACAACTTTTAGCCATGTTGTTCCACTGGTTGAGGGAGAATGGAATATACAATAGGGACATGTGGAAGAGTACATTCCTCTTCCTCCCATCCTCTAAGGAATGTCTTCCTAGCATAAAGAACCCTACCCTTGAGACTCTCCAGATATCCAGGAGAACTACAGTCTGGATGACCTGGCTGAACTGTTAGGAGTTAGAGAGTTCTAAGCATCCATCCACAGAATCAACATGATAGAGTGGAAAGAGTTCTAGGTTTGAAGATAGAGGATACATCCTCTTGTTTTCAAGTTTAAATCTTGGCTCTACCACTTACTCCTTGGGACTTAGAGCAAACCTTTCTTTTAACTTGTCATTTTTTTCATCTGCAAAATGGGGTTTAGATTAGATGACTTCTAGGCCAATTGTAAATCTGTGAACCTATAAATCTGAGAACTAGAAGGGACCACAAAGACCATGTAGTTCAGGACCCGAACAAAACCTGCCTCAGTCCCATATTACAACCAGTAAATGGTCATCCAGCTTTTGTTTAAAGACTTTTCTAGTGGTAGGAAACCATCAACTCTTAGTGAAGTCCATTCCACTGCTGGACCACTTTAACTCTTGGGAAGTTTTTCCTTTCAACGTAGTATAAATTGTCCTCTGGACAACAACCATCCACTGTTCTTAATTCTGTACTCTGAGACCAAGCAAGAAAAAGTCTTATATGTGACAGATTTTCATCTTAAAAATAGCTGTCATGCATGCCCAAAGTCTACTCTTCTTGAAGTTAAATATTCCCAGTTCCTTCAACTATCCCTCTAACTTCATTCGAATGGGGCCCTTTGACTTCCTGTTTCAGCTTCTCTGGGGCTCTCTGGCTTATCAATACCCTTCCTTGTTTTAGGCTGGGCAAACAACAGGGAGCAGATGTTTGCCCCCAAGCTCCAAAGGGTGGAGGCTGCTATCTCTTATTCCCAGAGAAGGGAAGAATCTTGTGTAGGTGGCATAGTATCAGCCAGAGAATCCTCTTAGTGGGTGGAAGGGAGGGATGGCTGGGAAGTTGAATAGGGGAAGGAATGAGAGAATGTATCTTTAAAAGTACCCTTAGATGCTTGGGTGAGTAAACTTCATAAATCAGAATTGTGAGTCACTATTTTGTATTTCTATGTTATTCTTTATCTCTTTCCACCATACTTCATAGCAATTAAAAAGTCAAGAATAATAAAAGTTGGGAAGGACTTTAGAGGCCATCTATTCTAATTTCTGACCCAAGACAAGAATCACCTATATAATATTCATAACTGGAAGTCCAGGGCAGCTAGGTGGCGCAGTGGATAGAGTGTTGAACTTGGAATTAGGTAGATTCATCTTCATGAGTTCAAATGTGACGTCAGACACTGACTAGCTGTGTGACCCTGGGCAAGTCATTTAACCCTATTTACCTTAGTTCCTCATCCCTAAAATGAGCTGGAGAAGTTGCCAAGAAAAACCCAAATGGTGTCACGAAGTTTCAGAGAGGATTGAAAACCTGAACAACAAATAGGTGGACCTTACATAGCAGCGGCTCTCAACCTGTGGGTTATGTTCAATTTAAATACATCCTGCACATCAGATATTTACATTATGATCCATAACAGCAGCAAAATTAGTTATGAAGCAGCAACGAAAATAATGTTATGGTTGGGGGTCATCACAACATAAAGAACTGTATTAAAGGGTCGCGGCATTAGGAAGGTTGAGAACCACTATATATGGCCTCTTTGAATATTTCCAACAAGGAGCTTAATTACATTTCAAGATAATCTATTCCATTATTGGATAACTGGAATTATGAGAAAGCTCTTTCTTTCTTCAAATGAGTCCAGATCTGTCTCTCCATAACTTAGACTTGTTGGTTCAAGATCTCTTCTCTAGAGCAACACAAAACAAGCCCAATTCCTTTTACACAAGAAATAAAAATACTCTTTATGACTAAATCTCTTCATCAGCAGGGAAGCTGAGGCTTAGAGAAGGGAGTGTACTTATGTGGAGGAAGTGACAGAGATTAGAAGAGTTTACCAGGTTACGAGTCCTTGAAACTAGACTTGTGGACCTGCCAAAGGAGTGGGTGAGGAATTGGGCATGTACAAAGATTCAAGATTCTCAAGGATGTCATTACACCAATCACCCCAAAGGTAATCACCCCTCGTTGAAGACAAAGACTCCTTTATGGGGTCACTGAAGGAGGGAAGTGAAGTCTTCCTCCCTGGGGAACCCCAAAGTATAAATGTCCTCTAAGAAAAGGCCTTGGTTTGGGCACTGCTGCCCTCTTCTGGATGGAATTAGATTTTTCTTTCATCTACATTTTAATTTTCTTTTAAGAAGAGAAATTTTTGGAAAAAAAAACGGAGAAATTACACATTTTGAAAATTTCAAACTTTTGGAAAAGTTTTGAAGAATGGAGTGGGGAGAGGGTATGGGAAAACTTTAATGTCCAGGAAAAGGTAACCATTCTTTGGCTACCTTGAAATATTGAAAAACTCAGACAATGGAACCATAAGCCAGGGAGGCTGAGCTAAAAAAATACCAGGCCCTGAAAGGCAACAAACCTAGCACAATAGGTTTAGAGTCAAAAGAAACCTTCAAGGCTGTCCTGTCCAATCCCTCCATTTTACAGATGAGGAAACAGGACTAGAGAGGTTGATTTCCATGTTTGTGAGGTCACTGAGACAAAAAAAAAATCATCTCTTCACAGTAGACTGGTCCAGTTCCCCATTTCGCCAGGCCAGGGAATAATTTCCAGAGTCTATGTCACCAAACTTCCCACCACAAACTGCAAAGACATATCAAAGTCTACCTGACAATTATTTCTCTCTAGGGTAGTATGGCCTTGGGCAGCTGGGTGTCACAATGGATAGAATGCTGGGCCTAAAGTGAGGAAGATTCATCTTTCTGACTTGAAATTTAACCTCAGATACTTACTAGCTCATTTTCCTGAGTTCAAATCTAGCTTTAGATACTTACTAGCTGTGTGATCCTGGGCAAGTCACTGTGTTTCTCAATTCCTCCTCTGTAAAATGAGCTGGAGAAGGAAATGGCAAACCACTTCAGTATCTTTGCCAAGAAAACCTCCAACAAGGTCATGAAGAGTCAGGCATGACTGAGAAACGACTGAACAAAAAGTATGACCTTCAACTAAAGCAATTGAGGCATGAAATAAAGAGTATTCCAGAGTAATGCCCAGAAGTGCTCCACAAACTGAAAACAAATTGAGAGTCTGCTGAGATGGCAGGACATTGGTGAAGTGCCTAGTGCCACGGATGCTAATTATGCTCAGTACTAGTTAGAAACTCAGGATACTTTTCAGAAAAACCTTGGCATATAGCAATTATAACCAAGGCAGTTATATTTCAGCATGAAGGTCAGGAACTAGCTGATAAAGGTGGGGCAGGCCATTTGTAAGCTATGCTCACATCATAGCAAGGAATGAAATATTTTGGATGGTTATATAGAGTTCAAACTCTTTTCCTTAGAAAAAGGGATAGGTCCTCAGCAACGCACAGCTAGGGACAACTCTACAAGCCTCAGGATGGAAGGAGATACCTAAACTCAGAGAAAGATATAGAAAGACTATAGTTTAAATGGAGACTGAAGCAAAACTCGTTATCGTTCTCTTTCATGTCTGGTCTTGCTTTTTTTTTTTCTTTTCCCAGTGATCACTCATTGGTTACAACCCTTCTATATGACCAAACTATTGTACAATGTGAAAGTATTTGCAGATCCTATACGTGATTGCACACCACCATGGGGGGGGGGGGAAGGAAGGGGAGAAAATCTGGAGCTCAAGTGATTGTGGAACTGAATCTTGTGAATTAAAAGTAAATGAGTAAATAAAAAAAATTTAAAAAAAAAAAGAAAAAAAAGAAAAGGGGATAGGTGTTTTGGATTGGGAAGCTGGGTAATTGAGAAGAGCTAGAAGAAAGGATATCCAAGTTATAGAAAATCATGCACTGTATTCTAGTAAACAAGAAGTAGAAGAGTTTGAATTCATCTGTATCAAGACTGAATGAACCTATAGAACCATCTCAGGGAGCATTCAACCAGAGCATAGCTGGAAACTTCTGGCAATTCCAAGGACAAGGTGACTTGTTTCTTGGACATTTTTAGAGATAATAAACTTCTCTGGCTATTCCTGGCCATATTGTGACCCTTTGCTGAAAGGTATTCTTGATGCTTGAAAACGAAATTATAAACCCCAAGTGATCCCTTAATTGACCCCATGCCTACTTCATGATAGCTGAAGGAGGAGACTATATTTCATCTAATAAAAGAGGCCTGAGCTGGTGGTCTTATTTGGCTGCTGTTGATGACAACATAAGATTTCACTGAGGCAGGGAAGAGAATTTTCTTTGCTACCTGGACATAACAATGGTATTAGGTAGCTTTCCACATGGAACATGAACTCAGCTAGCCTAACTCAAACTGGGGTCTCTGTCTGTCCTTTGCTTCTCTTGTATATCTCCTTCATCTAGCATTGACCTTGTGAGCACCAGAAGGTCCTAGAGGGCTTCTGAGATCAGCAGCACCTACTTGAGTGATTTTGGTTGGTTTTGTAGCAGCAGCAGCAGCAGCAGGAATGGGCTGGTGCCAAGGGAACAGTTGGTGTTGAATAGAGACTATGGGAAAACAGATCCCACTTGGCATTTGATCGGACTATACTCAGTGGGGTGAAATATAAAATAGCTTATTAGCAGTCTTGCAAAAACTATTCATGTCCCAGCAAGGTTTGAACATTGACCTTCCAACTGATTGTACCAGTAGTGATAAAGTAATCATTCTGTAATACACATTATGATTCTTCTGTTTTCATGTGGGAATAAAGCAGTTCCACGTTTGTACTGTGATTATCTCTACTTTTCCCAGTCTTTTGAGGAAACCCTAGACTAGAGCCCAAGGTATCACTCTATTAGTGGCAGCTCTCCTCAGGGAGCTACGATAGGGTGATGAGACAATGAATGTGAGACTTGAGTAACCTGCTTCCTATAAGGAGAAGTCAGACATTCTCCAGAGATGAAGCAAGACAAATCACCATGAAAAGCAAAAGATGGGCAGCTAGTTGCCTCCCTATGGCCTCAGTTGATCAGTGCCTAGCTAGCCACTAGTGCTGGAGACTTATAGGGACCATTCTAAGGAGTATGCATTCAGAGCTTCCCTAGAAACTTCTGGGGACTCCAGAGATGTGGTGATTCAGCACTTGGGACTTTTGGCATTGGCAAACTTCCTTGCTGTTTCTGACCATATGGTGTCCTAGTATTGAAAGGATTTGTCATATGAGTATGACACAGAAAACACTAAGTGGTCCCTTGATCTTATACTATCCTGTAATAGCAGCATAGGGATGGGTGCTATTCCAGTTAAAAGAAAGAGAGCTTCCAGCTGGCTTTCTCTTCCTTCCACCCTCCTGGGTGGCATCATGTAACTCAGACCTCTAACAATTACTGGGGGATGGGTTGGTCCTCCTCCACTCTTGTATTATGGCAATTATTTTCATTTGGCACCTAAAGTAGGAAGGTTCCACTAGGGGAACTCATGCCTGAGTGCCTGGCTGCTGTTTCCATTTAGTGTTTCCTTTCCTAAATAGGTGGCAAAGCATTAGCCTCAAGATGTTTATGTCCAGGGTGGAAGCGACCTTGTGAATTTGACAAGTCTAGAAGTTGTGTGTCTAGATGAAGTTGATTGGCAATAGGGGAGTTTCTTAATAGGAGATGACCACAGACAGAGGAAGAGACCTAGTCTAATTTAATTAGAAGATCCAATCTGTGAGGGAGACAGTATAGGGCTAAGGTGAAATGTAAAATACTTAATCAGCAGTCTTACAAATTGTTTATGTTCTGATTCAGTTTAGATACCAGCCTCCTAGCAGGCAACAGTAGTTATAACTTAAGATATTGAAGCCTGTTTTAAGTAATTTTGTCAATGCCATGAGCCTATTATATTTAGCATGTATTTTGTGTGTCAGGATAAAATACCTGTCCCATACTTGATTCATGTTGTACACTGAGTACCTTTCTTGTTCTCTCCCCTTTGTTGAGACATAGATATGAAACAAAGCTAAGCTTTTCTCTGAGATGCCAGAGAAGGTGTTTAAATAAACCAAAGTGTGTGAGAAAAATGAGTCTACCCCCCATTTCATTAGAGCTCTCCACAACTAAACCCAAGCTAGGCAAAGTGCCTCCTTAGTGAAGCAGGACCTGAGTGGGAGTGCCTGACCTCTTAGGTGCAGTAGCTGATTCTCAATGTTAGAGAAAGAAACTCTTAGCTTATGTTAGGGCCAGTAGAAAAAATATGCTTGCCTTTGCTTCCTTTTCAGAAGTTGAAAGCTGAAGAAGTCAGTTCCTCCCATTCTCTCATCTTTCCTTTGGTCTTTTCCCCACTTCCAAGCCCAAGCTCCAGGAAGTAGAACTGTTGAGAATTCTTTCCAGTCTTTTCCAAAAGTTTGTCAAAAGTTAGAGCCTCTGCCATCCTAATTAAGCTGGCTAATGAGTAGCTAAGTAGGAAGGGATAAAAGAATCAGGTGACTCTAAGACTAGGACAATGTGTGTGTGTGTGTGTGTGTGTGTGTGTTGGGGTGGGGTGGGGGTTTGCTGGTGGGGACGCAATATACTACTGGTGACCTTGTTAAAGAAGTTATTTCTCATAAACCTAGGTAGCCGATAATGTTTCCTCAGAGCAGCTGATTCTAGGGCACTACAGGAAGCTAGCAAGAACATCATATTTTAAAGGGCAGGTTGGCTTGAGTACCCTGATAGATGACAGGTGGGTTGGTACAGGTTTGGGAATGTAATCGGCTGAACTGGATACTAGCCCAGAAACTGGGGCAAATGCCCTCAACTTACAGGCCTGTGATGTCCTTGGTGACCATGTGGAATTCCCAATCTCTAGGTTTTAGGTTTCATTTGAATGATAGGACTGTATACAGCATGGACTCCTGACACTTGCTAGATCCCAGAATCAGGAAATTTGAGCTAGAAATTTGATTCTTTTCAATCCTCCTCTTCCAAAGGTGCTAAAAATATATTATGCAAAATATTACATACTCCAGAAGAAAGGTTTGTGGGAAGAAGAGCTCATAGCCCAAAGCTGGGGCTCCAACAGAAGACACTTCTCCTTCTCAGGTACAGAGCCTTTTCAGACATGTCATTTAGCTCTAGATGCCAGAGTTAGTATTTTCAGAGGGGTTTAGCAATTTTGGACAAATTTTCTAAAATATGAGGCCTCACTTTCAGTGTAGCAACTCAAAAGTTATCTATAAAATCACACATGCACACACACAAAATCTCTATTTTATTTTTATATCCACAGGATTCTGATTCTGTTATGTTTATTAGTGAAGGCTGGGGAGGCAATAGTGAAAGGAGTACTGGATTGGTGATGAGGATTTCTGGGTTCTAGTTCTAGTTCTATATCGACCTGAGGGCATGACCTCAAAAGGCTCACAAGGAAGAGGCTAGATTTGGGTTTGGACTGGATGAAAGGTTGGATCAAATCTGATCCTCTCAAGAATCCTGTGAAGTAAGTGCTATTATTATCCTCACTTTAGAGGTAAACTGAGAAACAGAGAGGTTAAGTGACAAGTGTTTGACTTAGGAGTCAAAACCAGGACATGGGTTCATAGTCAATAAGGATTTATTAGGTGCCTTCTATGTGTCAGGGTGCTAAACACTTCAGATCACAGAAAGGTGAAAGATCTGCTCAGAATACATTGGACATAATCAACAGAGAGAAGGCAATACCCTCAATGGGGGACTGAGAAAGCCTTCTTTAGAGGACTGGATTTTAACTGAGATTTGAAGAAAACCTGAAAGGGCAGAGATGGAGATGAGGAAAGAGAGAATTCCAGGCATGGGAACAGTCAGTGTGGAGTTCACGAGTGGAAGTGTTTTCTGACAGGAACTGCAAGGAGGCCAGAATGAAGTGAAGTACAGAGTATGTTGAGGAGAGAGATGTAAGAAGACTGGAAAAGTGGGAGGGGGCCAAGTTATGAAGGACTTTGAATGCCAAGTAGAGGATTTTATATTTGATCCTGGAGGGTATAGGGAGCACTACCCCATTGAATAGGAAGAGTGACATGGTCAGACCTGTGCTTTGGGAAGAACGATTTGACAACTTAATGGAGGTGCTTTGGAGTGAGGAGAGAAGAACAAGTAGCAGGCTATTGAAATTATCCAGATAGACTAGAAGAAAGAAGGAGGTTTATACAAAAGATGTTTTGAAGATAGAAATTAACAGGACTTGACAGTAATTGGATATGGGTGGGGTGGGGTGGGGGGAGTGAGAAATTGAGGATGGCTTCTAAGTTGCAAGCCTGGGTAACTGGGAGGGTGGTGATGTACTCAACAGTAATTGGATGGTTAGGAAGACACGAGGGCTTGGGGGGAAAGGATAATGAGTTCAGTTCTGGACACGCTGAGTTTAAGATGTCTACAAGATATACAAGTCCAGATGTTCAACAGGCAGTTGGGAATGTGCAACCAGAGGTCAGGGTAGAAGTTAGGGCTGGATAAGTAGATCTGAGAATAATCTTTATAGCAATTATAACTGAATCCATGGAGGGTGATAAGATAACCAAGTGAAATAGTATAGAAAGAAAAGAGAAGAGGGCTCAGGACAGATTCTTGGGGACTCCCATGTTTTGGAGATATGATCTAGATGAAGATCCTGAAAAGGCTAGTGAGAACTGGTCAGGTGGGAGGAGGACCAGGAGACAGTAGTGTCACAAAATCCTAAAGAGTATCAAGAAGAGAGCGATCAACAGCAACAAAGGCTTGACAGAGAAGTTGAGAAATATATGGACTGAGAAAAGGCCTTTAGATTGGGCAACTAGGAGACCATTGGTAACTTGGAAAAAACAGTTTCAGCTGAATGATGAGGTCAGAAGCCAGACAGAAGAAAATTCAGAAGAGATTCAAAGGAGAGGGAGTGAAGATACTTATTGAGAGCCTTCTCTAGGAGTTTAATCACAAAAGGAGGTAGAGATATGAGGACCAAGCAAGCGTTTTTGAGGATGGGGAAGACATTGGCCCATTTGTAGGCAGTAGGTAGTAACCAGTAAATATGGAGGAACAAAAGATTAGTGAAAGAGTAGGGAGTGATAGAGGGGATAGTCTGTTAGAAAAGAGAGGATGCAATGGTATGACATGCAAGGGGAAGGACAATCTTGTCATGTGAGACAGGTGAAGGAGGACATAGTGTTGGAAGAAGGCATTTGAGTGATGTGAGATGAGGAGGAGGAGAAAAGAGGGAGCTCTTAGTGAATGACCTTATTTCAGGAAAATATAAAAACAAGTTTCTTAGTGAAGAAGATGGGGGAGATGAAACCAGGCGAGATTTGAAGTGGGATGAAAAGTTTTGGAAAATTTGGTAGGTAGAATAGTGAATTGATTAGGGAGATATAAATAATAAGGTTATATATTTGTAGTAGACATAGTCAGTCCTGTTTTGTGATTCTCTCCAATGGCATTCAGCATCTGGTGAATAGGGGTGAAGGGAGTAGACAGAAGGAGTAATCCAAAGCTAAGGTTTGGCAGGACAAGATTTTCAAAAAGATAAGGAGACCAGAGAGAAGAGGATAGTGTACAAACTGCTTCACTAGTGAGTCAAGATGGGGAATGGGAGTGTAGCTATCGCAGGGGAGATGGCCTGGAAAAGAACTGAGGGCTGGGAGGATTATAGACCATGGTGAGGTTGAAAAACAGGGTCCCTCTGCTTTACAGGTGATATGACAATAGACAGTGGTCAGATAATGAAATTTCATAGTTCAAAAACAAGGCAGTGGAACATTTATGAGGGACAGCAGTCTTAAAAGGTATGATCATCTCTGTGTGTAGCTGATATGGGGTGGTGAAGTTCCCTACCAGGAGGGCAGGACTTGGGAAAGACAGAAAGACTGAGTCAGGCATTGAACTGGTTGAGGAAAGAAGACTGGACCAGAGGTCAGTAGATAATAGCTACCTTAATCTTAGTTGTATGGTAAATGTGGATTGAGTAAATCTCTTTCCATCTTTTTAAAAATATATTTTAATTTGTTTTTTGTTTTGTGTTGTTTTGTTTTTAAATTTTTAAAATTTTTTGCTTTTTGGAGGGGGGAAGGTAGGGCAATTGGGGTTAAGGTCACACTTACGCCACCTAGCAGCCCCCTATATTTTTATTTGTTGTTTAAATATTTCTCAATTACATTAAAATTTCTCAATTTTTAAAATGTTAAGTTTCAAATTACCTCTCTCCCTTCTGCCCTTCCCCTTTTCCTTGAGAAGGCAAGCAATAGATTATACAAGCGAAGTCATGTAAAACATATTAGCCATGTTGCAAAAGAAAAAACACAAAAAACCCCAAGAAAGATAAAGTGAAAAAAAATCTTTCATTCTGCTTTCAGAGTTCATCGGTTCTCTCTGGAGGTAGATAGTATTTTTTCTTTGAAATGGTCTTGGATGACATCTGGTCTCATATTTCCAGCTGCCTATTCGACATCTGGAATTGGATCAGAGTAGTTAAGTCTCTCACAGTCGAAGATCATAGCAATGTTGATGTTTCTGTGTGTAGTGTTCTGGTTCTGCTCACTTCACTTTGCATCAATTCATTCCAGGTTTCTCTGAAACCATTCCCTTTATCATTTCTTTCAGAAGAGTAGTATTCCATCACAAACATATGCCACAAGTTGTTTAACCATTCCCCAAATGATGGGCATCCCCTAATTTCCAATACTTTGCTACCATGAGTGCATCTCCAGAGAGAAAAGGTTACTGAGTAATGGAGATAAAGGTGGAGAATGGAAGTTGCAGCAGAGAACAAGGAGTATTTCAGCTTCATCGGTGAGTGGCTGATGGGGGAGGAGCAACTGAATGAAAATGCAACCAGGGCTAGAAAGGTTGCCAGGGATGCTGTCCTCCACCTGGAGGGAGTCAGGTGTCAGTGAGCACAAGAAGATGGCAGGACATAAAGGAAAAATTTTTGTATGAAACCAAGATTGCTAGCTACAGAGCACACATTCCTGAGAGCACAGTGGGGGAGAGCCCAATGGGTAGCTTTACAGTAGGAGGCTGGGGGTGTGGAGGTGGAGTGAAGAGATTAAGAATAAGGGAGAGAGGTGCAAATGATGACAGTCAATGTTTCAGAATAACTGGGATGGGGTAAGAGCTTGTTAATTATTGAGCCATTAATTCAGTTAGGTTATCAATATCCGTAGAGGTTGAACCTCTTCGTAGAGACGTCTCAGGGTGTTAGGCAACAGTGTGCAGTTGGGAAACTGGAAGGGGCAAAGGGAATTTCCCCTTCCTTCCCTCAGGCTCAGGCAGGAGACTGATGGAGGGAATTAATGAAACATCACGTCCCTCCTTCCCCACAGATCCAGTCACAGGATTTAGAGTGGGAAGAGACCTTAGAATTGCTCTAGTTTATGGGTGTGGAACCTGCAGCCTCGAAGCCACATGTGATCCTCTAATTCCTTGGGTTCAATCTTTTGACTGATATGGGAACAAATGCTTTCTTTTTGCTTTTTGGAGGGCAGTTGGGGTTAAGTGACTTGCCCAAATCACACGGCTAGTAAGTGTGTCTGAGGTCAAATTTGAACTCAGGTCCTCCTGGCCACAGGGCCAATGCTCTATTCACTGAGCCACCTAGCCACCCCAACAAATCCTTTTTTTGAGGGGATTTGTTTTGTGAAGTTTGGATTCAGTCAAAGGGCTGCACCTGAGGACCTAGAGGGCCATATGTGGTCTTGAGGCCGCAGGTTCCTCAATTCTGATCTAGTTCCAATCATCTTATCTTACAGATGAGGAAACTGGGTCCCAGAGATAGAAAATTATTTGTCCAATGTCATAGGTAGTAATAGTGGCAGAGAAAGGATTTGAATTCATATCCTGACTCCAAATCCAGGACTCTCAACCACTGTATCACATTGCATCACTATATTTGGGATGCCCTGTGTGAATAGCGCCAGTCTATATTCCAGAAAAATAATTTCTCTTGGATGAAACTCTGAAGCAGAGTCGGGTCCTGCACATACCTTACATACAACCAGGGTCAGTGTTCCTTGGTAATACTCTTGATACTGCTCAGCTCTTACCGAACTCTGTAATTAATATTTTTTGGATTTTTTTCCACTTTCCAACTAGGTTCCATTTTCACGTTATATGCTTATTGTCTTAGCTCCCTGGCTAGTAGAGGCAATAGGGAGGGCTCCTGAGTTCTATCTATCTGTTCTATATTTCAAATCATCCCCGTTCTCCCTCTCTCCATTCTCTTTGCCTCCTGCTTCTCCAAAAGAGAAGGGAATCCTATTAAAAAAATTTAAAAACAATCAAACCAACCTTCTTTTCCCCTTTTTTCCCTGTGTTGTTCTCGGTGGGTAGGAAAGCTCAGAATGCAAAGTTTGAGGATCTGTGGCCCAGAAGCCACGTCTAAATGGCTTCTCTGAAAAGACAGCCAGGCTGTCACACTCAGAATTTCTGGTTCCTGCAGAGCCAGGAGCCAGCAGCCAGCAGCCAGCAGCCAGCAGCCAGCAGCCAGCAGCCAGCAGCCAGCAGCCAGCCCCCTAGACTGGGAAGGATTGTACCAAGAGGAAGGGGAGATCTGACAATAAAATACCTCCTCTGGACTCTGTTTGGCCCTCTGGCAAACAACTGCTAAGTGGTCTAGTCCAGAAGCCCCCTGTCACTTGGTCCTCTCACTCCTGTACCAGATGGGTGGGGCTGGGAGTTCCTTGGAAAGTGTAATCTGAGTTAAAAAAAAAAAAGGCTCATAATTCCTGGGGACACAGAATCTGAAACCTGAGACTCTCGACTAGGGAGTCCTTTCACAGAGGGAGGGAGAAAGAGGAAGAAAGAAAGAGAGAAAAAGGGTTAAAGACTGTCTAAATTCTGTGGTCAGCACAAAGAGCTGAGCACAGCTTGAACCGTGAGTACTCTGAGTGTCTCCATAGTTATTTGCCTCGTGAGAGCCAAGAGAATCCGCTGCCTATTGGGGGAGAGCAAATTCAGCTCTGAGGAGACTTGGCTCCACTTAGGGATTTGCCTGCAAGCCCACCTTCTTCCACTACATCAGTTCCCCCCTCCATCCCCAAGTGAAAAGATTCCCCATCCTGCCTTGCAATCCTCCCCTCCCCCATGACAGGGCCATTGTGAATGAGGGTGAAACATTTTGTTTGAAAGGCAAACATAATTCCTTCAGGACAAAAATATTTTTATTTTTTTTCCTCTTTTCCTGAAGGACAAAAATATTAAATGAATAAAGCAGTCATTCTCTATAGTTCATCTATAAGGTCAGAGAGAAATAATTAATCAGGATGTCTTGAAAGGGATAGTTTTCAACAGTAAATTCAGATTCATTTTCACACAATAGCTTTTTTTTTTCAAGTTGGTAGCAGTAGCAGTAAATTTTCCAGTTTAGGTTACCAATCCTTGTGGAACAAGCTCTGTCACTAGAAAAGGTGCTAAGTACTGTTGTTGTTGTAACTCAGACCTGGCAGGTACGAAAGGAGCTCCCCCTGACTCCCCACTTTCAGGAAGCTTGCAGGTGGGTTGGGAGAACAAGAATCACATGCATGAAACATTTTGCATGGAGGATGAAGCCATGCTGAGGAGCCGCCCAGATGAATGGTTAGGGATGAGGCCTCAGAGTCAGAAGGACCTGGATTTGAGGCCTTTTTCTGACGCATGAGCTTTTGTGACCTTGGGCAGCTTGCTGAATCTCTCATTGCCCCTGGCAACTCTTTAAGACCTGAAGCTACTGACTTAGTGGTGGAGGGAGTTTTCCTACCAAAGAATCCCCTATACTTAAGAAAGGTCTGGGCAAAAATAACAAAGTGCTCAGTTTAAAATGGTCAAGGGCCAAAATGTAGGCTATAGTTAATAAGTACTACGGATGATCAGAAAATTCCGTTCTGGCTAGATGTAGAGGGAAGGCTATTGGCACGTATGCCATCCTGTAGGCATCATTCTCTCTTTAACTAGGAGGATCCTCAGGCTTCAGACTTTCTGCTGCTTAGGGCTGTCCTGAGCAGATGACTGTAGAGCAGGGTGATTTCTCGAGTAAGCTCATAGTAACAGGGACTAATTTAAATACATTTTTGTCTTGGTATCTCTAGTGCCCAGCACAGTATTTGGCGTACGAGAGGCCGTGAATCAATGTTTGTTGATTGATGGCATCTCTGTGCGAATCTATAAGGACATATTTATATACTTTAGTGAATAAATACCGTTTTAATAATAATAGTTAACATTTACATAGAGTTTACTATATGCCAGACATTGTGCTGAGCACTTTGTAATTATGATCTCATTTGAGCCTCACAAAGACCCCGGGAAATAAGCACCATTATCATTCCCATTCTACAGGTGAGGACACTGAGGCAAACAGACGTTATATGACTCGCTCAGGGTCACACACCTAGTATGTGTGGCCAGATTTGAGCTTAAATCTCCTCAACTTCAGACTCGGTGCTTCATCCACTGCACCTGGATGTCTCACATTTTTTGTGCTCACTGAAATATTATCAATCAAGTAATCAACAAGCATTTATGAAGTGTTTACGAGGTGCTGTATGCTGTGCTACGTGCTGAATATGCAAAGAAAAATCAATGCCTGCCCTCAAATAGCTTATTTTTTTTTAGTGAAAACAATGTGATTGAATAAGCTTCATCTTTAAAACATTAAAATTTTTTTATTTCCAAGGTGCAGCTAGGTGGCACAGTGAATAGAGCACTGGCCCTGGAGTCAGGAGGACCTCAGTTCAAATCTGCCCTCAGATACTTAACCCTTACTAGCCGTGTGACCTTGGGAAAGTCACTTAACCCCAATTGCCCTGCCTTCCCCCCTGCAAAGAAAAAAAATTATTTCCCAAGTATTTGAAGAATTAATCTGTCTTTCCTTTTACATACTCACTGAACAAATAAAAAAAAAATAAAGCCTTCAATTTATAGCTACATAGTACAGTAAAACACATTCTCACATTAGCCATGTTGGAAAATGTGTGTCACTTTCTGCATTTCTGTGTGTTATCACCCTTGTATAAGTGGCATGCTTTATCTTCATTCTTTTGGATTCTTGGTGTATCATTTAGTGGATCAGAGTTCAAAAGTCTTTCAAAGTTGTTTTTCTCTGATTTATTGTCATTGTATAAATTGTTCTCCTAGTTATACTCAATTCTCTCTATGTCAGTTTATAGAAATCTTTCCAGTTTCCTTTGAAATTGTCCATTTGATCATTTATTATGGCACAACAATATTCTTTTTTTTTTTTGGAGGGGGGAAAGCTGGACAATTGGGATTAAGTGACTTGCCCAAGGTCATGCTACTAGTAAGTGTTCTGTGTCTGAGGTAGAATTTGAACTCAGATTCTCCTGACTCCAAGGCCGGTGCTCTATTCACTGCACCACCTACCCACCTCACACAACAATATTCTACTCCATTTCTTATGCCACAGTTTATTTAATTATTCCCCAATAGGAAGCACTCTGCTAGTTTCCAGTTTTTGGCTAACATGAATGAACTGCTATAACTATTTCTGCATATACAGTTTTGCTCTGATGTTTTCCTTCATTTCCACCTGAGAAACTAGTTCTTTCTTATTGGTGATATTTAGAACAGTAAACAGAATAGATTCAGAAGTAAAACAGTAGTTCCTCATTACTGCTAATTATAACGATTATAATCAGAATCATCATGCTTGGGCTCAGAGAAGAGATGAGAAAAATGAAGAGATGGGAGCCTATTGGTATAAAAAATTGTATATGTTCTTAAGCACTTCTCTTACCCATAGCCATGAGAAGTACATGACATGTTTCTCTTCTAATTTTTTAATAGTTTGATTTTTAAAAAATATTAAGGGCATAGATCCATTTAGAAGGTATGTGGAGTGTGGCATAAGGTAATTGGGCTTAGTCTAATTTCTACCAGGCTGCTTTCCAGTTTTCCCAGCAGTTTTTATCAAATAGGAAATCTTCCCCTAAGTACTTTACGTTTCACACTTTATGACACACAAACACTGCTGAGTTTAATTGTTTCTGAATCTCCCTTTGTCTAGTCCATTCCGTTGATCGGTCTCTCTATTCTTCAACCAGTAATGGATGGTTTTGATGAATGCTACTTTTTGATATAATTTGAGAACTGGAAGTGCTATTCCCTCTTCATCATTCTTTTCATCATTTTCCTTGATAGTCTAGGTTTCCCATCCCTCGTTTAGATCTTTTATTTTTCCAAATTAAATTTGTTATTATTGTGGTATCAAGCTCTGTAAGGCGTCCTTTTGGTAATTTGATTGGTATAGCGTTAAAAGTGTAAATTAATCTTGTTAGTAGTGTTATTTTTATTATATTGGCATAGCCTAGCCACAAACATTGAATACTTCTCCAACTGTTTAATGTTTTTTGATTCTTTAAGGAACACTTTATAATAGAAACTATACGTCTTTTCTATGCTTTGGTAGATTGATCCCCAGATATTTTACCTATTTTATAGTTTTTTGGGATGGGATTTCCCTTTCTATTATTGCTTCTTGTGTTTTGTTATTATCATATAGAAATGCTGTCAGTTTTTGAGGATTTATTTAGTAGGCTGCAATTTTGTTGGAGCTATTGTATATTGTGTATTGTATATATTGTATCTTTGCTAATTCCTTGGTGTTTTCCATATAAACTGTTATATCCTCAGCAAACAGAGGTAATTTTATCTCCTTACTTATCTTTATTCCTTTAGTTCCTTTCTCTTGTCTTATTGGTATTGCTAGCATTTCTAGAACTATATAAAATAGTAGTGGGAAAAGTGGGTAGCCTTACTTCACTCTTGTATTTGCTGGAAAAAGTTCTAGTGTATTCCCATTGCATATGATGCTTGATTTTGATTTTAGATAGATGCTTTTTATGATATTAAAAACAGGCCCTTCTATGCCTGTAGGGCATTTAGCATAAAAGAGTGTCTTATTTTGTCAAAAGCTTTTTCTACTTCTTTTTTGGAGGGGGGAAGGCGAGGCAATTGGGGTTAAGTGCCTTACCAAAGGTCAGGTAGCTGGTAAGAGTGTCAAATACATGAGGTTTAATTTGAACTCAGGTCCTGCTGACTCTAGGGCTGGTGCTCAACTCACTCCATCACTTATCCCCACTCTTTTTACTTCTGTTGAGATGCTTATATGGTTTTGGTCACTTTGTTTTTTTTTTTAATATAATTATATTGATTTTTTATTTTTACTAGTGTTGAACCATCCTTGCATCTCTGGTATAGATCCCACCTGACCGTAATAAATGTTTTCTTGGGTAAATTACTGTAATCTGTTTGATAGGATTTTGTTTAAACTTTTTGAGTTCATTAATTTGAATTCATTCATGATATTGGCTCATTGTTTTCTTTCTGTGTTTTGTCTTTCTCTGGCTTAGGAATTAGAATTATATTTGTTTCGTAAAAGGATTCAGGTAGGGCTCTTTCTCAATTTTTGAGAATAATTTTTGAAATATGGGTACTTTATTCTGGTTTTTAAAGTTTTGATAGAATTCTCCTGTAAATCTTAACAGGTTCAAGAGTTTTTTCTTTGCAAGCTTCTTTATAGTTAGGTCTGTTTCCTTTTCCAAGCTCTGGGTATTTAAGATCTCTATTTAGTCTTCTGATAGCTTTCAGGGTTGGGGAACTGTGTGCTGGAGGCCACATGTGGCCCTCTAGGTCCTCAAGTGTGGCCCTTTGACTGAATCCAAACTACACAGAGCAAATCCTATTAATAAAAGGGTTTGTTTTGTAAAACTTGGACTCAGTCAAAAGGCTGCACCCAAGGACTTAGAAGACCACATGTGACCTTGAGACCGCAGGTTCCCCACCCCTGGCTTAGATATTTTATTTTTTTTGAAGGTATTCCTCTACTTCTTTGTATCCTCAGTTTTGTTAGCATACTCATCTCCACATAGAAACATGTCTGGTCAGCAGAACAGAGTGTGGCAACTTAAGTGGTCTTCAGACTCCTATCAAGTTCGAGGGGTCCTGACTTCATTTTTATACCTGTGGGTGACTAAGAAGCTTTGTTAAAAGAGGCAGGCACCACTCTGGTTCTTTGTCACCTTTTAGGGAAAGCCCTGTTGTGGGGCAGGGTAAGGAAGGAACTCTGTTGGGTTGGTCCTATCACATCTTGCTTATTCATGCTCTGTCCATCTATATGTATGTAATAGTCAGGTGTGTGGATGGTCACTTCACACGGTAGTGTCTTACACCTCTCATACATGCGTATAGCTACCTCCCTTCTTTCTAGGTTGACTCACTTACTCTCACAGTCATAGGCTTAGATTCCTGAAGAGAATCACCATTAAGCAATTACACTTAAACTCTTTTGGGGTTCTAGGAGTAATTCTGTTGTGGAGGAATATATGCTTTCCCTACTCATCACTTTAACTCTTGAGCCTCCAAAGATATTTCTATTTACACAAACCAGCCACAAACAACAGCAACACTTACATTTTAAACATAACCATTTGCTTAATACAGTAAAGGAAAGAATGTCATCACAGGCATTGATATATTTTTTTAAAATACAGTAATAATAAAGACAAGATAATCCAACATAAGTTTGAATTACACTGTCGTCATTGTGTCTTGGTTGTTTTCTTGGTTCTGCTTACTTTACTCTGCATCAGTTCATGCTGAGTGGATAGAGTGCTCAGCCTGAATTCAGGAAGACCTGAGTTCAAATGTGGCCTCAGACATCTAAAAGCCACGTGACCCTAGGCAAATTACTTAACTACTATCACCTCAGTTTCTTTAAATGTAAAATGGGGGAAAAAAATAAATGTAAAATGGGGATAATAACAGCTCCTATGTCCCAGGATTGTGGTGAAGATGAAATGAGAAAAATTTATAAAGTATTGGCACAGTTCCTGGCACATAAGCTGCTTAATAAATGTTTGTTTCCTCCCTCCCTCCTTCCTTTCCTTCCTTTTTTTAACTTTTCTTTCTTCCCTTTTCCCTCCCTTCCTCCCTCCTTTCCGTTTTCCTTTTCCTCCTTTCTTTTCTCCCCCTTCTTTCCTTCTTTCTTTCCTTCTTCCTCCCTTCCTTCCTTTGTTCATTCCTTCCATGTAAGCCTTTCCATACTTCTCTGTATTCAACACATTGTTTCTTATACATTAATATTCCATTATGTGTATTTATGACAATTTGATATCTCCCAATTGATGGACATCTATTTTATTTCTAGTTATTGTCTATCATAAAAGTTTTTAAAATAAGTATGCTGGTGTATACAAGGCCTTTCTTTTTGTCAGTAACCTACCTAAAAGTATATTATAATATTATATTATACTATAATACATAATATAATATATAATGCTTATATTATTATAAGATAATATACAATTATAATATAATTGTAATAGTACATGTCTAAGAGTGGAATCTCTGGGTTAAAGGGTATGGACATTTTAATCACTTTATTTACATAATTCCAAATTGTTTTCCAAAATGGTCATACCAATTCACAGTTCCACCACACCAGTGTGCCTATCTTACTACAACCCTTTCAATATTGACTATTATCATCTTTTGTTATCTTTGCCGATTTTCCAGATGTAAGGTGAAACCTTAGGGTTGTTTTGACTTGCATTTGTAGTTCTTTGGGGAACTATTGGGGGATGGTTTTTGTTCTCTGTCTCTATTTTTTGTTTCTTTCTTTCTCTTTATTTCCCTCTTAGTTGTCTATATATCTTAGATACCAAACTTCATCTGAGAAATGTAATACAAAAAGCATTTTCTTATTCAACCTTTTCCCACCATACCCTATGTGCATTAACTTTGTGCAGAAGCTTTTCAGTTTCATGTAATCAAAGTTATCTATTTTATCTTTTAGAATTCTTTCTATCCTTTATTTGATTAAGACTGTATCTCCTAGGGGGCAGCTAGGTGGCAGCCAGGTGGTGCAGTGAATACAGCACCAGCCTTGAGAGTCAAGAGGATCTGAGTTCAAATGTGGCCGCAGACACTCCATGCTTACTAGCTGTGTGACCTTGGGCAAGTCACTTAATTCCAATTGCCTTGCCTTTCCCCTCCCCCAGAAAAAAAAAGTCTATATCTCTTACCCACACCTGTGAAAAAATGCATGATCTATTTGTCTTCTTTTTTAAATACTTTTTTTAAATGTTAAAATTACATATTCACTTGGAATTTATTATGGAATATGGCATAAGATGTTGTTCTAAGGCTGTCTACTTTCTGCCAAACTGTGTTCCAGTTTCCCAGAAGTTTCTATCACATAGAGAGTTCTTTCCTAAATAATTTCTGTTTTCTGGTTTATTGAACCTTGGATCAGTGAGTTCCATTGTTTCTGATTATCCTGTGTATACAATCTCTTTTCTAATCTGTTACAGTGATCTAGTTCATTGTTATTTAACCAAGACAAAACAGTTTTGATGACTGTTGATTTATAATATAGTTTAAGGTTGTGTCCACATATTTTTCTTTATTTCTTTTGATAATTTGAATTGTTTCTCTAAATGAATTTTGTTATTCTTTCATCAAGTTCTATAAAGTATCTCTTTGATAATTTGATTGGTGTAGCATAAAAATGTAAATTAACTTTGGTAGTTTTATCATTTTTATTATATTAGCATAGCATAGCTTTGAGCACTGAATATTCCTCCATCTATTAAATTATTCTTTATTTTTTAAAAATGTAGTTTGTGGGGGGGCGGCTAAGTGGCACAGTGAATAGAGTACTGGCCCTGGAGTCAAAAGGATCTGAGTTCAAATCTGACCTCAGACACTTAACACTTACTAGCCATGTGACCTTGGGCAAGTCACTTAACCCCAACTGCCCAGCCTTCCCCTCTCCAAAAAAGCAAAAAAAAAAAAGTATTTGTAATTGAATCTACACAGGTATTTTGTGTGCTTTGGTAGAATGATACCTATTTATTTTATGCATTTGTAGTTATTTTGAATGGCATTTCTGTTTAAATTATTGACTTAGATTTTATAATTATATAATATTATTGTTTTATTATTATAATTATATGGAAATGTTGATTTTTGTGGGTTTATTTTGTAGACTGGAAATTTGCTGAAGTCATTATCTCAATAAGTATATTTTCTGTTTCCCAAGGACTTTCTAAGTAAAGCTTTATGCCATCAGCAAATAGTTTCTGCAAATAGAGATAATTTTATCTCTTCTTTGACTATCTTTAAGCCTTTAATTCTTTTGTCTTATGGCTATTACTGACATTTCTAGAACTGTATCAAATGATAGTGGGGAAAGTGGGCATCTTTCCTTTACTCCTGTATTTATTAGGAAAGTTTCTAGCATGTCCCCATTCTATATGGTACTTGCTTTTGGTTTTAGATAGATATTTAGATATTATGATGTTAAAAAAGGTCTCTCTTCATGCCTATATTTTATATTTTTTTCAAATTATAAAATGAGTGTTGTACTTCATCAAAGACTTTTTCTGGACCTATTGATATAATCAAATAGTTTTGGATAGTTTTGTTTTCAGTATGATCCCCTTTTCACCTCATCTGTTCTCTCAGTCTTTCCTGAAGAGTTACAGGAGTTATTTTCTCTTCATTATTTACCATCAGCTTGATTAGGGTATAAGACTCATCCTCTGCTATCTTCTTCTCCTCTTCCCTTCTGTGCCCCTTTAGTTTAGTTTAGTTTATGCATCCTTTAGTTTAGTCCCACAAAAAACATTGATTCACGTGGAGACAGTGTTGTGAAGTTTAACCTGTTTTCTTTGGAGGCCTTTTCCTCTACCTATTCCTTTCTGCTTTCCAGAGAAACTTTCTTCTTCCAGATTGTCCATCATTTTTATGTATTTGTGTTCCCAATTAGTTCTCTTTTATTTCTTTGGTGATATTAACCACCATGGATTCAAGTTTTTCTTATTATGCCAATTATTTCTGCTGGCAGGCTAGAAATTATTCTCCCATGATTCTTCTTTCTCTCTTGAACCATTTGGGAACATCTTGTGCTTCCATGGTCTCTTGGGAATCCTAGAATCCTTTCGCTCATCAGCTATTGATTCATTTCCTTTGTTTTACAATGTTTTTTCAGAGATATTTGGACACATTTTTATGTTTCAAAGGACATCTTCCCTTCTATTCTCAATATCTTCAAAGTATATTTATCTGCTTGTGCTCAAGATTTTTTTTTTTTTTGCTTTTTGGAGGGAGAAGAGCAGGGCAATTGGGGTTAAATGACTTGCCCAATGTCACATGGCTAGTTAAGTGTTAACTATCTGAGGTTGGATTTGAACTCAGATCCTCCTGACTCCAGGGACAGTGTTCTATTCACTGCACCACCTACCCACCCCTGTGCTCAAGGTTTTTAACTGAATTTTCTTTCTCTGGAAAATTTTGGCAATTTCAATCTCCTCCTTACCACTCAAATTCCCCTATTGCTTACTTTCTGATTCCTTCCCCTTTCGATAGGGATACTTGAGAATTAGACCTTAAAGCTATCTGAGCCTCTTCCCATGTTGGGGAATTCATTTTTTATAGTCATCAGTCTCTGCCTTAAGTGACTTCTAGAGGGACAGATCTGGCCTTCACTGGGTTTTAGTCCCTTTCTTTCTGGCCTTGAGAAGTCTCCCATTCATGATGGCAACTGGCTCCAATTCCCTCTGCTCTTTAGTTCTCTCTGGTTCAACACTGCTGCATTCATCTTCCGGTTTCCTATGCCTCCATATCCTCTGAAAGGTAGGAGGTAGGTAGGTGCATGCAGAGTTGAGCTCTATTGCCTCTTGCCATAGAATGGAAGGGTAAAGGGGCAGGGGTAGAGGTAGGGTGCTGGTAGAAACTGTAGCAACAGCAGGGCAATTGTTGAGCAAATTCCAAAGCACAAACCTGTGGGTCCCAAGTGCAGACCTGCCAGAATATGGGACCTGGTGAGGATGGGTGTGCTGAGTAAGCTCATTAGGTATTAAGATTGCCTCTCTACTGTTAATTCATCAGTTCATTACCTCGTTTGGGTTCTTGGCATCTTAGGCTGTCTGTTGTTGTTCAGACATTTCAATCACGTCTGACTCTTTGCGGCCCTATTTGGGGTTTTCTTGGCAAATATACTGAATATACTGAAATGAACATGGTTAAGTGACTTGCCTAGGTTCACACATCTAGTAAGTATCTGAAGGTAGATTTGAATTCTGATCTTCCCAACTCCAAGCCTGGAGTTCTTGCCACTATGCTACCTACCTGTCTGTTTAGACAGACTTACTTCTTGTGCATAATTCTTATTTTGGAAAGTTTTCAGAGGTTGTGATGATCAGAGAAATTGTCTCATACAGAGAAAACCCCAAATAGGGCCACAAAGAGTCAGACGTGATTGAAATGTCTGAACAACAACAGACAGCCTAAGATGCCAAGAACTCAAACAAGGTAATGAACTGATGAATTAACAGTAGAGAGGCAATCTTAATATCTAATGAGCTTACTCAGCACGCCCATCCTCACCAGGTCCCATATTCTGGCAGGTCTGCACTTAGGCCATGGTCTTATGACCCTGATTGTCTCTAGCCATTTAAAAGACACCAACAGTTCTGGCTTTGTGCCAGTGGGAGGAAGCTGCTCCCAACTCATGACAGGCAAAATTGGAATGTCCATGCCTGCTCCAGGCCTCTAGGCTCCTGAGCAACTCCCCAGGGACTTCAACATGGATGATGCCGTCTTAGGTGGTCTGGGCATGCATACCTCATTGCACCAGTATCATTATGCCCATTTTTACGCATGGGGAAATTCGTATTCAAAAAAGGCTAGTTATCTTGCCTATGGTTACTGAACCAGGTAAATTGAGGGATTTAGAGCTCAATCACAGATCTATCTTCTAGTGCCACCAAGTGCAGTGTTCATTCCACTACAGCGTCTAGGGGTTGACAAACTGTAGCTCACAGGCCAAATCCAGTCTGCTGCCTGTTTTTTCATGGCTTTTTGAGGGCTATTTATATTAATTTAATTTAATTTATTTTTATTATTTATTTCATTATTTTTTATTCATATGTTTATTATATATTTACATTTTGTATATTTATATTATTAATTTATTAAATTTATTTCTATATTTAATGGGCATTTAAAAAAAAAGACAAACCATTCTCAGCTTATGGTTTATACAAAAACAGGTACCTGGCCAGGTTTGGCCCCTGGGAAGGAGTTTGCCAACCCTTGCATTATACTATGCTGTTACTTTTATACAAATAGTAATATACATTCTTAAGAGTAATAGAGTACCAAGTTTTATATTACATGCAGAACCTGCCATAAAGAAGTTAATGATGCTATTAAAAATTTTTTTTTTGTTAAAACCTAATTGCTACCTAGGTATGTATAGTAGGTGTCATTGGGACAATTCCAACTCCTGTAGCATCCCAACTCTTTGGGCCCAGATCACATTATGGCTTTCGGTAGGTGCTCCTTGCAGGGAAGGTTTTCTTGCCAGGGCAGTGTCCTAGGAGTAACAACCTTGCTTCCCTCTCTTCTCATTTTGGGTAGGCCACAGTGAGTCACAAGGTGAGCAGCCATGAATAAAGTGTCACAGATCCCATATCTCATTACATGATCTTTTCTCCTAAACCCATCTCTTTCTTCAATTTCTCAATTATTGTGGAGGGTCCCACTATCCTCCCAGTCATTCAAATTCACAACCTGGGTGTCATCTCCACTTCCTCATTCTCCTCAGTCTCCTCCATCCACACATGCCATCATTTGCCATAATTCGTCTCTTACCTTCGCATCATTCACATTTGTCTCCTTTACTCACACAGCTACCACTTTCAGGTCTTCATCAGCTCTGTTCCGTGGACTATTGCAATAACCTCCTAATTGGCTTTCCTGAATCAGTGCTTTCTCTTCTCAAGTCCTCCTTCCATACAGATGCCAAAATGGTTTTCCTAAATTGTAGAACGGATCGTGTCACTCCAGTGCTTTCATAAATTCCAGTATCTCCCTAATGGTTCTAGTATCAAATATTATTTCAGCTTTATCTCGTTCTTTTGAGATCCCTATTTTTGTATGTTTTATAAAGTAATCATTAGTGTATTAAAACACACTTGACAAATAAATATAAAAACACATATTATATAAAAACTTATAAACAAATAAATAAATAACTTTGAACACCACTGTTCTAGGCACTTTAGAATAGGGGCTACCAACCTGGATACTTGTATACATGAGAAGGTTGTCAGGGGGCATGGGAATATTTGGTAAATATTCACTTTATCCTACTAAAATTAATATTTTATATTAGTTCTTATGTACATGCACATAGTGAACCATGAAATTTATTTCTCTTAATATTGAATAGGCAATATGGGAAAACTTACTAAAAGCCAGGGGATACAGGACCCGAAAAATGAGAACCCCTGCTTTAGCTACTTCTGTGGGGCCTACTACTGCCTGGCACTAGGGACCTATTAAACAGCAACAATTGAGAGCTTCTGACTCTCAAACCTCAAGTCTGTTGTGACAACCTACATTTTGAAAAAGAATTTAATTAGTAGCGTGTGAAGAGAGAGGGAGAAAGGGAGGGATAACCAGCACTCCCAGGATGCACTTCAGGTCAAACTAGCCTCTAGCCTCCTGGACTCTTTGACCTCCATTCTAGGACTCCATGTCCTCTTTCCTTTCAGGGATTACTTCCCTTTCCTTTTACTGTGTCTGGCACTGGCTCTGTAGCCAGGAACCCTGCTGGGCTACGGCTGGTCTCCTGCACTGTTATATATTAACCCCTTCCAGCCTTCCTATGCCTGGAGAAGGAATCCTTGGGTCAAGCTGCGGACACTCTGTGGCTGCATATAGGGAAGGTTGATTCCATAAGTCCATTTTCCTGGGGACCCCAGAGTTCTCTTTGGGGAAGGAAGCACAAGTATTTTGTTTGAAGGGGACCTTGTAAGGAGGACTGAGGCCAGACAGCTCCGTAAGCACATTCCACATTGACCCTTGGGGGAGGAGCGTGGAAGAGCTAGGGAACATTGCAGGAGGGAGGAGAGAGTTTCAGCTGCTGATGCTGCTCCAGGGAAATTTGGCTTGAGAGTGGAATAGAGGGAGAGAGTAAGCTGAAGAAGGGGTGGGACTTGGGGACTGGGGCGGTATCACGGGCAGGCGAAGAGGGAGCAGGTGGCGAGTTGTTTTTCTGCTCAGCTGTTTTGTGTCTAGGAGCCCGAGAGAGACAGAAGCAGCTGGGAGGAGAAAACACAGTCCAGCCAGGGGGCCTATTGGTCTTTCTGCCTTTGCCACAGGTTCGTAAACCAAAGCAAAACTACCAGAGAATGATTAATGTAGGTAAAGCCCTGCTCTCTACCCAGCAGTGTTCCTTTCTGATGCATATGCTGGTTTGTGCCTATGCAAATACCCTGGCAGTGCTGCCTTCCCACATGCTCTGGTCTGTGCCTAAGCAGATACCCTGGCTGGGCACCCCCTCTGAGTGTATGCTGGCGCATGCCCACATAAATACCCTAGAGCATAGCCTAGTACACTTCCATGTACAAAGTGGCAAATCTCTGGGGGACAAATGAACCACACCCCTTGCATAAACCGCACTATCTGCCTCTAGCTGGCCAACAGAAATGACAAGGGGATTTTGGTAGCTTCCCCTTCCATTCGCTGATCCCCAGAGTTCTTCCTTTCAATCCAGCCCAACTTGGATTTATTTTGCTAATAGGCAAAGCCCTGTGTGGCTTCTATCAATCTTCTTCATGCCTCAGTGCTTGTCTTTCATTTAGTGTCCTTTGTAACCCAAGTTGAGATGCAGCTTAGTGTGCCTTGATGTTTTTTAAACCAGGTTCATAAAACATACCGACCAGGGTGCATAAATTTATCATCACACAAATATCTGGGAAGCAGTTCTACTTAATTATAGTGTAATTTCATTTTGCCCTTTGGCTGTTTCTCAATCATATTTATTCTTGTTTGTTTAAACCAGAACATTTGCTGGAGCTTCTACATCCAGAAGTCTATTCTTTTCACCCTCTTTCCCCTGGAGGAGAGTCAGAATTTCCAGAGGCCTTACTCTTTGCTCAGGCATGTGTGTGCTCTCTTCTCTCTTTCTGTTTCTCTGTTTTTTGTCTGTCTCTGTCTTTGTCTCTGTTTGTCTCTCTCTCTGTTTCCCTGTCTCTCCAATCCAAGAAACACAAAGCCAGGGCTCTCTGTTGACAAAGGCTTTGGTTTGCTGGCACTGGGCCTGCTGGTCAGGGACAGTGTAAGAAATGAAAACGCCTCTTACAGATGTCTACAATGCAGTGTTTTGCTGCCTTCCTTCTTCTTGCAGCCAATCACAGCTTGCTGCTCTCTGAGTACTCTCTCTCACATATAGTAGTTTTGGGAAAAGTGGAGGTGTAGGTCATAATGAACATGTGAAGGCGTGGGTCATAATGAGCATGGGCCAGTATGATAAGTGAGTTGAGATAAAGGGATTTAGGAGATTGTCCCAGTGTGGACAAGACTTATGGGACTCTGGAAGGGAGAACAAGGTGGAATGGAACCAGGAAACTAGATAGGAGTCCTGAGACCTAGGTTCCAGTCCTGGATACACTCATAATATGCCTTGTGGCTTTAGACAGGTCACTTCCTCTCTCTGGGCTTTACTTTTCCTATTTATAAAAAGAGGTGGTTGAAATATGTGTTCTTTAATATCTTTTCAGACCTAACATTTTAAGTCATTGGCACTGGCCAATTTTGGCTTTCCATATTTTAATTTCTTCATTTAAACTGCCCTGGATAGAAGTTTACTTTCTCAGAGACTTAGTGATCCAGTAAAATTACCATAGTCAAATAAGGCAACCTAGGTGCTTAGTAACTCCTTTTATGCTATAGTGATGTAGAAGTATTGAAATCAACTGTTTACTACTATTTTTTTTTTGCTTTTTTTGTAGGGGGGAAGGCAGGGCAATTGGTGTTAAGTGACTTGCCCAAGGTCACAGGGCTAGCTTTATGTTAACTGTCTGAGGCCAGATCTGAACTCAGGTCCTCCTGATTCCAGAGCCAGTGCTATTCACTTCACTACCTAGCCACCCCCGAAATTAACTGTTTAAAAGTCAACTATTTTATAAGCTCAATAATAAAGTTTAGGAGATTTCTTCTTGGCCACCAGATACACCCTGAGATTAGGAGTATTATGAACCACTATTCAGGAAATCTTTCCTATACTCCCTTCCCATGATTTTTTCACCAATCCTTCTATTCCCAACTGAGCCTTTCAAAGCAATGTGTTCTAGTAGAAAGAGAGCAAACTTTGAAGTGGGAGGACCTGGTTCTGCTACTTACCACCTGGTGTGATCTTGGACAAGTCTTCTTTACCTATAAAATGAGGGGACTGAAGGATCTGTGTTCAAATCTTAAATTTTCTGTTGATGACCTGTGTGACTGAGCCTCAGTTCCCTTACCTGTTAAAATAAGGGACATGAACTAGGTCAGGAGTGGGAAATCTGAGGTCTTGAGGCCCCATGTGGCCCTCTAGGTCCTCAAGTGCAGAACTTTGACTGAATCCAAGTTGGAAGTTTGGATTCACTAGAGGGCCACAAGTAGCTCGAGGCTGCAGTTCCCTACCTCTGGACTAGATGATCTCTGCTATCTTTTCTAGATCTCAATCTATAATCCTACGATAGAAAAGGACCCTTCTAACTTTGGATGCTTGATCTCTCTATCTGTCCCTGAGTATGAATATGTCATGAGGCATACAGAAGTAGATGACAATGGTTCTTGACCTTAGATGCTTATTATACTCTTGTTAGGCAGAAAACCACACACAAAGCAATTGGAATATATTGCAAGATACATCTTTTTTCTTAGGCTCTAGAGAAGGTATAGGCAAACTTGACCTGAAAGCTGAGAATGGTTTTTACATTTTAAAATATTTTAGCTCGGGGGGCGGAGCCAAGATGGCAGCGTAGCAGCAGCAACACATCGCAGCTCTCACATAGCCACCCCAAAATACCCATAAAATAGGACTCTAAACCAATCCTAGAACTCCAAAACGCACACAAAGATACTTCCCACTAAAGTCAGCTCGGCTACGAGGAACCATATCAGCACTGGGAACCAAAACCAGCCTGGCCTGAAGCCGCGGCTGTGCCCCGGGGGTGGCTGGACGGGAGGAGCTCAGGAGCTAAGGAGCTTCAGGTGAGCGGATTAGCGGCAGCTGTGAATGGGATTTGTGAAAGGGGGAGATAAGCAGTCCGGCCAGAAGGGCCTCAGCTTTGCAGCTTCCCACCCGCAGCCTGCAGGCAGCAGGGGGACTGAGCGATTATTCTCCGCCAGAACTCTCGCGTTGAGTGGCCTGGACCGATCGCTGTCTTGGGCTTCGGTCTTGGAGTCTTTATTATCCAGTCTGCCGGAAGTATACAGGAAGAGTTCCCAGCCTCTCCCT
>CM053581.1:424489503-424521837 GCA_028627135.1 Pseudochirops cupreus
CAAGACAGGCTTTCTGATCAAGTCTCATTTATTGTATGCAAGGGCATGAGTATATAAGGAAGTAGAGGATTTCCACAGGCAGATAGGCCGCAGGATGTTCCAGTGAGATAAAACATTCCAGGAAACGGTATGCAAGGAAGTTGGCCAGCCACGATATGTTCCGATAAGATATTGTAAGACATGACCAGGTGTTATTACAGAATACTAGAATTTTCCACTGGCTCCCAACAGTGCAAGAGGTGAGAGGGGCCTGAAGTAGGGTGAGTAACTAAAGAGGACCCATGTAAGAGATATGGGAGAGATGGGAATGATAAAATTTGGCAACTGACTGGTTACATCAAGTAAGAAAGACTGAGTAATCAATGCCTGGATGACTGGAAGGACAGCAGAAATAGGGAAGTTTGGAAAAGGTTTTGGAGACAAATAATGTAATTAGATCTGGAATGCATCTTGCAACCTATCCATGCCTACTTGTTCCATACAATTCACTCTATCCTACCCAAAATGAAAAGGGTGGAGGTGAGACTCTTCCTGGGATCATGGTTAAGATGATCTATATCTGCCTTGTAAACCAATCAACCATCAAACATTTGTACCTACCATGAACAAGTGTTAAGCACCTACTATGTGGCAGACAGAGTGCTAAATAGTGGGATACAAAGAATTAGTGGCTGCCACATGTTCTATAGGAAGAACCAATATGTGTATGAATAAATATGTAAAAAATAAATATGTGGTCAAAATTTGGCAAGGGGGGGATGGAGTAATCAGCCACTGGGAGATGAGAGAGACTTCACGGAGAAGTGCTTAGGTAGAGTTTTGAAAGAAATGGGGATTTCTAAGAGGAGGAGGTGAGAAGGGAGAGCATTCCAGGCACAGGAAACAGGCAGTACAAAGCCACAAAAGCAGGAGATCAAATTTTATAGGTGAGTCAGGAAAAAAAATAGGGTGATTTGGTTAGATTGTAGAGGGTAGGAAAGAGAGTAACAAAATAAGATTTGAATGGTAGGTTAGGGCCAAGTTGTGAAGGGCTTTAACAGCCAAACTGGAGAGATATTTTACCCTACAGGCAATGAGGAACCTTTGAAATTTGTGGTCAGACCTGTCCTTTAGAAAAATCACATGGAAGATTGGAAAGGGGAGAGATTCCTCTGGACTGAATTGGACTGGATGGACTGGAGAAGCAATTCTGAACAATTCTGACCCAGAGGAGTGGTCATGTAAGCAGCATGAAGATGGATATAAGAGATGTCATACAGATAGAAGCTTTTTTGGCTAATCTTTAGTAAATTATGAAATGCATAAATCCCAGGTTGGCATCAACATCATCCAATTACTAAGCTCAAAGATACTAAAATGTAGCTCTGGATGTAGAGGTAAAAGATGGTACCTTCTTCCCTACTCGTCACCATCATGGAATCCCCCCTAAAGGGGAAAGCATCTCATACATATGGCAGGAATGAGACTTTTCCCCACCCTAAAAGGAAAAACTAAGAAGCCATTTTGGTAACAGCATCTCCCATTTCCCTAATGTGGACATAAATTTACAGAACTATTACATCCCACTCCCATCTCCAGCTAACTGTAAATCTTTGATTGACAAAAGTCCTGTTTATGGGCTTCTTGCTTTTCTCTCTTTCCTCTTGTGGATTCTGAGTTATAAAATCATCATTCATTTGGAAATGCCTTTGCCCCAAAGGGTGGAACTCACAAAGGCTACAGTCGTCATTTAAAGAACTAGGATTTAAATCCAAGATTTTATGACTCTAAGCCTCTTCGTTTAGCCCATTGTGATGAAGATAACTTTTGGCTGGGGAAGGCCAAAGAAAATTTCATTAAGTACGTGGCCACTGACTTGGGTCTTAAAGGAAAAGAAAGGTTAAATTGAAGACTAATTTTAATTCACTTGCTAAATCTACACCTTATGGCATTTGAGACAAGGAACAAAGAACAAGGCTCCACAGAAGTTAGGAATCACTGCTGCTGTGTGTCACGTGTTTCTGAGGGACCCTTCCTTTCCTCCTCCATATCATAACCTAATATTTACTAAGTGCTCACACATGTCTCACCACTATATTAGGTGTGTTGACAGGTTATAAAATTCTGATTAGACATAATCCCGGCTGTCAAAGAGTTTTACAATCTGGTCTCCTTGGGGCCTCATTCAATAAACAAACCATATGTTCAGAAGTCCTTGATAAGGATGATGATCCGGCCAGCTCATACTAGCTACCACCACACTTACCTTGTGCCAGATGGCCAACGCTTTTCATAGCCTAGCGGTTTGGGGGTGGGGGGTGGAGGGGTGGGTGTTGCTCTTTCTTTAAGCGGTGACCTTAGCCTCTGTACCTGGTCTCCCAGTGATTACCTCTCTTGAGTTCCCACACATTTCGCCTTGCCAGGAACACACCGATCTTCAGGGTGAAGCCCAATATTCCTCAGCTGAACTTGAAGTTTGCAAGAAGCAGGAAAGTCCCTATGTAGGATGGGATAAGAGATCTGAGCCAAAGACCCAGCTCATTTGTATATGCCTCTAAGTTAAACCAGCCCGAGTCTCATTTAAAAGAATTTCACCTCGGTGATCTCGCTTTCCTGATTGATCGCTTTGGCACAGCCTCTGCCACTGCACAGACAGACAGACAAGCTGACCAATCAAAAGCCAGATCTTTATCTCTCAGGTCTGCCCCCTCCCCTCCCCCAACTTCCTGGTGGCATTTTCTTTTAAAGCCAAAGTTACTCACATGTTCACAGTCTCCCTTCTGACTTAGCCTCTTGGTATTATACCATCATACACTCCTTACCCCCAGGCTCCTTCCCAGCCTTCTATAAATATGCTCAGGTTTCCTCTATCCTTAATTTCGAACCAGACAACTCTTCCCTCGATCCTGCCATTCCGTCAATGCCAATCCCTCTTTGTTGTCTTATTGCTCTTCTCTGTTGCCAGTTCCTTCCTCCATTCCTTCCTTTGAGCCCACCTCTCTTCTTCATTCCTTGCAATCTGGCTTCAAAGTCCACTTCTGGACAAACTCTGATACAGCAGGACAAATGCCATACAATTCAAAGACCAGGGTTCAAATCCTGTCCCTGTTGTTTATTGCCTGTGTGACCTTGGAAAAGTCATTTAACATCCCTCCTCGCCATAAAACAATAAAAACAGCTAGCAATTATATACTTTAAGGCTTGCAGGATGGTTTACCTATGTTATTTCATGTAGTCCTCATAAAAGCCCTTTGAGGTGTATTCCATTATCTGTAAAAAGGGAATCCTTTTTACTGATAAAGAAACTGAGGTTGACCAAGCTGGAAAAACTTTGAGTACGGCCTAGGGAACAACAGACAAGTCAGTCAATAGACAATGATTAAGCGCCTACTGTGTGCCAGGCGCATGCTAAGCAATAGGAATGCTAAGAAAGGCAAAAGACAGTTGCTATTTGTCAGAAGCTCATTATCTAACAATGGGGTGGTTTCTGTTGTTGTTCAGTCATGTCCAACTCTTCATGATCCTGTTTGGGTTTTTCTTGGCAAAGATACTGGAATAGTTCTCCATTTTCTTCTCCAGGTAGCTCATTTTACAAATGAGGAAACTGAGGCAAACAGAGTTAAGTGACTTGGCCAGAGTCACACAGCTAGTGAATCTCTGAAGCTAGATTTGAACACAAGTGACCTTAGTCACTTACTAGCTGTGTGACCCTGGGCTAGTCATTTAACCCTGTTTGCCTCAGTTTCCTTATCTGAAAATTGAGCTAAAGAAGTAAATGGCAAACCACTCCAGTATCTTTGCCAAGGAAAACCCAAATGGGGTCACAGAGAGTCAGACACAATTGGAAAAGAAAAATGATTTAACCACTTCCTGACTCCAGATCAGGCACCTAGCTGCCCCTAGGAGATAACATGCAAAGAACTATGTACAAACAGGCTATATACAGGATAAATGGGAAATAATCACCAGAGGGAATTCACTGGCATTAAAAGAGATGGGAAAATGCTTCCTGCAGAAGGGGCATCTTAGCTAGGATTTGAAGGACAACAGGGAATCCAGAAGGTGACACCTCTGCCTTATGCTACCATCACCCAGTAATGGTAATGGGAATTTGAAGATCTTCCCTGCCCCCTAATAGGCCTAATGTAATCACATAGAGCCTGTTGGGGGAGGAGTTTGCTGAAGGGTGGAGCAGAGTCCAGAGGAAGCAGAGAATCAGAGAAGTTAGAGCTGGAGGGAGGAGAGGACACAGCCAAGGAGACAGACAGGCTTGTGAGTGCTTTATGTGGGAAGGCTAAAGGATGGTTTGACTCCCAACTGTGTTATGGTTTATTAACTTCTTTGTTGCTATGATGGATTCAATTTCCTGGTATTGGAATGTAACTTTCTGGTGTCTGAATAAATGTTTTGCTTCTGTCTTCTATATAGAGAGTCTGTTATATTTTGTGCTTCAGAACTGTGCTGGCATATTCATAGTCACCATCAGTGCCGTGAATATTGCACTGGAGCTACACACCCCCAACCCAAATCTTCTACATCCAGTGGCACCGGCTTCCTTGCTATTCTCCAACAAGGTATTACATCTCTGTCGATGGCTTCAGCAACGATGATCTCTTAAGAACACTATGGAACTATCCAATATATCTCTCCAGGATCATGTCCTTAATCACAGACCAGTGTGGCTCCATTAGCACTGAGTAGTTGAGATATAACAAAGATCTTTGGTCCATAAATAATCTTCAGGGCAGAGTAGAAGCACTCTGAATTGTTGTCATCAGCATAAAACTGAATCTCATCTGCCTTCTTACTGAGCCAAGATCTACAAGGCAGGGGGTCCACTGGTCCCACAGAAGCTGGCTGAAATCTTCCATGTGATATGGCAAGAGGAAGTTATCCCTGAGGAGATCAAGGACGCCTCCATTGTGCATCTCTATTTAAAAAAAAAAAAAGGAAACGTTGTTTTACGACAATGGGAGGGAGGAGCTCTCTCTTAGTCATTGCTGACAAAACTCTTACCAGAGTCCTCCTTAATTGTCTAATCCAGCGGTTCTCAACCTGTGAGTCACAACCCCTTTGGGGTCGAATGACCCTTTCACAGGGATCACAGGGGTCACCTAAGACTATCGGAAAACACATATTTCCAATGGTCTTAGGAACCTCTTCTATCTGTCTCCAGGTGGATCTGCCCACATGCAGACACGCCTACATATGACTATTAAAGAGTCCAGGCATTAGGAAGGTTGAGAACCACTGGTCTAATCCTTCACCCCAAAGATAGTCATTTAAGCAAGAGCCAAGATGGTTTCAAAATGGGCTGAGGAATGGTTGACATGTTTTTTGCTGCCCAGAAGGAATGCCAGGAGTAGAACAGAGATCTATACATGGCATTCACCAACCTGACCAATGCCTTTGATACTGTCAGCTGTAAGGGCTTGTGGAAGATCATGGTGAAATTTGGTTGCCCAGAAAAGTCTGGCAGTATTGTATGCCAGTTTCATAATGGTATGATTGCACAAGTTCTGGATAAAGGATGATGCTCTCATGAAAGCTCTCATGCTTTCTCAGTCAGCACTGGAATGAAGCAGGGTTGTATGCTTGCTCCCACACTTTTTAGAATGCTGTTTTCAATGTAGTCAGACAAGGATAAAAACAGCATCAAGGTCAACTACCACACTGCAAACTATTTAACTTGAAAAAGCTACAAGCCAAGACTAAAGTGGAGGGAGAGCTGGTATATGACTTTTTGTTCACAGATGATTGTGCATCCAGTGTAGCCTCTGAGGCTGAGATGCAACAGAGTATGGATTGATTCTCTGCTGCTTGTGCTAATTTTGACCTGATAATTAACACCAAGGAGACAGAAGTTCTCTACCAGCCAACATCACACCATCCACATACGGAACCATTAGTTATAGCAAACAGAGAAATTTTGAATTCTGAGGATAATTTCACTTACCTTGGCAGTATACTTTCCAGAGTTGTACACACAGATGATGAGGTTAATGCACACATTGCTGGAGCTAACTCAGCATTTGGGAGGCTCTAAAAGTGTGGGAGAGACGAGGTATTAGGCTGCATATCTGAAGTCTATGCTGACTTCATAGTTTATGCCTGTGAAACTTGGACTGTCTACCAGTGTCATGCCAGAAAATCAAAGATAATTTGAATTGTCTTCAAAAGATTCTGAAGATCACTTGATAAGAGAGGTGCCAGACACTGAGGTCCTCTCTTGAGTTAAACTACCATGTATTCAAACTTTACTGTGGAGAACACAGCTCTAATGAGTTGGCCACTGAGCCCATCTGTGGTCTTCCCAGCTTGTGTGGGTCTGATCAATCACAGCTGAATACACTGTACCTTGACCCCAACATGGTGATGTCATTGGTCCTCTTCCAGTACAAAGGACAAACAAAACATTTCTCTGTCTCTGTGTATTTTTTCTGGCTCTCTCCCACACCTAGAATGCTCTCTTTCCTCATTTCCACCTCTTATTTGCTAAGCTATTTTTAAATGTTTTTACTTTCTCCTTAATTATTCTTAAATATGCGCCTTTTTCAGACTCTCTTTCAGATAGAATCTAAACCAGTATCTGTGACCAGAGATAGTTCTTCAAACTCTACTTAATTTCTCTCAAATTCGCCCTCTCCGAGTTCAATCTCAGGTTTTATTTCACTAGTCCAAACCCCTCCAATTTACCTGCACAGTTTTATTCTCTTTCTTATTTGGTTTAAGCCCCTTTCTCTTTTCCTGCTCCTCCCACAATCTTTTCTCCCCATAGAAACCAGAAGTAGAATTGTGTATGTGCTAAAATTGGGTGATCAATTTTCTCAAAGTTTAGAGAAGCGAGAGGCCTCTGTGAGACAGAATAGTCAAGAGAGGCTTCATAGTATAAGTGAGACAAGTGCTTTAAAGCAGTGGTTCTCAATCTGCCTAATGCCATGACCCTTTAATACAGTTCCTCATCTTGTGGTGACCCCCAACCATAAAATTACTTTCGTTGCCACTTCATAACTGTAATTTTGCTATTGTTATGAATTGTAATGTAAATATCTGATATGTAGGATGTATTTTCATTGTTACAAATTGAATATAACCCACAGGTTGAGAACTGCTGCTTTAAAGGATGGGTACAGTTTGGATAAATAAAAGGCAAAAGAAAAACTAGAAGGTATTCTGAGCAGAGGAAAAGCATGAACTAAGGCAGGACTTCTTAAACTTTTTCCACTCACAACCTCTTTTCCCTCAACAGATTTTTACGTGACCCCAGGTATATAGTTATATAAAGTGGGTGTATAAATCAAACATTTACTGATAATAAATAATAAAGAAATGTATTTTAAAACAATTCTTTGGTATACATATAATTTTTACTATTTATTAAAGAAGAAAGCAAATCTGCATACTAATGAGACAGATGTGCTTGTTTATTTTTATATAAAGAATTAAACCTTGGTAGGATATTTTATACAGCAGGAGATAGAGCATTTTCAATGTTTTTCAGAGGTGATCAGCATTTTGATTTTCTGATTGTCAATGCTGAGAACCCCATTTCACATAAATATGTAATACAAAATGGCAGAAGCATGTTTAGGACCATTTCAGAAATTGTCAGAAATTTTGTCCTAATCCCAAGCCAAAATTCATTGAATGATTTTCTAGGAAACTCAAGTTTTAAATCTATGTTGCTTGATAATTTGGCAAATTCTTCTTGTACTTTTAATGGCAGAATACTGATGTTTTTTAAAATTTCAATTGAGTATGGTTTATGGGCCCAACTTAGTTTTTTAGAATCAAAATTTGAAGGGAAGGATTTCTGAAACTGTGTCTCCAGGCACTTCAGATTAAATCTTTGGGAAGGTTATTTTCAATTATAAAATCACCTATAGCTATAAACATTTCTAAATAACCATTTCCACCCTATTCTTCCATATGTTAACTTTTTTAGTAAAACTTTCAATTCTATCTTTCAACATAAATATGTTACAATTTTTCTTTGAAGCTACATGTCTAAATCATCGAATTTTTGAAAATATCTGACAAATAACAGTTTTGAAAGTCATTATGAAAAAAATTAACAAAATCAGATTTCTGCTCAGTTAAAAATATAACAACTTCATCTAAACTTCACCTTCCTGAGAGTCACCTTAACTCTGCATAATTAATAAGCTTTTGTAATCAGAGTCCATGTTTTTCCAAATGTTTGAAAACAAATGACTGTTAAGGGCATGGCTTTTAATGAAGTTAATGATTTTGTAGTGTTGTGAAGTACAATATCTGACTCTGGTGATTTTTTTTTTGGCTGTAAGTGCCTCCCAATGGATTTTACAGTGAGTAAAGTGATATGTTCATTGCCAGCAGCTTTAATTTTTGCTACAAATCCAACATTCACTCCCATCATTGCCCTAGTACTGTCTGTACAGACTCCAATGCACTTTTTCCACTGTAAACCTTCATTCGTAAAAAATTCATTGACTTTAAGGTATACATCTTTCCCTCTTATGTGCTCTTCCAAAGGGCAACAAAACAATAATTCCTCCTGTATGCTTCCTTCACAAACATATCTCATATAAAGTAACAACTGTGCCATGTTAGAAATATCAGTGGTTTCATCCAACTAAATTGCAAATTTGGGGCCGCCCTTAAGCCTAGTAATAAGCTGCTGAATGGGTCATTATTAATTTCAGAAATTCTTTTGGAAACACTATCATTCGATAATGGAATTTTATTAATTTCACCCCCATACTTTTTTTTCATGAACTATTTCTGACATTTTAACAGCGGCAGGTAACACAAGATCTCCTAATAGCATAGGGCTTTTCAGTTTTTGCAATTAAAAAAGAAGCTTCATAAGATGCAGGTAAATACTTTTCATTGACAGCAACAAATTTCTCAAAACATTGTCTTTCTTTATTGGAGGATTTTAAAAGTCATTCAGAATATACCTTTGGTTTTTCTAGTACACTGCATGCTTAGCATTAAGATGTCATTTTAGTTTGGCTGATTTCATGCTCTCTGCAGCCAAAACTTCATTAGAAATCAAGCAAAGAGTTTTTTCCACACCATCATCATTATTGGAAGTAAAACCAGGGTGGCTTGGTGGTGCCATGAATAGAGTACTGGCCCTGGAGTCAGGAGGACCTGAGTTCAAATGTGGCCTCAGACTCTTAACACTTACTAGCCATGTGACCTTGGGCAAGTCATTTAACCCCAATTGCCCTCTCTTCCCCCCTCCAAAAAGCAAAAAAAAAAAAAAAGAAGAAGTAAATCCACATTGCAAAAATGATTCAACATATTTTCTTTTTCTCGTCAATTTAGGTGTACCTGGCAAAGATTCTGTCACATTGTCATCAGTATTTTTACCTCTTCTGTCTAAATTTAGCTACTTATCCATACCTAAAAAATATTTTTGTCTTAAAATGTAAATAAATATTGCTAACAATTTCTTAAGTAAATATTAGATTTAGTTTATGAAATTACATTTGTTTGTGCTTAGTTTAAAAAACTGACGTTCACACTTACACATACGGAGGTAATGGAGAAATATTACAAAAGGTCTTTACTTGCAATTAAACATTTGTGTTTCTGTAAAAGAAGAAGATAACAGCAATCTTTAAAATCAAACATTCTAACACAATCCAATCCAAAGATAGACTAGTTTGATACTTACATGCTAAGGAATGACTATAGAAAAATATTAAATGTCTTTATTTTCCATAATTAAACTATTATGTTTCTGTAAGAGCAAAAAACTTTGTACACATAGTAAAAACACTGCAATTCATAATATGCAATAGTCTTAAATCTGAGTTGAAGTGTTTCTGGCAGCATTCATTGGCATTGTGAGACATGACAGCATGAGCAGTGTAAGGTGCGTGTGCTGTGTGTTCAGAACCAAGGTTGCAGTGAAGTTGCTCAATGTAACATAGGCAAGTGCTGCCAGAAATACCTCGGATTCATTACATGTTTAATTTTGAATTAATTTTTGGTCGTGTATTCAGAAACCTTTTACTATTGCCAAATTTTTGATCCCATACGTGGTTATGACCCACAGTTTAAGAAGTACTGAAGGTACAGAAATGGGAATGACTGTAGAAAGTACACCAGACAATGAGACCAGACTGGGAGAGAAAGTGCAAGTTGACCAGAACTGGCAAATTCAGCTGGATAGGTGAGGTAGTATCAGATCACAGAGAGCCTTGAAAACCACACTGAGGACTAGTAGAAACCACTAAATATGAGTTTTTGAGTACAGGATTAACATGACAAAAATAGTACTTTAGGAAGGTTAATCTGGCATCAGTATGCAGGATGGGCTAAGAATCTACTTGCAATAATTGTAGGTAATGTAAAGAATGTATTGTATTGAATGTAAAGAAGCTAATTGCAATAATTCAGAGATGTGATGAAATACTGGATTATAGTGATGGCAGTGGAAATTGGAAAGAACTGATGGATATAAGATGAGGATTCTTAACCTGTGATCCAGGAACCCCCAGGAATCCCTGTATAGGTTTCAGGTGGTGGATGAATTTGTATGAGAGAAAAATTACATCTTCATTTTTGGTGACCTCAAACTGAAATTTAGCATTTCTTTCAATAATTTAAATTTAATTAATTAAATTTAATAATTTAAAGACACTATTCTTCTGAGTAAATATACTGCCAAAAATGTCAGAGAGAGAGAGAGACAGAAACAGAGAGACAGAGATTAAGAATGATATGAGAAACCTGCTATGAGAAAAGTCTAGAGGAGAGGATAAGGATGACTAATTGGACATGGGTGACGAAGGAGAGGAATAGTTCTTTCCCTACCCCCAGTTCAGTTAATGTCAATCAATCACACGATCACAATCCATGGTTAAGAAGCAGTGGAGGGAGAAGAGAAAAGGACCCAGGACAGTCCTGTGGGACACTCAGGGTTAGTGGGAGTGACCTGGATGAGGACCCAGAAAAGTAGACTAAGAATGAATGGCCAGACTGATAAGAAGAGAACCAGAAGAGAGCAGTGTCACAAAAACCTAGAGAAGAGAGTATCAAGAAGAGGGTGATTGATAGTGCCAACTGCTGCAGAGGGGAAATGCAGGATGGATGAGAATTGAGAAGATGCCATTAGATTTCATAACTAAGAGAGTATTAGTAACTTTGGAGAGAGCAGTTTTAGTGGAACGATAAGATCAGAAAACAGACTGTAACGGGTTAATAAGAAAGTGAGTAGAAAGTGGAGGCACCTATTGTAGACCATCTTTTTAAGAATTTTAGCTACAAACGGCAGACTAGATATAGAATGGGAATTAGCGGGGATGGAAGAATCAAATGAAGGTACTTGTTTTGTTTTGTTTTTTCCAGAATAGGGGAGACACAGAGCTTGTTTGTAGATAGTATGGTCATAGCTAAGGAGGTAGAAGGAGGGAACCAGATTATCTGGGTGGACAGATGACAGACTTTGGGGGCGCTTTAAATAGTTAAAGCCCTGGAAACAGCCGGCAGTTACAGTCAGCACTTCTGGTGAATGAGTTTGCAGTCAGAAGTAACCAAATCAACCTCTTGTTGGAGAGAAAGACAAAATTTTCCCTTCTTTTCGCAAACCCTGTAGTATAGACGATGCCATCTAGCAAGATCGCTCTCTTCAAAAAAAGAGTACCGCCGTGAAAAAAGAGGCACAGTAAAGAGGCAACTAGGTAGATATAGTGACCTAACCTGAAATCAGAAAAACCTGAATTCAACTCCAACTTCAGACACTAGCTGTGTGACCCTGGGCAAGCCACTTAACCCTGTTTGCCTCAGTTTCCTCATCTGTAAAATGAACTAGCTGGAGAAGGAAATGGGTACGTTTCCTACCTTAAAGAAAACCTCCCAAAAATGAGATCACGAAGAGTCGAACACAACCGAACAGCTCTGGAGTAAGATCTCGTTTCAATCTACTCTCTATTTGCTATGTGATCTTTGAACACGTCATTTCCTTTTTCTCGGTCTCATTTTCATATAAAATGAGGGGATTTGGGTTGGATGATTTCTGAGGATTCTAAAGGAATAACGGGAAAAGATAAAGTAGAATGCTGTCTTTAAACGGGATAGGATTTGACTGTGATTTCATTGAGACTCCCAGGTGAGGAAACTCCTGCTAATTCAAGTTAATATCTTCTCGGCAACTGATGTAAACTTTGAAAGCGCATAGGGCCAGTCAGTATGTCCGAGACGGGGCTTGAACCTAGAATTTCCTGCCTTAGAAACCAACTCTTTGTACAATACGCTTCATTTTTTTTTTAATGCAAAAGTATAGGCAGTTAACTTCCCAACCTAAGTTTATTCACGTGTGCTGGGATCTTCCATAAAAGTAACTTAGCCAACCAGAGTGCTAGAGGAGGTGTGGCAGGTAAAGGGCGGGCAGAAAGTGAAGGAGCAGAAACCCCGCCCGCTGGCCCCAGCCGAAAGCAGGAAGCGGGGTGCAGTGGAGCTGAGTCTGGTTGTCATCATTGCGGGGAAAGCTCCTCCCCGCCTCGGTCCTAGGTCGCCGGGCCCCTCAGCCACGGCTGCCTCGGGCTCCGGGACTATGGGGATTCTACCCCCGGAGCTGCCCGGACTCCCGCGGCAGCTTCGGCTCCTCCTGCAGCTCCTGGCTGTGCTGGCCCCCACCGGCTCGGCCCTGTGGATCCTCGACACCCCGGAGCCAGTCTGCTCGCAGCCGGTGAGTCCGCGACCCCGAGCAGACAGCGGGGTGGGAGGGCAAGCATGGACAGCCTGAGGGAGAGCAGCTGAGGGGGAGAGTCTGGGCTGGGAGAGTGAGGGTAGAGAGAAGCGGCACCAGGGGCCGGGGAAACGGAGAGTTTTGTGGCGGAGGCAGAAGTACGAAGAGGAAGAAAACTCTCTAGGGAGTCAACTGCCCGGACAAGGAGTCTGGAAACGATCCTTCCGTGGGTTGCACAATCCTAGATTTAGAACTGAAAGAAGCCTTACAGACGCATCGTAGAATCGGAGAGTTATTAACCTGTAGTCTGCGAACTTCCAAGGGGTCTCAGGATAGATTTAGGGAAGTCCTGAACTAGGATGGGGGGGTGGGGGTGGAATTACATCTTTTAAAAAATATAAGTAGTTTCCTTTGTAAGTCTGTATATTTTGTTTTATACGTTTTAAAGGGATAATTCTTTTAATAGAGGCAGCTAGGTGGCACAGTGGGTAAGAAAAGCTCGACTTGGAGTCTGGAAGACCTGAGTTCAAGGAAACATTTTCAAGCTTAACGGACCTTTTCGGTGGGCCCCGAATTCTGACCTATCAAGTTGTGTAACCTTGATTAAGCCACTTAACCTCTTTGTCTCAGTTTCCTCATCTGTAAAGTGGGGATAATAATAGCACCTACCTCACAGGGTGTTGTGAAGACCAAATGAGACAAGCAAGTTGTAACCCTTAAAGTGCTATATAAATTTTGTTATTGTTATTATAATACAGGGTCCATAGGCTCATCAGACTTCCAAAGAGGTCTATAACAAAAAAAGGTTAAGAACTAACCCCCGAAATTTTACAGATGGAGCAATTGAGGCTCAGAGACGTGCCTGCCTTAGCGAAATGTACAGTCTAGTTGCTAAAATTATTGAAGTGCAACAAAGGGCTAATCTAACAAATAGGCAGTTAGTTTCACAGCGTTGAGGGTAAATGACTCTCATTAATTCAACAGACATTTATTAAGCTCCTAATATGTGCAAGGTACTTTTGGGAGCAAGGGGCTGCAGGGGAGTGCAAAACCAAGTGGAGGTTTTTCGTAACTGACAGACAAATTGCATAATTAGGCAGGCCAATCTGTCTTAAATTCCAGGGTCTTCCAAGGTCCACTTGGAAAGTGGAATTCTGATTCCTTACAAATACAGCCCAGAAGTGGATGGCTATTCTCTCCCCTGTGGTTGGCTCCTTGTTACCTTGGATCTTTCAGGGAAAGGGGAGGAGGGAGGGAAATTGCCAAAAGCCAGCATCAGCTCAAACATCATTGAGGGACCTTGAGCCCATTGAGGTGTGACTAAGAAGTAATGGCCCAGCTGTGGTTTGTTTTTGAGAGCTCTCCTGACCATTAGATACCTCCAGCCCACAGGTAAATCCCCTTCCTACCCCTGGCCAGCACCCAGTGAGTGGTGTTAACATGGGATGTTTCTTGATATCTGCTGTAATAAGCCTGCAGGAAGTGTGACACACCTAAGTGTCAGTTAGTGGTCTGTGCTTTGGAGAGCATCCTTTTTAAAAAATAACATTGTTTCAGTCTACTGCACCACATACACAATGAGGAGTATCTCACAATTAGAGATGGGAGGGACTTTAGATATAATTTAGTACAATCCCCTTGTTTTATAGATAAGAGAACTGAAGGCCAGAGATAAAATCACGGTAAATGATAACTGGAAGGGAAACTCAGGTCTTCTGATGCCAAGTCCGATACTTTTTTCACTATTCTGCTTGGTGTCTGAGTCAGAAGACAGGAAGTAGAAAAATAGGAATTCTTGTTCTCTGAGTTGGTGGATGATTTGCCAGCTGAGAAGCAAAAGGCATTGGTTGTTTGGGAAAAGTTTGGGTGTTTTAAAGTAAAAATATGAAGGATTTGAAAAGATGGTTTTATAGGACGCTCTGTGATTAGCCAAGGCAAGGAAACATTTTCTAACTTAGTGGACCTTCTTGGTGGATTCTAAAGCTTCCTTATGAAATCTACAGACTCAGCATTCATTTAATTAATTCGTTAAATACCTGTAATGTACAAACCACTACAGACAATGTGTGCTTATACAAGGTGTTGTGTACCAAGCTGTTGATGCAGAACCTTATAATCTAATAAGGGAAAATGGACATATACATAAATGGATGATGTATAGAGGAATAGTGAGAGAGAAAAATATGTAAGGATCAGATCAGAGAGAATCTTAAATGGCAAGCTAAAGAATCTGGACTTTATTGAGTAGGCAATAGAAAACCATAAAAAAAATTCTGAACAGGGGACTAACAATGGTGAGAATGAACCTATATATGTGTGTATGTATGTATATATGTATGTATGTATGTATGTATGTATGTGTGTGTATATATGTGTGTGTATATATATATATATAAAATGAGAAGTACTCATTAGTCAAACGTTTGAGCTCTTCTAGACCCATTTCCCTGGGATACTTGTCAGGAGAAAGAAAAGGGTGAAGTCTATCACCTATCTCACAACTCTCTGACTACGGTTTGGTTAAGTGATGTACCCAAAGTCTTACAACTTACCAGTGCTGAATTCAGGATGCAAACTCATCACTCCCATTTCCAGGCCCAGTGCTTCCTAAGGGCTTACATTATCTGGTTTGGAAATGTTGTTTTGTATGGAACCATCCACATTCTCAAATCCAGCCCCAGTTACAGATGACTGTGTCCAAGACAAAGGAGTTTGGAGTTTGGAGTTGGAGGTGTCAGTCTCTGTGTTTTATAGATAAATCTCATCTGGTGATCAAGTCTCCATTCTTGGCTTTGCCAACACTGTGCTCTGACTAAGCCTAATCATTAAACCATTCATGAATGTAAACTGTGCAATATAAAACAATAGCCAACAAATACGGGCAAATAAACAAGATTTGTCTTTCTCTCCTTTAAATTCCTTCCACAACAAGTTTTTTAAAATGCCTTGCCAGCTGTTGGTGTGACTTATTTTAATGTTGCTCTTCTCTGAGGTAGGCTGATAAGTGGTGGTGGTGTTTTTCTGATGCTGCCATTCTTAGAGACAGTCAGTTTGAGGCAGATAACCCTACTCTTTATCACTGTTCACTTATTTATTCAGTGAACACTTATCGAGTGTCTACTACAGTGGTTCTCAACCTTCCTAATGCCAAGACCTTTTAATACTTGTATGTGGGTGTATCTGTATGTGGGTGGACCCACCTGGAGATAGATAGAGGAGCGGTGTCTCGGTTCCTAAGACCATCGGAAATATGTGTTTCCAATAGTCTTAGGTGACCCCTGTGATCCCTGTGAAAGGGTCATTCAACCCCCAAAGGGGTCATGACCCACAGGTTGAGAACCACGGGTCTACTAGGTCCTGAGCATTATGTTAGATGCTGAAGAAGAGTAACAAAATTATACCATCATTGTCATACAGTATCAAGCATGGAGGTGGGAAAACAAGTGTTGAAATCAAGGAACTGCAAGTAGTTCTGTTTGGCAAGGAAAGGCAGATTTGAGAGGGGCAATTGGGTTAAGAGGGGAGATGTGTATGGGACCAGAGAGAGATTAGACTAAAAAAGAGGTAAGCAATCTTGATCCTAGAGAACAGATGATGAAACACACCTCCCTCTTATCTGTGGAAAGGTGAGGGAGTACAGATATAGAGTATTTCCTACACTGAGACTGTTGCTGTGACCACTGATTTGTTTAGCTAAGTCTTCTTCATTTAAAGAGTGATATTAATATGGGGAGGGGTAAATTGGGAAATGATTCTTGTATAAATGAAAAATAAACTTTAAAACCTTGAAAGAGAGAGGGGAAAAAAAAAGAAGGTATGGTCCAGATTGAGAGGCCCGGAATGCCGGGCTAAGCAGTTTGGTATTTATTTCTGGCCTGAGAAATTAATCTTCCTTGTGGTCTGTAGCAAATGATACTGTTGGCCATTTTCCTGGTTACTCCTTCCCCTCTGGGTTTTCTGAGCGTTGATGCCTCCTGCCAGTCTGGTTTACTGATTCATCGTCTGGGTCACACTCATGACTTTTGGGGTGCCCCTCAAGGCTCTGTCCTTGGGCTCTCTTCTTTTCTCTCTTTTCTCTTCTTTGGCTTCCTTGAGTGCAGTTCCTATCTCTATACAGATAGCTTTGAAATCAGTATACCCAGATCTGTATATCTAAGTCTCTCTCCTAATCTCCAGTCCAGCATCACTAACTGCCAATTAGGCATGTTCATCTGGATGTCCTGTAGGCATCTCAAAATTTGACATGTCCGAAACAAAATTCAGTATCTTTCTCTCAAAACCTGTTTATTTTCCAAGCTTCTCTATTGCTGTTAAGAGTACTGCTGTTGAAGACCCAGGTTCACAACCTCGTGGTCAGCCTCAGCTCTTCACTCTCGTCTGGTATATCCTAGCAGTTGCCAAATCTGGCCATTTCTATCTCCACAGCATCTCTCAAATCCTCCACCCCCTCTCCATTTAGGCTGTTTCAAACCCTCTTGGCCAGACTACTACAATGCGCTCCTCATTTGTCTCCCTGCCCTAAGTCTGTCCCCTCTTCAACATATTCCACACAGCAGCCAGAGTAACTTCCCTAATGTGCAGTGATCATGTCACACAGCCTACTGCACACTGCTTACCAACCTCCAGGGTTCCCCCATGCCAGCAGGCTCAAATACCACTTCCTTTGTTTGGTATTTAAAGCTTCTCGGAATATGGTTGCTTCCTCCCTTTCCAGTTGTAGATACACTGACCTACTCACCATTCCACATAAAGAACACTCCATCTCCAAAGAGTTATGAGAGCTTAAATGAGGTAACTGGATGTAAAGCATATAACAACATATCAGTTATCATCATCATCATCATCTTGTCACCAGCCTTCCAGTCTGATGATGAGCATTCCCTGAGCCTTCTACTCCACTCCTCCTGAGCTCAAGCAATGTTTATAGAGCTACGCAAGGGTATGGTGGGAAATATTTAACAACCAGCTCTCCAGGGGGAAAAAAATCTATATACACACACTTATAAGTTAAATTTGCCTTATTAACACTTTTTTAAGCCTAGACCAGTAGTTCTCAACCTGTGGGTTATGTTCAATTTGTAACAATGAAAATACATGCTGCATATCAGATATTTACATTATGATTCATAACAGTAGCCAAATTACAGTTATGAAGTAGCAACAAAAATAATTTTATGGTTGGGGGTCATCACTACATGAGGAACTGTGTTAAAGTGTTGTGGCATTAGGAAGGTTGAGAACCCCTGGTCTAGACAATCAATAAAACAAAAATTAAGTCCTGATTTATAACGAGTACTGATTCTAACAAGTACTAATTATAACAAGTACTAATTCTAACTGCTCATACTGAAAATTGAACAGTTTGGGCTAAGAGCTGGCTCTAGCACACTCCTGTAGCATCTTCTATCTACATGCCTTTATACTTGGTGTTCCCTATGCCTGGAATACATTCATTTTTCACCTAGTTTCCTTCAAGATGTAGCTAAAGTAACAACATCTATTTGAAGCCTTTTAAAAATTTGATTTCATTTCCCCAGATTCTTGTTCCCTCCCTCCCATAATCATCTAGTATTTTGTTTACATTATGCTATATATTTTTGTGTATACATGTTATCTCCCCCATAGAATGTAAGTTCCTAGAGGGTAGGGACTGTCACCTTTTTCTTTCTATCTCTAGCACTTAGCAAAATGTCTTAATAAATATTTTTGATTGATTGGTAACCACAAAGTCCTGAAGCGGTGGCCTGTCTCTGGCCATTTGTCCTGCTTCAGTTGCCATATCTGTCCTTCTCACTGTCTTAGGCAATATGGAAAAAAGGATTGGTGGGTAATGGATGCCTTGAAAGCAGCCAGAGCTAAGAGGGAAATTTCATTCAGAGGATCAAGGAGGGGGAAAATCTCAAAAGCACTACAATTTGTTACCTATAATTAACTTCTTGTTTCTCCCACAGGGGCTAAACTGTACTGTCAATCAGAGTAAGTCATCCTTTTCTTTTATTTCTTTTTGATTAATAAAATGATAATAATTTGCTGAGTTCTGGCAGCAGCACATTACTCTAGTTACCAATACTTTGGCTTTCAGGTTTACATTATGCATTACAATTAATACTAGAGAGAATCCTCAAGCTGGTACAGGTATGCCTTACTTTTAAAATGCCTCCTATGTTGGTATGAACTTCAAAAACAGATTACAATTAATAATTATTAGCTTTTTAAAAAATTCACTGAGAGTTTCCTTTAAAGAGCCACTTCCCAAGTGAATTTTAAAAGATTCCATTTAAATTCATTTATTAATATCAATTATTATGTAAAGTAAGATATATCTATGGTTTTGCTTGTTTTGTTTGGAACTAGGGAGAAGGGGCTTTTCTGGAAAGATTTCAGGGACTTTGTACCATCAAAGTTCTTAAAGGAACTTTGTCTCTCCCTGGTTTAATTTATCCACAGCTTCCCAATTGGTATGCCCAAAGCATAGGTCTGGCTCTGTCACTCCCCTGCTAAAGAAGCTCTAGTAGCTCTAGGACGGTTGCGGCAGCTTAACTCAGTAGCCTAAGGGCCAGCCTTAGGCTGTATTCTCAGGGGAGACTGAAGAGACCAGAGACAAGCATACAGCAGCTGTCCTTTATTGTAGTGTTCTCCTTAAATACCCTAGAGGTAACATGACTAGAGCATGATTCTCTTGTGCACTGGAGGAACGATCAATGGAGGACAGGCCAAGCCAGCTGTCTCAGGGGCTGCTCATCAGGGGTCTCGCGAGAGACTTTCCTGTGAGCTTAGCAACTGGGCTGTGACCTTCAGCACCACAAGTGCTTTTAGACTCACACTGATCCCTACAATTCCCCCTTTTTGTTTTAGAAAAGTGCCAAGTGAGTATCAGCCTGAGTCATGGCTAAGCTATTACAGAAACATTAAACCAAAAAAAGGAGAACCACAAAACAATAATATGCCTCAACTATTGGGTTTTAGCCATTAACACAAAATGTCCTATACTTATAACCACAGTCCAATGATGTTTGAATTAGCTGCTGATATTAAATCAATTCTGGCTTGTTCTTCAAAGCCTTTTGACACATTGAGCTTGCACCATTTGGTTTTACACAGTAGATATAGACATAGCAAGAGACTAACTGTACAATTCATACAAGTCACATTAAACGCCCCTTGAGCTCCTGTTACATTATGTCCCCACATTTTCACTATACAACAAAACACCAAACACAGAGTTGAATCATTTTAAAAGGATATGAAGGACTTAACTAAATGTAGTATTAACCATTTGCAAAAGAGGGTTATTAGCAGCTATACAAATTATTAGTCCATGGCAAATCTTACATTTGTATAAACACTGATGAAACAATTCAACAAAGGAATTCCTTTTTTGGCATTTCACATTACAACTGAGATACAAAGAGCGCTTCACTGGAAATTTCCCTAAGATACCCTTGTCAACAGAATTAGCCTATAATATGCACAACTGTTTAAAGATAGGACTCTTTGAAGAGGAATGGTAACTGTCCTGAGGTTTTTCCCCCAAACATGTTCAAGTATAAAAGCTACATCAACATTTGCTTGTGCTTTCCAGTCCCCAGGCTCGAGTACATGCTGCCATGTTCCCCAATGCTGTCTCAAGCTATTATCACAATTGGTCCTATGGAAACCATGGCTTTCCATAGACCTTTCCAAGTTCTGTCCCTTGATGGACTCCACATTTGCACAGAAACAGAACATATTGTGTATAGTTTATGATGGGCCATCAGTGGCTTGACTGATAGAGCCAATGGTGTGGTGGGTTGGCTATGTTGTTCTGCATGAGCAGGTGGTGAGATGGCAAGCATGGTGAAGGCAGCAGACAGCAGCCAGCAGCCACATCCCTTGCTGATTCATCTGGCATGGTCTCCACTATTGGGATGGGCACCTCCTCTTTTTCCTTTTCCACTGCTGGTTTAGAGATAACACAGACACTCTTTGCAGGAACCCACTGTTGCCCTTCATCTGTGGAGATACAAGCATACCCTGGGCCCCACGTTATGAGGGAATAGGGGCCTTCCCAAGTGCCTGTGGGTGTCTTACACATTACTTTTTCACCACTGCCACCTCTTTGCCAGCACCCTAGCTTCATACTCTATAGAACTGGCACATAGAAGATGTGAGATCCTCAGAAGTGTGTAAACTATCTTGTTTATGTGGTCCTGTCTCACAGGGCCTAGGCCATCTCCCCCTTTTTGTATAGCTCCATAAGGTTGGGGGGCTAAGGTTGCTTGGGCAATAGGGTCAGCCACGACCATGTTTGTCAATAAGCGATCAGCCCTATTGTTGCCATCAAAAATGGGATCAAGGCCATCAATGTGAGATTGCACATGAAGAATGTAAATTGGGTGTGCACAAGTTCCAACAGTTTGTTGGGCTTGGAGGAAAAGCTCTGTGATATCAGTTGGATCCTTCTTTAGGATTGCTATTAACTGTCCCCTCCATATTGTAATAAACAATAAGGATTTACTAGGTTTTTCTTACATAACATTTTTCTTTTTCAAAGTCAAACTTAAAAATCTTAGAAATCTTTTCAAATATTTTGTGAATCTCCTAGCAAATCTCGAAATAAACAAGTTCCCCTCTCAGACTGAATGACCTTGCCTCTAGAGATAGTTTCCATGGGCTTTTGGCAGTTTTACAACATAGGAATAACTGAGAAGGAGTTTAAGGAGGGGCTGGTGGTGATGCCCCTGCTTTGTCAAAATCCCATACATACAGGAGGAATGGGCTGAATGGACAGAATTAATCCAAATAAAGTTTTCACCTAATCTCCTCCTTCCTACATACAGCAATCAACTAACAACTTTAGGTTTTATCGTCAAAACAGTAATGTAACTTTGATAATAATTTCCATAAGTGATAGCCAAATGGTTTTAGATATAACTTCCTTTTTAACTATAGGTAAAGGTGTAAATACCTGATTTTCTATAGAGCACATATACACATTACAAAATGCAAGTGACCTGTTTTTAAACAAATTCTGCATCTTTTGATTCCAACAAATTTTGCTGATAAAACACTACTTCTGACTTACAATGATTCCTCAATCTTCACTACACTTGAATTTTACTATAGTTAAGAAAAACCACAAGGACACCAATTTCATTTCCAAATCATCACTTGCAAAATCTGCTAACAAAAAATTAGGCTTTTCTCCTCTCCTCACAGCTGTAGAGTCTTATTGTGGATTTAGAGGTTGGAATGGAGAGGTTCATTTGTTTATCTAAACAAGGTGTGGGCTTCAGATGCCTCAGGGCTTTTGCTAGTGGGATCCTTGTTAGATTTATTATAAACTTAAATTCCCTATTATTTTTGCAGCAGTCTCTCTCTTAATCTGTTGATTTTACCTTGTACTTCAGTGCTATGTTTATTTCTAAAAATTTCTTAGAGAGTGAAATATGCTCAACCTCTCACTTAAAGGGAGTGGAACTTCTGAAAAAATTCTCAGAGGCATGCCAAATTCCACTTCCCCAAAACTGGAGAACTTGAAACTCTCACCTTTCAAATGTTTCTTTATCAGATCTTAGCAAAATTTCAATTTGCCTAAATGCCAATTACTATAATAAATTCTGACTTATCTTAGCACTAGGTTATGAATGGTATTAATTTTCTTTTTCACATTTCCCTTAAAATGACCAGAATAAGTTCAAATTGATACACAAGATTTTTTCTCTAATAGGTGAGGCAGGGAATGGTTAATTGCTTATTTGTTTACCTTTTCAATTTAAGAAGAAAATTGCCATATTATTTCTTATCACCGTCTCCTCACTCCACTTGGCCAAAGTGGAATGAAGGGAAGGAGATTTTTAAACCTTTGAAAATCTCAGAACTTCTGTTCACACTTTTCTTACAGAAATGACACACTCACTCACATAAAGACATAGAGACAAAACAGACAGACACAACAACAGAATGGATCCAAAAGCTTCACATAGAATTTATAGGAGATCTCCTGAAAAAATTTAACAGTTGCTAGCTCTCCAGATAGTAACGGAAGCCAGGTGAAACTTACTTGATAATATTAGAAACAGCTGTATCACACCAAAGTGTTCGAGCCACCTCTGGCACTTTCAGTTCTAATGCTAAACGTATCGTTAATGTACTCCACAGAAAAACAGCAGAAATTGGGAAATGCTGGAGTCCCTCCTTCTCCCACTTCAACTGAAATTTTGAAATATATGCCGAGGTGACTGCCCCCACCCTGGCCACGTGGGTCTCAGTTAGCAGAAATTCCCATTCAGGAGGCTGCATCTGTGTGGGGAATACTGTTCTGTCAGCCCCTGTGTCGACCAGGCCAGAAAATACTCTCCCTCTTGATCTAAGGGTCATCATAGGCCTTGTTTGTTCAATTTGTTGCATGAAGAAAGTTTCCTCCATGGATTTTATGGGGCAATTGAGGAGCATCCCTTGACCTATGGGAGCTCCTTTGTTGATGTATGTGTAATTAGCATCTGTATTTAAGAGGAGGACAGTGTTGGGGATTTCATGATATATTCTAACAACTGGAGTGGCCATAGAATATGTGTCAGGGGAGTGATAACAAGAAGAGGGGGGAAAACCTGTGAGAGAGGTTGAATTGGAACTTCACAGGCACTCTATGGGGGAAGGCTAAAGTAATCTAAACTCTGAAGTTGGAAAATTCAGATGGTTGCTGTGCTGCCAAGGCTGCATAATGACCCCTCCCCTTGGGCATCTGTGGTGCCTGTTTCTCTTGGGCAACAAGCACCCAAGGTTGCGGGGCCCTCAAGGGGTCCCCAAACTTGTTTCCCTGGTTCTTTCTCTGTTTACATTCAGAACCCCAGTGTCCCATTCGGCCACATTTTGGGCATGGTGTAGTGGGTTTCCCTCGACTACCTTCTGGAGCTCTTCCCTTTACCAGGCCCTCCTTTAATCTGTATTTGCACTCCCTTAACTAATGTCCTGGTTTGCCTCACCTAAAACAATTTCCACCAACTTTCCTTGGAGTAGCCAGGAAAGAAAACATGAGCTCTGTCTGATAAACTTGAGAGCCCATCTTATCGCATCCTTGAATCATCTCCTCTAAGGAAGCATCTTTTCAGAGCCCCATCATAGCCACTTTACAATCAGCGCTAGCATTCTCCCTCAACAGGATTATAAACATTCTTTCAGTGCCTCCCACATCCCCCATGGCTTGAGCTACAGTCTCTTGCATTAGGGCAACAAAGTCAGTAAAAGGCTCATTTGGTTTTTGTCATATTTGTGTAAAGCTTTCTTTGTCCTCTTTGGTCACGGGGATCTTGCTCCAGGCATGGAGAGCACAATTAGAGATATTTAAATAGGCCTCCTCTGTATAGCCCAATTGTTGGGCTGTATCTGCAGAAGGACCAGTGCCTGAAAACTGCTGAAAGACCAGTTGCATAGGTGCACCAGCTGCCAGTTCAGCTGCATGGAGGCAGCATTGCTCAGTGTATTCCGCCATCAAAAAAAAACAGCCTGCCCTGGGGTCAGTGTTGCTCTGGCTAATGCCTTAAGTACCTTAAAAGGAAGAGGTTTATGCTGCCTTCTCATCTGTCCCAGATTGAAAGGGTCAGGGTCAGGGTCAGGTTCTTCAATGACTGGGAAGAATTCCCAACTGCCTATCATATCCTTTTTTGTGCCCTCTGTAGTGTTTTTTCTAATGCAGAGCCTGCCTGTGGGATACCTGAGGGAACTCCAGTATCGATTTTTTTATTTTGAGCCATAGTTCCCTTTTCTACATCCCTTGGCTGACAGCCTGCCTCTATTTTACATGCGCTCTCCTCAGGTGGTGGGCTTGGTACTACTTTCTCTTCTACTGTGAGCAGGCTTTCACTACTGTAATCCCTTCCTCCTTTCTGCTGATTCACCTGACTTTTGCCCAACTCTGTTTTATCAAGCTGCTTCAGCCCTTCCCTTTTGCCTACCTCTGTAATCCCAGGGTCTCTGCAAGCTGCTGTGCGGGAACCACTCCCTCTCTCTCTCTCTCTCTGGGGAGGAATCCCTGCTTGGGCCACTTTCACTAGGAAGGGCTGGGCTTGTTTGAATACAGGCAGGGAACTTAGGAACCTCCATTCTCTCCCCTTCAAAGGCATCTTTTACTGGGTGGTAAGTTGTGAAATCCATGCCCCAGACTTCCTTGTCCTCAGGACAGATTCTGTAAGCCTCTCTCTCCCCTGGTATTATTTTGCCTATATATTGTCCCATCTTTACTCACCACTCTCTGAGCCTCTGATTCCCAGATATCTCACTGTTACTCGGGAATCCTCTCTTGGAGCCTCTCTGCAAATAGAGGTGTTCGTACCCCATCTCTTTTGGGGCATGCTGACATCATTCTGGGATCCTTCTATTGGCCCCGAGGGGTTCTTTTATCTGCCCTGCCCAACATTGTGGTGCCAGCTGTTGCAGCCACTTAACTCAGTAGCCTAAGGGCCAGCCTTAGGCTGTATTCTCAGGAGGGACTGAAGAGACCAGAGGCGAGTACAGCAGTTGTCCTTTATTGTATTGTAGCATCCTCCTTAAATACACTAGAAGTAACATGACTAGAACATGATTCTCTTGTGCACTGGAGGAATGACCAATGGAGGACAGGCCGAGCCAGCTGTCTCAGCTGTTGCTCATCAGGCCAGCTGTCTCATGAAAGACTACCCCATTAGCTTAGCAACTGGGCTGTGACCCTCAGCACCACAGGTGCTTTTAGACTCACACTGATCCCTACATAGGACCAAGTAATAGCCTTCTCTGTTTGGTATTTAAACCCCTTCTCAACCTGTCTCCAACCTACTTTTCCACCCTTATCATATATTACATGTTAATCCCAGGGCTCCCTGAACTCTATGGTAGAGCCAAACTGGTCTTCTCATTGTTCTAACTATACAACATTCCAGCTCTCATCTTTCCCAATTCCATGCTTTTGCACAGGCAGCCTCCACTTCCCCCCTCCCATGCCTAGAATGCACTCCTTCTTAATCTCAGACACTTAGGATGTGCTGGACTTGGAGTCAGAAAGCCTGAGTTTGAATCCTGCCTCAGACACTGAAAGTTTGCAACACTGGGTAAGTCACTTAACTCCACTGTAAAGTGGGGGTAAAAAGGAGGCACCAGCATCACAAGTTGTTGTGAAGATCAATGAGATAATCTACTTATTATTAGAATCTCTAGATTCCTTTTCCCGCACAACTGCTTGTCTCTCCTATCCCCAAATTACCTTGTATTTTTTTTGTCTTTATTTTGAATATACTTCTATGTGCATGTGTTGTTTCCCCTTCAATAGAATATAAGCATCTTGAGGCCAGGGACACTTTCATTTTTGTCTTCAAGAATTCACTACCTCACACACCTGTCCATTCCCCATTTGGACAGTTCTGATTGTTAGGAATATTCCACCTCATATTAAGTCATTTTGCTTCCCCATAACACCAACCATTGGTTCTTAGTTTCTTCTCCAGAGGCAAATAGAATAATTCAGGTCAACAACAAACATTTATTATAGTCTCACTTTGTGCTAGGCACTGTATTAAGTATTGAAAATGCAAAAACAAGCAAAAAGAAAGACAGTCCCTGCCCTCAAGGAGCATACTTTCAAATGAGGATAGACAGCATATAAAAGGAAGCTGAAAACCTGAGGCAGGGAAGCCAGTTGGGATGAAGAAATGAAGGTCTGTGGCTGTGGTGGGTACAGGATGGTAGAAAAAGGCCAGAGAGCCAGGAGTACAGCTTGGGGAGAAAAGAAGAAGACATAGCTGTCCTGGTCAACCTCCCTAAAATGGAAGTTTGAGGAGAAACCAGCCAATCAGACGAAGAGGACCTAGAGGTAGAGGGTGCTTCCAGTGTAACATGTAGTCCAGGGATGGAGGGAGCTGCTTCTTCATCATCATCACGTTCATGTGGTAGCACTTCAAGTTTACAGAGCACTATATATATATATATATATATATGTATATATATATATATATATATACATATATACATATATATATATGTATATATATATATATATGTATGTATGTATGTATGTATAATTTTGTTTGAACTTCATGAGAACACCAAGACAGACTGTGTTTAAGTGACAACACTTACGATAAATTTTCTCCTCCCTAGGATCATTAAATATTTTAAAACTGATCACATGGCCTAGAGTAGTCAGAAAAATCAGCTCCCAAACCAATTAAATTTAGGATCACAGATTTAGAGCTAGAATAAAACATAGAGGACAGTTATAACCCCTGAGGTTTAAGTGACTTCAGAGAGGTTAAGGTTACATAGATAGTAAGTGGCAGAGCACTATTTGAAGCCCAATGCTCTAGCTCTCATTTTAGCTTATCCTGCCACAAATTTCTATTTTTCAGGCAATTTGGCCCTCCCTGCCCTCTTGCCAGGATACAAACAAAAGTTTTACTATCATTGCAGGTACCTGTGTGGCAGAGAGTTGGCTCTACCCTCCCGTCAAGACACCCTCAGACCCCAAAGATGTCAACATCATGCTGGGCTTTGAACACAGCAAAAATGGCGACCTGTTTCCTGTGGTGCACATTGAATGGAAAGTTCGGACAGATGGTGAGTGAGGGTGTGATGGTCAGAAACATTCCAAAGCCAAACATTTTCATTAGTGAAAACAGAATTTTGGTGTCCAGTTCTGGGTTCTGACACCTGGGTCATAGAATCATAGAATTAGAGCCAAAAGGGACCTCAAAGTCCATCTGGTCTGACCCTATTGTCTTCTAAATGAAAAACTGAGGCCCAGAAGCATTAGGGGATCTGACCAAGGTCATACAGCTCATGAATTGTCAACCCAGATCCTCTGATTCTCAATCCAGCATTATTTTCATGAAGCATTTGTCTACATCTTTGTTCATTAGTAATACTGATTTATAAGTAAGTTCTTCAAAGCACTACTATATGAGAAGCACTGTGACTAAGTGTATTCCAACCTGGCCTCAGACACAGGAAGGCTTGGGTTCCAAACTCATCTCTGAGGCATACTGACTGTGCCCTGGGCAAGACTTTTAATCTCTCAGGGCACCTGAACAGGTCTCCAAGACACTGGTGGAAGTTTTCTTAGTGGAGTTCGCTATACCAATGACATCACAGTTCTGGCCCCCTCTGAAACAACTATCCCACACATTCCACAATCTCCCCATGGAAATGACACTAACACATTGACCCTTTTCTGCTGAGCCAGCATGAAGCCTTGTTCAACCTTGGCAGATGGGCAAGTGGTTGTTTCCCAAGAAGTCCCTGGCAAATAAGTTCCAAACATTTATCAACTACAAGTAGCCCATATTTTTGTTTCATTTTCTTTGGCAAGGATGATAACCCCAAGAGAGGGTTAAGTCACTTTTAAGGATGTGCATCATGATCCATCTCTCAGCTTAGGAAAGGTAGGGCTTATTATCTCTAACTAACCACTGACTTAGAGGAAAAAGCATTCACATCATGCCAGAGAAAGCCCAAACTTTGTTGCTCATGTCTCTGTGTTGGGAGAGCCAAAGAGCTTCAGTTAAACATAGTTTGCTTCTTCTGTTACTCTCCAGAGAATGAGGATTTAGAAAGCAGGAGGGATTGAAGCCCAAGTGTGAGTTGAAATGTCTAAACCGGAAATTAAAAGTTAAGACAGGCAGGATTCTCATAACACTGACCAGACGTTGTGAAGAGAGGTTGGAGGTGGGGGGAGGGGATATGTGGTGAGAGAGAAGAATGGTTTGTTAATCTTCCTCCTTTTCTCTGGCAGGCAGCATCCTGTTTCTTCGGGGCGCTGAGCTTTCAGTGCTACAAATGAGCACCAATGAGCACTTGTGTGTTGATTTTTTATTTCTAAACCAACTTCAGCAGCAACTGCGACCAGATTTGAATAGGGTGAGAATTTAGGATTGTATTTTCCTTACATATCCTATGACCAAAAGATTGGTCTCTGTGTATTTTCAGAGCAGTGTTCATGTTTTATTTTTTGAGGTGATGGGGAAAACTAATTTTTCATCCTAATCAACACATTGGAGTCAGGGAAGAGGACCGGCTGAATAATTTATGTAGGAAGCCTGATTCTTGATTGACTGAAAGTAAGCCTGGTTATAAATTGGATGTATGACCTTGGGTCGGAATGCCCAGGTGGCCCAAGCCCAAATCAATCTAGGGCAGTGTGGGATAGGGAAGATGGGATTCCCTTTGGAAGGCATTGTAGCAGAGTAGTCAGGAAGACCTAACTTCTAATCCTGCCAAATTACTTAACCTCTCTCAGCTTCCATTCCCTCATCGGTAAGTGGGGGTAACAGGAAGTACTTCACACATCTGGTGTGAGCACTAAATGAGAAAGTCTATCAATGTTCTTTCCACCAGTGAGGAGAATAGTGTGCAAATGCTCCAGGTTTAGAGTCAGAGTTACATATATATAAAGCACTTTGCAAACCTCAAAGCACTACATACATATTAGCTGTTATTATTATTATCATGATGATGATGATGTGGGGGTAGAGCACAAAGTTGCTAACACTTCTGGTCTAGAGAAGAGGATAGCTGAACTCTGTAGCTCAAAAACTTTAAGTACTTCCCAGCCTCAGAATGGATAGTTGTTTTTTTTAATCACACACATAAAATTACCTTTCTCTGGTGAATTATTTCTGAATTTATACGTTTTCTTTTCCCTTGTAAAAATAAGCTCTGGAAAACACACTCTTATGGTTTGGCATGTGTGGCAGGTAGATTAGGAGGAAGCAGGAAAGAGAAGGCTGCCATAGAAGAGGGGAAGATAATCAGGAGTCAGAGATAGCAGATCTTTCAGCCTGAAGATCCAGGCAGGATCAGGGAATTAGAAGAAAGAAACGAGCACATGTTAAAGTGTCTCCAGGTATTGAGCTAGGCATTTTAAAAAATATTGCATTTGATGCTCACAACGACCTTGGAAAGTAGGTGCTGTTATTATCCCCACTTTACAGTTGAGGAAACTGAGGGAGACAGGATCTTAGCACTAGTAAGCGTCTGGGCCAGGATTTGAACTTGGGTCTTCCTAACCTAAGTGCCAAACTGTCTTCACTGAGCCACTTAGCTGGCTCTAGGCTCATAATAACCATAGATAGAGGAGTCATTCCAGTTTAACTGGAGTTCACTGATCAATGTAAATATATAGAAAGTAATGAAACGTGAAAACTCTGGAGCTAGGTCTCCTGAACTGGTTCTAAAGAAGAGCCTTAGGAGAGGTAAGACTTATTACCTCTAACTAGGAAGCTAGCTTCAGGGAGCTGGTCAGCAAGTCCTTCACATATGACTAGAAATAATCCCTATCACTGGACCAATGCTACCAGATAAAGCTAGCGAATTTAGGAAAGCATAGAAATGGATTCTTCACAACACCAATATGGATTCCTTCCTGCACCCCCAAACAAAGGGTTCATCCAACTCTTCGAGGATTCCAGAGAATACAGAATGCTCCTCATCTGGTAACATTGTATGCTGTACCCTTTCATGCATCTCTTTATTAAACCATACTGAAACGAAAACAGGTTAGGAGCATAGCATTATCTGCTTAATTTCCTCCTGTTCTTGTTCTCATTAATGATTAAGTGGGGGCTTGGGAAGGGGAATGTGCTCAAGAAAAGAACTCTGGTCAGCACAGAGCTCCAGCCATGCACAGCTAGAGATGAACTCACAGACATATGAAAATTCCACCACTGAGCTGGCTGCTCAAAATTTGATTACTTCATCAGTGTGACTGTAATTTGATTTCTTTGAAGCAAGGGCAAGACTGTTTAGTTCTTAATGAGTTAAACTTCCCACCATTCCAGGGGACTAAGGCTCCTCACTTTTATTTTGAGAGAGTTTAAAGGATTTTTCTAATATCCATGGCAGGGACAAAAATAGAAAACAAACCTGATATCCTCCAATCATCCCTGGCTCCTTGGATTGCACTGCTTTACTGGTGGTGAGATCTTTAGTACTGCTACTTAGATAAACTGCAATGACCCTCAAGGGCACAGGTTTTAGAGTGAAGTCACCTCCCATAACAAGCTAGAATAGTTAGGAAGGAACTTTCTCATCTACAGCCTGAAGGTACCTGATTCCCAAGAGGAGTTTGTGTGTGACCTCCTGTATTCCCAACCCTACCAAATTTCCAAGAAATTCCCAGGCCTGGCCCCCTCTCTAAGAGGTTAGAAGGTGTCTTTCTTATAGCCCCAGTAACTCCCCATTTGTTATTCCCATGGACCATGAGGCTCTCCATTGCAATAGCTGCATAATAGTTCAAGAGTTAAAGGTGATCCTGCAGTTGGGAGATCCATCCTGCCCCACCAAAAAGTGACATAGGAGAGAATAGACTGGGGGAGGGGGGAAACACTGGGATGGCTGTTTTGGGGTGGTGGGCGGAGGAAAGACGGGGAGAAAATATGTAACTCAAAAAAAATTTAATAAAATAAATTTAAAAAAAAAAGAGTTAAAGGTGATGGAATGAGTTGCCTCAAATTCTTCTCTACATTGTGGTTCTTGAAATTCCATACCCATAAACAACTCCCACTACCAGTGAAAGACTGAAGAATAGAAAAAATAGACGGGTATCTTTATAAGATTTGGAGGGGGCAAGTGGAGAAGGGTGATTTTTTTTTTTAATCATGGGTGGAAAAGATATTTGGCCATAGTATCCACCCCTTGACCTCTCTTCACTCTCTTTTTCAGTGGCAATTCACCTTCAATAACTTTGTGGTGGAGCCAGGCCAGGAATATGAGATAATAGTGCATCACTTGCCCAAACCAATTCCCAATGGAGATCCAAACCATGAGTCTGTGCATTTCCAGGTGCCTGGTAAGAGACCTTCCTGTTTAGGTGCATCTTTCCTCACTCTACTTTCTGGCTCTTGAGAAGTTGTAAGTTGTTTAGCCTTTAACTCCTCTACTCAACAAAATCCAAACAATTACTGCTATTGTCAAATTGCATCTCCCTAAAGAAGAAACAAATGCCAAAGACACTGGATTGCTCTGCAGTGTTTTACTTGAAGCCTCATCCCCCTCAAGGCAAGCTGAAACCCTTTCTTAATTATTGAGAAGCCAGCATTGGGCAGGAAGGATCCCAGGTGAGTTGTACACATACAGAAATCCTTCCCTCCTTTTAGGGAATAAAACTAACTTCAGGGAAACCTCACCAAAATTACCCAGTGTCATCATGTCTTGAATAAACTACCACTCCCTAATCATAAGAATGGCAGATGTTTGTCATAGCACTTTAAGGTTTGCCGAAGGGGCCAAATTAGATGACCTTGAAGGTACCTTCTAGCTGTAGATCTGTGAAGTATAATCACAGCTCTGTGAAGGTTTTTTTTTCTCCCTTTAACATATATTTTTATTTTGCTAAATATTTCCCAATTACAGGTAAAACATTTTAACATTCTTTTTTTTTTTTTAATTTTGAGTTCCGATTTTTCTCCCTTCTTCCCACTGATGACTGGAGTGATCAGGGGAGGCTTTACACAGGAGGTGGAGTTTGAATTAGTACTTTTTTTAAATTAATTTTTGTTTATTTTTAGTTTACATCTTTCATTTCCATGAGATTTTGAGTTACAAATTTTCTCCCCATCTTTCCCCTACCTACCACCCCAAAACAGCGATCCCATGTTTACCCCCTCCCCCAATCTGCTCTCTCCTATATTCTCCCCCGTTACTCCTCTGTCTTTCTGGTAGGGCAAGAT
>CM053581.1:424522337-424555751 GCA_028627135.1 Pseudochirops cupreus
AAATAGTTCAACTTTGGTAAGTTCTTTATGATTTCTTTTCCATGTTTACATTCTCATGCTTCTTGTATTTGAATGTCAAATTTTCTATTCAGTTCTGGTTTTTTCATCAGGAAGGCTTGAAAGTCCTCCACCTCATTGAATGACCATATTTTCCCCTGGAACATTATACTCAATTTTGCTGGGTAGGTGATTCTTGGTTTTAACCCTAGCTCCCTTGATCTCCAGAATATCATATTCCAGGCCCTTCAATCCCTTAATGTCGAAGCTACTACATCCTGGGTTATCCTGATTGTGTTTCCACAATATTCAAATTGTTTCTTCTTGGCTGCTTGTAATATTTTCTCCTTGATCTGGGAATTCTGGAACCTGGCTATAATATTGCTAAGAGTTTTCTTTTGGGGATCTTTTTCAAGAGGTGATCGGTGAATTCTTTCAACTTCAGTTTTGCCCTTTGCTTCTAAAATATCAGGGCAATTTTCCTTGAGAATTTCTTTAAAGATGATTTCTAGGTTCTTTTTTTGATCATGGCTTTCAGGTAGTCAATAATTTTTAAATTGTCCCTCCTGGATCTATTTTCCAGGTCAGTGGTTTTTTTAAAGGAGATATTTCACACTGCCTTCTATTTTTTCATTTGTTTGGATCTGTTTAATAGTATCTTGATTTCTTATAAAGTCATTTGCTTCCATTTGCTCCACTCTAATTCTGAAGGAATTATTCTCTTCAGAAAGCTTTTGAGATTCTTTTTCCATCTGGAAAATTCAACTTTTTAAGGCATTCTTCTCCTCATTGGCTTTTTGAGTCTTTTTTGCCATTTGAGTAAATCTGTTTTTTAAGGTGTTCTTTTCTTCAGTCAGGTTGTTGACTCTCTTTTCATGATTTTCTTCCATCATTCTCATTTCTCTTCCCAATTTTTCCTCCACTTCTCTTATTTGGTTCTCAAAATCCTTCTTAAGCTCCTCTATGGCCTGTAGCAAGTTTACATTTTTCTTGGAAGCTTTTGGTGCAGGAGTTCTGTGTTGTCTTCCTTCTGTTCCATGCTTCGATCCAGGCAGCTTAAGGCAAGAGCACTTAGCCTCTGAATGATTGCTTGGCCGCCCTGCAATCTGCAGGCCAAGAGCTCTGAAGCAGCCACATGGAGGCGGCCCCTCCACTGCTTTCTTGCCCTGGGGGCTGGTGGCTGGACCCACTTTTCTCCCCCAAATTTAGCTGAGTTCCACTGACCTTTTACTTTGTCCTTGGCTCTTATGGGTTGATAATTCTGGAAACTGCCACAGCTGCCAGTGATCCACTCTCCCTCTCACAAATGCTCCAGCTGAGGCTTGTCCTGGCCACCCTCAAGCTAAAGCTTGTCTCGGCTCCCAGTGTGCTGCAATGAGCTCTTTCTGTCTGCCTGTCAGGCTGCCTGCGGCAGGAAATTTGCTTCTCTGTACTTTTGTGGGTTCTGAAGCTCTAAAATTTGTTTAGTCATATTTTGTAGGTGTTTGAGGTGGTTATGGAGGGAGCTGCGGAGTTCTCCTGCTTCTATACCGCCATCTTGACTCTACCCCTGAATTAGTTCTTGAAGTAAAGAGAGGACTTTGGTATGTGAAGAGAGAGAATTCCACACAGGGGGCACAGCAGGAGCAAAAGACAGTGAAGCAAGAGATGAATCTGGAGAAGGCAAGCAATAGGATATCAAGTATACGTGTGAAGTCATACAAAACATATTTCCATATTAACCATATTGCAAAAGAAAACATACACAAAAATCCTCAATCAAAATAAAGAAGGCAAAAAGTATGCTTCTGTCTCTACTCAGAGCTTAGTGGTTCTCTGAAGGTGAATAGCATTTTTTCTCAAGGGTCCTTTGGAATTGTCTTGGATCATTGCCTTGAATACAGGAGCTAAGTCTTTCACAGTTGATCATCATTATATTACTGTTACTGTGTACAATGGTTCTGCTGTGAGCTAGGTTCTACAGGTACATTTTCACTACTTTTCAGATGAGGAAAGTGAGACTCACAGAAGTAAGAGGCCATCACTTAACTATTAAGTGTCAGGATTTGGTCCTATATCTGTCCTGATTCCATCCTTCTTGCCCGAGCCCTGCTGCCTTCCACCTAAGTCCATACATATCATAAGACCATAGTATCACGTAGGTAATAAATAGCTAAAGACAAATTTCAAACTTACGTCTTCTGCAATCAATAATCTTTCATACCTAGGCAATTGCATTTGCTTCATAACTGGTCCCTAATTAGTAAATGTTTATTGAGTACTTACTCCAGGCAAAACACTGCCCCTTCTTCCAGTTCATCCTAAATACATATTTCCTAGGATCATGAAATTATAGAATTTGAGAACTGGGAGGAACCTAAGAAAACATCTACCTAGTTCATCTGCCTCATGTCATGGATGGAAGAAACTCAGATCAAGAGTAGAGAAGTTATGGGGCTAGGTCTTGTATAAATGACAAATGTTATTTTGCATACGTCACCCATCATCTTCTCAAAAAACTTGTTTTACCATTGTTTAAACTGCCTAGGTCCAATGTTTAGCCAGGTACTAGAGATGCCTCTGCCCCCTATTCCTCCCCCCGCCCCATACACACACACACATGCACACGCACACACACACACACACACACACACACACACACACACACACACACACAATATTTTGTCCCAGCCTTCTCCAGATTCATCTCTTGCTTCACTGTCTTTTGCTCCTGCTGTGCCCCCTGTGTGGAATTCTCTCTCTTCACATCCCAAAGTCCTCTCTTTACTTCAAGAACTAATTCAAACTCCACCTCCTGTGTAAAGCCTCCCCTGATCACTCTAGTCATCAATGAGTTCTCTTTCTTCTAGATTCCTGTACCACTTATTGTTGGCACCATTTGCTTTGCACTTAGTGTACATGATATATTATTGTAATATTCCCTTTTTTATATGCACAACCTGCTTTCTGAGCTAGATTTTTAAGTTCCTTTGAAGGCTCAGGGACCATGTCTTATGCCTGTCCATAGCCCTGTGGTCTGGCATGTAGAAGGTGCTCCATGTTTGTTAATAATAATGTTGAGCCCCTCTTTTCTGGAGCATCACTTCTTCCCAACCCTTTCCCTAGTACCAGAGAGGGAACTAATGCAGTAATTCTTTTTTTTTATAGAATAAAATAAACATTTCCATAACAGAATAATAAAAAGATTATTGCATATGAAATGGCAAATCTATTATGTACATATTATACACACACATATAAAATCATTCTATACATTTATTTATTGGTTCTTTCTCTGGATACAGGTAGCTTCTTCCTTCATATGTCTTTTGTGGTTAATTTGGGTATTTATAATAGTCAAAATTACTTATTCACTCAAAGTTGTTCTTAAAACAATATTGCTATTACTATATACAACATGCTGTTGGTTCTGATCATTTCTCTCCTCATTATTTTGTGCAAGTCAATCCATGTTTTTCTAAGATTATTGATCTCATTGACTTCCTATAGGACAGTAGTATTTTATCACAATCATATACCACAACTTGTTCAGTCATTCCCCAATTGCCAGGCTTCCCCTTGATTTCCAGTTCTTTGCGGTAATTCTTGTTCCAGGCCTCTTGTAGCATTTCTCAAGCCAAAGAGAAAACATTGAGATGGTATGGAGGCTGAGGAGGAGAAAGAAATGAGGAATGGAAAAGTGGGAAGATTACTACCAGGGAATCAAAGGCTTTCCTATTTTACTAACAGTAAGTGAAGGCAATCAGGGCAAGAAGCTCTAGAGATGGACTAAAGAGTCAGTTTGAAATGATCTCAAGAAAAATGGCCTTGAATCAAAAGTGCCTATTTATAGCAGCTCTTTTCGTGGTGGCAAAGAACTGGAAATTGAGAGGATGCCCATCAACTGGGGAATGGCTGAACAAGTTGTGGTATATGAACGTGATGGAATACTACTGTGCTATAAGAAATGATGAGCAGGCAGATTGTAGAAAAACCTGGAAAGACTTAGATGAACTGATGCAGAGTGAAAAGAACACTGTACACATTAACAGTAACACTGTGTGATCAACTGTGACTGATTCTTCCCAGCAATACAATGTTCCAAGGCAGTTCAGGAAGACTCATGACAGAAAATGCTATCCACACCCAGAGAAAAAACCATGGAGTCTGAATGCAGATTGAAGTATATTATTTTCACTTTTTTTTTGTTTTTTGTGGCTTTTCCCTTTTGTTCTGTTTCTTCTTTCACAACATGACTAATCTGAAAATGGTTCCACGATTGCACATGTGTAACTGATATCAGATTGTTTGCTGTCTTGGGGAGGGAAGCGAAAGAGGGAGAAAAATTTGGAACTCAAAAAAAAATGAATGTTGAAAACTATCTTTACATGTAATTGGGAAAAAATAAAATACTATTTGTGAAAAGAATAAAAAGAAACAGGCTACTGCTCCCAAGGTTTGGAACCTGAAAGGATCTACCTCCCAGCCTGATATCTAACAGACTTTCTTTTCTTCCTCCTTTGCAGACTGTAGGGACCCCAGAATGAGAGTGACTACCCCCTGTGTGAGCTCAGGTAATTGCTGTCCTTCTCCCCTTCCCAGGGTTGTTGAAGTTTAAGTTTGAAGTGGGGGGTGGGAGAAGGAGGAGGTCAAGTGTCCACCCCCTAAAAAGGTGCCTAATGATCATCCTCTCTGCCTCTCCTCTGATCTGTTTAATTTTTTTTCTAAGTTTTACTGGTGTCTTCTGTTTTTTATATCGGTCATTTCCTAAAGTAGTCTACCATGTCTTTCAAAACTTTCCCTTGTAACAGAGAAAAAGTTAAACAAAACCTAGAAATGCAGCAATTACATCTGATAGTGTACATTACATTCTCTACCCATAATTTCCTACCTCTCCACGGAGGGGATGGAAGTTCTTCTCATCTGCCGTCTTCCTGGCCCCTTTCTGCATTCCCTGCAGGAAGCCTGTGGGAGCCTGGCATCAAAGGAGAAAGGCTAAAGAACAACTCCCTGCTGGTGAGTTTTAACCTGTGGAATGAATCCACCACTTATAAGATCCTCGTGAATGGTTTTCCAAACACAGACACCAGGAGCTGTTATGAAGATTTTCGGTTCATTACGCAGGTAACTTCCCCTTTGAGACCAACCCCACAAAAACAACTATACCCTAATGCCTCTCTCAGGCAGTCTCAGTGCAAAGTGTGCAGGACTGGGACTGGGGAGACCTGGTTTTGAATCTGCCACTTGTTATTAATGTTTTTTAATGTTTTTATTTATTTTATATATAAGTATATAACATATATTTTTAGTTGTCTTTATATTATGTAATAATTTTATTGTTGTTATTTAAGATTTACAAATGCTTTAATACATTATTTAATTTGATCTTCACAACAACCCTATGAGGCTAGTATTATTATCCCCATTTTATAGATAAGGAAACAAAGAGGTTAACCAGGTTAGTGCAGGGCCAAATAATAATGCCCAAGGTAGGATTTGAACCCAGGTTTCCTGACTTAAAAGTCTAGTGTTCACTTCACTACCTCTCTTATTAACTCTGTGACTTTGGAGAAATGACTCCATCCCACTGAAGATAAATTTCCTCATCCCTAAAATAAACCATTCTGGTTCTCTGGTTCCCCACCTCACATACCCAGCCCCTAAACTTCCACTGATGGCTGTCCTTTCATTTTTTTCCCCTACGTCCTTCCCTATCTTTCCATATCTTTTCTCTCCATTGCCTTCTCTTCTTCCCTTCTCTCCTCAGACCGGACAAGAAGATTTCCACCATCGGATAAATGTCACATTTCCCTTGCAAAATATGTATGCCTGCTGCCAGTACAGTGTACAGGTAAGACCCTTAGTCTAGGGAATGGCCCTGTCAAAGACAGCAGTGAATGGGTTACATCATCCTGCTATGGGAGTCAGGTGAAGAAGTTACACTGGCCAAAGGGAACTCTGAGGTTGTAGGATTATTCCCTCTCCAAGTAGAGAAGATAGATTCTCTGCAAATAAAGCACTCTAAAATGTTCTCAGTGCTCCTTCTCTATTCTATTTGCTTTCATTCCAAAGTAATCTACCACATGGACGTTGGCTCTTTTGCAGCAGAAAATCAGGAGTAGAGGCGCAGCTAGATGGCACAGTGAATAGAGCACTGGCCCTGAAGTCAGGAGGACCTGAGTTCAAATCCGGCCTCAGACACTTGAAACACTTACTAGCCATGTGACTTTGGGCAAGTCACTTAACCCCAATTGCCCTCCCCACACAAAAAAAAACAGGAGTAGAAATCCTCTAGGCTTGAGAAGAGGACTCTTTGATCTCCTTCTTCTTCTTGTTGGGAGATCCTGATATAACAGTTACTTGGAAACCCTGTAGTACATTTCATAGCAACCAAACTCTCCATGCTAAATTCAACAGATGACATTGGTTCAATTTGTTCAAGTCAAACCACATGGCTCTTTCCATAAGTAACAGAAGGGCACACTTGTATGTGTGATCACCTACATTTTTTGTGTTGTTTTTGCTTATTCACTTTGGGACTTATTATAATTTTTGAAGGGAGGTTGCTTGTAGTGTCTTTGTGCCATTCTTGGCCATATATTCGAATATTTGTGTGAGTTGGACATTAAAATTTATGGGTATGCATTTTTTTTTCTAAACTGAAAGAAACTTTCTTGTAGCCAACATCCTCTCCAGACACTCCCTGAAGAGTCTCTTCTGTGAGCAGGGCCAATAGCAGACAGTCAGTCAACTAGCATTTACTAAGTGCCTAGGATACACCAGGAACTCAAGGCTAACTTTCTTCTCTCTTGTTTCTCTGTTACCACCAGATCCAGCCCTTCTTTAAGAGTTGTCAAAATGACTGCCTTAGACACAAACTGTCCATCCCTTGCCCAGTGCTACCATCACCAACATCCAGTAAGATGAGTCCCTTCATACCCAAGTTGTTGCTGGGGGGAAGGGGAAGTGACTTCAAAGGGACAAGAGTTTGGGCAGATTCCCAGTCTGTGTTCTGGATGGCTTATAACTTTTTTCCTCTTTTGTCCTGTCTTTGTTCACTTTGCAGCCTGCCCTCCAGGTAAGCAAGTCTAAGCCTTGTCCTAGAGCTCTGCATGGGGATAGAAATGTGCCATGTGAGTAGCCACCCTTTGAGACTGAGACAACAAAGGAGCAAGGTGGCCCTAAAAGTTATTTGACAAACACTGTCACGTTGCCTGTTGTATGACCTGCTAGGATGTTCATTACCCTTTCTGTGTCAGCTTTCTCACTTGCAAAACTCAATCCAATAAGCATTTATTAAGGGCCTCCTGTATATTGAGAGTGCCATGAAAGTTTAGATATGACACTGTTAATCCCTGCCCCTATAGAGTATACAGGGTAATGTAATAAAAGCCCACTTTTTTTTAACATTTTAAGAATTTTACGAAAACACTTTCATCACAAAACTGAGATAATACAATTATTATGACTCTCATTTTAGAGATAGGGAAACTGAGGTTTTGAAAGGTAACATAGTCATAGAGATGGTAAATAGTGGAGCTAGTACCAGAAGCCAGGTCTCCTGACTTCAGAGTTCAGTGCTCTTTCCACTGTATCAGACTTACTTTTGCAAAATGTTGTAATGTGGAATTATTAGCATCTGTGCGTAGTAATAGGAATCATAAACACTGATTGATTCATCCAGAGAGGATAGACTCTGAAGGACCAGGAAGGAGGTGCACCAGGGTTATTAGATAAAGTCCTTCCTTCTATCTCTCACTGGTTTCCTTTTGCCATAGATGATGTGTCACTGTGGGTTTATTGGTTTATCACTGGTATCTGTATCCTGTTGGTGGGCTCTGTCATACTCCTGGCCATTTGCATGACTCAGAGGAAGCCTGGTAAGGAGCAGAGTAGCTGAGGCATTGAAATGTCCTTAGCTTTTAGTTTTGTGTTTCTTTTCATCTATTGCTGCCCCCCTTTTCCTTCTTCCTGACTCCCCAGGGCTAAGCACCCTATATGAGACTGAGGCTGGGTCACCCTTTACCCAGATCCTTTCATTCTCAGATCAGATAGAGGCCTCCTCTCCCTCTGTCTCCTCCACATGTGCACTAACCACAGACGAATTTCCAACAAGTTCTTACTAGGATGGAGTTCCCCTAGAGTAAAAGGTCAGTTAGTCACAAATGAAAATGCTGTAGTTAACAATCACTGTACTTAAAGCTGAGGATGAATATTTGAAATTCTCACAGTGTTCCTTGGTTAACACTACACATACTCTAAGCAAATTAAGTACTGGGCCTGAGGTTCAGAAGGACTTGATTCCAAGCTTCCTGACCACTCCCCTTCTTCTATGTCACCTGAACACATCATTTTACTTTTATAGGCCACAGTTTCCCTTCCCCCGCAAAAAGAGGGCAGGAAACTATTATAATAGGAGCATGATTATTGAATAATAAAATCTTGATTATCTAGTTAGAGTGGCAACCAGATCCTTTAGTTCTCAGTTTCTTTATTACAAAAATTTTGATAGGTGATAGGGGAAAGACAGGGAGAAAATTTGTAACTCAAAATCTTGTGGAAATGAATGTTGCTAACTGAAAATAAATAAATAAATTGGAAAAAAGAGAATTTTGACCATTTCCTCAAGAGTGAATGGTTGATAAGAAAGAAAACACTATTCTGTCCCTTTTGCCCAGTGTGAACAGCCCTGGTGGGGAAAAAAAGCTGAAAAGGTAGAGATTGAAATGGATGTCTTAAACATTTGCTTTGGTTTTTTCATGGACATGGGTAATTCCATATCCTCTCTTGGCAGACATGCATATTAGTAAGGGATGACTTTCTGTTTTTTAAGCATTGCATTACTGTGGTTTAGGATTGCTTAAGTAAAGACCATTTTCCTTCCTCTTCTCAAAAAATATAAGGAGGAAATATCAATAGAGAACTCAACAAAAACTGCTTGTAAACACTTACCTGTGTAAGACTTAAGCTTTTAGCACTGATGCTTTTGGGGAAGATACACTCCCTGAAGTGCACATTCTAATAATGCATGGAATTGGAAGAGTATGTCTACAAGGGAATTAGGTGGAATCTGGATTTGGTCCCAGATTAGGGCTCAACATTCATTTATTTCATTGTTCTAGACCAAAGTTAGCCTTCCTAAGTAGCTCCTGCCACATCTCCTCTCCCCCTCTCCACCAGCTGTGCCAGGCCCTCTGGGAATCGGTGATACTTTCCCCTCTCAGCTTTTATGCCAACTGGGATTAGGGAGAGGGAGGGGAAGGCGTGAGTGCAGGAACTCTCCCTTCTAAGGAAGTTTTAGCATAAGACCACTCAGTCCTTTGTTACTCTAATTTATTGTTTCATTTTAGAGTTTTCCTCTGATAAATCTGAAAATGACACCAAACACCCTGGCAAGTATCTCTTTTTTGTTATTTTTTGTTTGTTTGATTGGCTTTTGTTCTTTCTTTTGGATTGGGGTTTTTGGGGGAGGGTGGATTTTTTCTTAAGAGAGCAGCAATACTAAAGCTAATTCTTGTTACCCTTTGGGTGTAATAGCTGATCCCCTATCATAGACCATTCTAAGATCCCTTCCAGAGGAGTCTCACAAAGGACCTATTCCTCATAAAAACCCTCAAGATACTTCCTTGAATCCACAGTGAGATTTTAGGAATAGTGGCTCTCCTAGGCAGAGAAGTCTAAACATCAAGATAGAGAAGGATTTGCACCAAATCCGAGTTGGAAGAATTTAATTCGATTCGAATCAACATTTGCCAAATATTTATTACATGGGAGGCACTGTGCTATGTATTGAAGATACAAAGACATAAACAAAACAGTCCCTTTCTGCCCTTAAGGAGTTATTTTACTGACAGGATGTGACATGTTATACAAATAAACATAATACAAGGTAATTTGAGAGAAGAAAGAGCAGATATGGTACCCATAATGAAGAAGGCTTCAAAAAGGAAACACTTCCTAAACTGAACCCTGAAGCAAGGTAAGGTTTATGGAGAGAGGGATATAATCAGAACATATGGAATCACTTATATGAACCCTGAGAGGCAAGAGATGGAGCATTTGGTTCAGGGAACAACTATTGGTCTCATTTGGCTACAACACAGATTGTGTAAAGGAGAAAAACATGAAATAAGGTTTAAAAGAGAAGTTGGAGCCAAATTGTAGAGAGCTTTAATTGCCATATTGAGGAACTTTTTCTTTTGTATCCTAAATAATATCCCAGGCCCACCAAAGGTTTTTGAGTAAAGGAGTGGCATGGCTACGACCAGACTTGTGCCTTAGGAAGATTATTCTGGCAGAGGTATAAGGGATGGATTGGAGGGGCAGAGGAGATTAAAGCAGGCTAGAACACTTTAGTACAAATCTTAGAAGCCATTTGGTTCAACCCATACATAAACAGGAATTCCCTCTATAACATTCCCAACAAGTGACTATCCAACTTCTCTTTGAAGTCTTCTTACTACCTCTCTAAAGTCTCTCAAGAGAGGTACCTCTGTATGCTGAATGTGTTCCACTTTGTGAACCTTCCCCTTGATTCTTTTTAAAATTGTGACAGTGATGAAGCATAATGTTAAGGGAAGTATGATGAGTACTGAAACTAAAGAAGAGAAGAGGCAATTTCCTGGAAAGGACAAACATGTTTGATGCTGTGGGTTTTTTTTTAATTTTAGTGTAATAATACAATAAATAGTGCCATAAAATGTCATTAATCTGACTACAAAAATAGGCAAAGACCTCTGTGCTTAGGCCAAGCATAAATGAGCTCCTTTGATGCAGTGTAGTACAAAGCCTTAGACATTTGACAGTCTCAGCAGACAGACTGGCTTTTGAGTTTGAGCTCCATATTTCAGTCAAAGGTACCAGTATTGGAAAAGATACCAATTTAAATTATTGGGGCAGGAGGTACTATTCTTTTTCTTTTTTCCAGATATTCCACTTCTGGACAACCAGACTCCTCCACCCTTAAAGCCCCGGAAAGTCTGGATCATTTACTCAGCTGATCACCCCCTTTATGTAGATGTGGTAGTCAAGTTTGCCCAGTTCCTCATCACTGTCTGTGGTACTGAAGTGGCCCTGGACCTGCTAGAGGAGAAGTTGATCTCAGAGGTGGGAGTCATGGCTTGGGTGAGTCGACAGAAGCAAGAAATGGAGGAGAGCAATTCCAAGATCCTCATCCTGTGTTCCCGAGGCACCAGAGCCAAGTGGCAGGCAATCCTTGGCTGGGAAGAGCCTGCTGTTCAGCTCCGCTATGACAGATGGAAACTTGCTGGGGACCTATTCACAGCTTCCATGAATGTGATCCTTCCAGACTTTAAGAAGCCAGCCTGCTTTGGCATGTATGTGGTCTGCTACTTTGATGGCATCAGTGATGAGGCTGATATCCCTGACCTATTCAACATCACCTCTAAATACCCACTGATGGAGAAGTTTGAGGAGGTTTATTTCCGGATCCAGGAGCTAGAGATGTTTGAACCAGGTCGGGTGCACCGGGTTAGGGAGATCACCGCTGAAAACTACCTCCAAAGCCCCAGTGGCTGGCAGCTCAAGGAAGCAGTACAGAGGTTCCGGGAATTTCAAGTCAAATGCCCCAACTGGTTTGAACAGGAGAATCTCTGTCTGGAGGATGAAGACAACTTGTCATTGCTGAGTGAAGAGATGATTGAGGAGCTATTACCACCAGGAGGAAGAATAATGAAACAGGTGCCTCTGGTACAGGAGCCTTCTCCTGGGGACCATTTGATGGTGGACCTCTTCATCAATGAGGAAGAAGGAGTCTCTAGACTGGACACACAGTTTCTGCCCCAAGGGTCTACTCTCACCCACCAAACAGTAATCCCCATAGAAGATGCCCAACTGACTTCTGTAGTGGAGCCTTTACATAGGAATGGTGATAGTAAAGCCAGGCAACAGGCAGTGGTAGGTAAAGATGACATGGAATGTGTCCCACTGATAGAGACCAGTGTTGCCCATCGAAATAGTGTATTCTTCCTCTCCATGGACTCTGAAGCTTCCCCTTTCTCCAGTACTCCAGTTCCTTCCTCCAACTGCCTCCCAGCTCCAGTGAGAGAACAGCTAGAGGGCTTAATGGACTCCCTCTTCCAGCAGAGTCTAAGCAACCCTGGAGAGGAAGAATGGAAAAGACAGCAACTGGTCTTCAATGATGCTTATACACCCTATGAGGAAGAACAGAGACAGTCAGTGGAGTCTGATCAGGGCTACATCTCCAGGAGCTCCCCACAGCCTCCTGATGGGTTTGTGGAAAAGGAGGAAGAAGAGGAGGAGGAAGAAAAGGAAGAGCAGGATGCAGAGATATCTACAGAGTTTCTCTCTCCCAGTGTTTTAGAGAATCTGAAGAGCCTTCAACAGCAGCTATTATTCCAGGAGATACAACAGAACTCTAACTGGGGCTGCCCAGATGGAAGGAGATTATCTACAGAATTGTAGTCATCCTATTAAGTGTGTTATAGGTTCGAGTCATCAAAGAGAGTGAGAAAGACAATGCATGCCTATAATTCTATATTGATTCTAATGATGAAAATCTCAGGAATAAACTTTCCTCTCCTTGAAATGTAAGTGTATTCCTCCTAAAACTACCCCTTTTGTAAACATGTGTAACCCTTTCCCAGTGATTTAGCACTGAAGTACCAATTAATTCCCAGTGATGAGCTTTTGTCTGCCCATATTAGGGGGGAAATATTGATAGGGAACAGAAAAAAAGAAAGATATAAAATACCAAAAGGAGAGGAGTCTAAAACCCTCAGTTCTGTTTCTGGTGTTAATGTAAATATAAAACAATTAGGTGATGAGAGAGTGTCTCCTTCTTTTCTGAGTTGCAGTAAGAAGTTTTTCAGATAGTCACTGGGATGGACCCCTAGAGGTGCAGATCCTTGAGATAAATTGAGATCTGGGCCTTCGAAGTATCCAAGTATCCCGTTTAAAGACTTAAAGTCCCTTAACCACTTAAAGTCTCACAGCCAAAGAGAGGTGTAAGAGGCTGAGTGTTTGACAATGCAAAACCACAGACTGACATGTTAACTTAATGAGGAAAACCTGGGGAAAACTTAAGTGTTCAGTGTGTATTTGATATTACCTTCCTTTCAAATCAGAATGGCACTCTGAGGCTCCATTCTTGCACTGACCCCTTGGAATGCACTAGAATCTTAAACTCAGAGGACATTAAAGCTGCAAGGTACCATAGAGATAATCTATTCTAACCTTCATTTTTTTTAGAGATATGGAAATTGAGACGCAGATTGCTGAACTACTACTACTGCCCCCTTTCCCTCCCCCATGAGGGTTGCGTCACCAGAGGATGATTGGTACCTTTGGTTATAGGATTTATATTCCTAATGTGTCGCTCAAGATCCCCACCAATGTGCTTCCCATTAACAGTCATCCAGTTGACCTAATTAATTAGCTCTTTGCAACAATGTTTGCTAATGTGGTATGATAAAATAAGAGATACAAACATTTCTCCCATAAACCTGAGGTATGCTTTTTCATAAGTACACAGGAAGAGGGAGGGGTTACACTTAAAGAATACAATGGTGGTGAAACACATGAGTAGTATACACATGCAGCAAAGGCAATTCACACCTCCTGGTGTGAAGTTCCTCCCTCATCTCAGTTTTGTTCCACTAGACTATGTAGCAACAAGAAGAGCAAGGTAAAATCTAAATTCGATGGATGACCCGAGTTTTATAGCTTCACCTGGGCCACATCACTCTTCACCTGGAGCTATGGACATTGGATTTCTTGCCAAAAATCTCTCAGCCTGCCAAAATCTCCATGAGATTTCCCCCAGCCTCCTCATGAAACATATAATGTTCTATGTTTCTATACTGATATCATTTGGCAGGCTTCCCCACTGCCAGAACCATAGTGATGATATGCTCTTGGGCTAGAAGCATATTTGTGTCCTGTTTATTTCTTGTTCTCCCTTATTTTGGGCTATTTCTTTATTTAACACCACCACCACCCACAGGGCTTTCCATCTAAATGTCAAGCAATACTGAAAATTCTTTCAGACAGAATTCTTCCTCAATCCACAGTACTAGCTAAGAGTGAAGAGTGCTACTGACTTTTCTCTGAGTTCTTTTACCCAAGACATCCCGTACCATGGGTCAAAGTCATCAAAGTCTTATGAGTCTTTTTGTATACTTGTACATTTACTTGGGTATTATTTTGAATGATGGCAAATAAACACCTCGATACTCAAACTGTCTATATGATTTACCCCCAGAATTATGTCTGCTTCTCCCAGGACACATTCCTTCCCAGTCACTGAATTTCATTTCTCCAGTTAAGCTCTCTTGGCAGAGAGACTTGGGCCTAGGTCTTGACTAGAACATTATTAAAATAATGTTTTATCTTACTCCCAGTTACATGTAATGACAATTTTTAATATTTTTTTATTTTGAGTTCCAAATTTTCTCTCCCCCTCTCTCATCCCCCCCCAAATAATAAGGAAGTTTATATGACAAGTTATACATATGACACGAATATTTCTTAAAAGTGAGCATGATCTAGGCATATCAGATCTCAAACTGTACTATAAAGCAATAATCATTAAAAACAATCTGGTACTGGCTAAGAAATAGAGTGGTGGATCAGTGGAATAGATTAGGTACACAATACACAGCAGTAAACGACCATAGTAGTCTAGTGTTTGATAAACCCAACAACCCAAGCTTTGGGGACAACTCACTATTTCACAAAAATTGGCAGTATGGTAGAAACTAGGTATGGACCAACATTTTACATCATATACCAAGAGAAGGTCAAAATGAGTACATAATTTGGACATAAAAGGTAATACCATAAGCAAATTCAGAGAGTAAGGAATGGTTTACCTGTCAGATCTATGGAGAAGGGAAGAATTAATGATGCATGAGACAGAGAGCATGATGAAATATAAAATGGATAATTTTTATTTTATTAAATTAACAAGTTTTTGCACAAACAAACTCAATACAACCAAAATTAGAAGGAAAGCAGAAAGCTGGGAAACAATTTTTACACTAAGTATCTCTGGTAAAGGCCTCATTTCTCAAATATATAGAGAACTGAGTCAAATTTGTAAGAATGAAAGTCATTCCCCAGCTGATAAATGGTCAAAGTATTTGAACAGGCAGTTTTCAGATGAAGAAATCAAAGCTATCTACAGTCACATAAAAAATGTTCTAAATCACCATTGATTAGAGAAATGCAGATTAAAACAATTGAGCTACTACCTTACACCGATCAGATTAGCTAATATGACAGAAAAGGAAAATAGATGTTGAAGGGGATTTGGGGAAACTAAGACACTAATGCATGGTTGGTGGAGTTGTGAAGTGATCTAACCATTTTGGAAAGCAATTTGGAACTATGCCCAAAGAGCAATCAAACTATATAATCTTTGATTCAGCAATACCACTATTAGGTCTGTATCCTAAAGGGATTTTAAAAAGGGGGGTGGGAGAAATATCTATTTGTACAAAAATATTTATAGCAGTTCTTTTTGTAGGTGGTAAAGAATGAGAAATTGAGGGGATATCGATCAATTGGAGAACAGTTGAATAAGTTGTGGTAGATGATTGTAATAGCATACTATTATGCTTTAAGAAATGACAAGCAGAATAATTTCAGAAAAACCTGGAAATACTTACATGTACTGATGCAAAGTGAAGTGAACAGGATCAGGAGAACATTGTAATATTGTACCATGATCAACCAAATGATTTGGCTATTCTTAGCAACACAATGATCTAAGAATTCCAAAAAACTCATGATGAAAAATGCTATCCACATCCTGAGAAAGAACTGATGAAGTAAGAATGCAAATTGGACCATATTATTTTAAACTTTTTTTTTTCATTTTTTGGGTCTGTGTCTTCTTTCACAACATATGGAAATATGTCTTGCAAGACTGCATATGTGTAACATACCAAATTGCTTGCTGTCTCAGGGAGGGGGAAGAAATAGGGAAGAAGAGAGAATCTGGAACTCAAAATTTTAAAAAATTAATGTTAAAAATTGTTTTCATATGAAATGGGTGAAAAATAATTTTTCTTAAGTGAGCATAATTTGTCACCATCAGAGATGACTATCATCATCAAAGAGCATTCATTGAGTATGTTCAGGGATTCAAGGTAGAAGCAAATTCTCCTGGTTCTATTTCTTGTCATGTGCTCACAAAGCTTTCCTAGCCATTTTTTCCCCTTTTAAACAAAATGAGATTGGAATATTTGCATTACATGTAACATTGTACAAGTAACATGTTTTCTCCCAAACTCAAATTTTCAGTCCTATTTAGGAAGCATATTTTGAGTTCTTTGTTGAAGGAGGATGATTAAATTTTAAAAAATTTTAAAGAAAAAAAAAACAGGCTGCCTGAATGGAGGCATATGGCTCTACCCACAACCACTCCAGAAAAAAAAAACAACTGAATTCACACCACATCAAATAACAGACAAGAAATCCAATGAGAAACATGAGAAGCTATGGCAAATTCTTCTTGTGCTGCAAATGTCAGTTGGAGCTTGTAGGGTCTTTTAGTATTTGAGCAACCAGAAAGCCATAGCAGGGTTTTCTGAGTCTATCACTGCTCAAGGGAAGTTTCAGTGCATTTCAAGGAAAAGAACTAGCTCAGTCCGGGATACTGGAAAATATCTCCTGCCATGTCCAAGAGAGGGTGGGAGGAGAAATCTGAATATTGGGAAGAGCTTCCTAGTTTAACATTTTTCTTGTTAGCTAAGTGTAAAGCTCAGTCGTTTTCAATTGTTGTCAAACACCTAAGTTTTAGTGACCTCACCATGATTATTGGTGCTTCACCCTGTAAAATTCCCTCCTCATCAGGTCATTCTTTTGGTTCACGCAGTTCATTCCACAAGCCTCCCATTATAAATTACAAATACACTCGGATGAAGGGGTTGCATTAAGCTTTTATTCATAAATAAGACCAAAATATAAGTTTATTTTTCAGAACTTCTGACGGGAAGGACTAGATAATGTGAGGGTAGGGGTTGCTTCAGGATTTAGGCCAAAAGGGCAGGGTGAATATTGGAAATCAGTACTGAAGAGAGAGGAGTCATCTCCACACAATTCACAATTTTTTCCCATAGCACAGTCCTAACCTATCCTACCCTGTCTTTTCCTTATTAGAAGCTTCCCCAAAAGGACTGGCCTAGAAGAGAGAGAAAATAAAATAAAAATCAGCCCCTCCTTTTCAACAGTTACCTCATAGGTTGAGTAGGAGAGAACATTAAAACCAACAGCTTCTCAAACTGATTGTAACTTTCTCTCTCTGGTCCTTACTGGGTAATACTAGTTAACAGACATCTAATAAGTAAAGGAGCAGTGTTTGAATGGGTGTGGGTGTCTCAACTCTAAAAGGGCAGGAATTTGGTTGGTTGAAAACCTAAAAAGACTGCCTGCTAGTCATTATACCAGAAACTTGAGGCTTCACACTTCTGACTACAGGTAAAAAAAATCTTCAAATTAGGAAGTAGAGACGGGCGGAGCACACAAATTCTTTTTCTGTAGTCTAAGACTCTGGTTAGCTGAGCTTAGAAAAGGCATTCAAAGCCTATTATGATGGTGAAGAAATGTCTTTTGTGTTTAAGTCTTTTAGTTAGTTAATAAATAATCAGAAGTCTGTTTGTTCAGATCTCAAGGCCCAAACCTAGGCACCATGGATGGCTCGCCTGGTGACAGACCATCCTAATTGCAGGCAAAATAGCTCAAATTTGTTTAGTTGCAAGGGTTAGCCTTGAAAATTCAAATGCATAAGGCAATGATCACTATCACAGTGATTTTTGAGAATTTCACATGAGAACAAGAACAGGAAAGATCTTAAAACAAGCCACACTATAAACATGTCACAAGTCTCAAAGTTTTATTTGCAGAATCTAGTTTTATTTTTAAAAGAAAAAAATAAATTTGTGATGGATGCCAGTAAAGTTGCCACTTCCCTATATGTCCCAGGCCCCAGCTGCCATCGCCCTTTCATGATCATACTTGGTATCAGAGGTGGAAGGGAGCTTAGAGCTTATGTAGTCTAACCCCCTCATTTTACAAATGAGGGAACTGAAGCCGAGATGAAGTGACTTTGCCCAAAGTCACACTGTTAGCTAGGTGATAGAGTTGGTACTAGAACTCATGTCTCCTGGGCTTTTTCCACTCCACCATGCTGCTTGATAAGAGGGGAGCAGAGGAGAGCAAGGAAAAGGGTAGGAGGGAGGAAAGGATATAGCGTAGGTAGAGGTTCCCTGGGGCCTTTCAGGACTCTGATCTGCTCTCCTGTTGTTGTTGTTAAGTCTTTTTCAGTTGTGTCTGAGTCTTTGCGACCCATTTGGGGTTTTCTTTATATATATGTATATAGATGTGTGTGTGTGTGTGTGTGTGTGTGTGTGTGTGTGTGTATGTATTATGTATATGGGAGGGGGGAAGTCAAGGCAATTGGGGTTAAGTGACTTGCCCAAGGTCACAAAGCTAGTTAAGTGTCAAGTGTCTGAGACAGATTTGAACTCAGCTCTTCCTACCTTCAGGGCTGGTGCTCTATTCACTGTGCCACCTAGCTGCCCCTTGGGGTTTTCTTAGCAAAGATACTGGAGTGGTTTTCCATTTCCTTCTCCGGCTCATTTTCATAGGTGAGGAAACTGAGGCAAAGAGGGTTAAGTCACACAGCTAGTGTCAAAAGTGCCAGATCTGAACTCATAAAGATGAGTCTTCCTGACTCCATGCCTGATGTTCTATCCACTGATCTGCCTTGCTGCCCTGATCTGCTCTCCTAAGAGTCCTTATATGTACTTGGATCTTTCTCCTCAAGCTATATAACCCTTTCACAACCAGATGCCTAAAAAAAGCTGCCTTCACTCGTCGCGTCGCCTATCCTTTGTCACCTCCCACTCACATCTCATCCCCTTGCAATCTGGTTTCCACCTCCCCACTAGGCAAATGAAACTGCTCTTTCCAAGGCCACTGATGATTTAAATTTAGTAGTCTTTTTCTTGGGCTTCAAATTTCCTAACTCTCTGTGGCATTTGACACTGTTGAAAATCTTCTGCATGCTTTCTACTACCTGGGCTTTTTTCAGTCAGTACTGTCATGGTTCTCTTACTCACGGGTTCCTTCTTTGTTTCCTTTGTAGATCCATCCTCCATTTACCAGGAGACCCCCAGGGCTCTGTTAGGAGCCTCCTCTTCTCTCTCCCTTCTTTCTCTCTGTGATCACATCAGCTCCCAGGTCTTAACCATCAGATGATTCCCAGATTTGCATATTTATGCCTCATCTCTTTCCTGAGCTAAGGTCCCACATTTTCAACTGTCTGCTGGACATGTCAAACTCAAAATGTCTAAATTAGACCTCATTATCTTTTGTCCTAAACCCACTTCTCTTTCTAAGTTCATTCATTCATACAATCATTCCTTCAGTAACTCAAGCTTACAACTGAGGAGTCATCCTTGAATCTTAAATCTCTTTCACAGATATACCTCTAACCAATCAGTGGCCAAGCTTTGTCAACTCCACCTCCTCAAACTGTCTTTTGTCTACCCTCTTCTCTTTATACCACCCTAGTCCAGGCCCTCATTCCTTCTGCCTAGAGGCTTCCAGGGGTGGGGAACCTTCAGCCTCAAGGCTACATGTGGCCTTCTAGAACCTTGGGTATGACCTGTTGATTGAGTCCAAGTTTTACAGAACAAATCATTTTATTATGGGGATTTCTTCTGTGAAGTTTGGATTCAGTCAAAGGGGTGCACTTGAGGACCTAGAGTCTAGACTCTAGACTATGACAATAGTTTCCTAACTGGTCTCCATTCACAGAGTCTCTCCTCTCCAATCCATTCTCTGTACAACTGATAAATTTTTATACCTAAGCACTGATATGACCATGGCATTCTCTTGCTCAAGGACCTTAATTACCTCCATGCTGCCCTTGGTATAAAACACAAACTCCTCAGTTTGGCCTATAAAGTCCTTTATGACCTGGTTCTATCTTATCTTCCCAATACGCATTATTCCCTCTCATATATTCTATACTTGAGCCAAACTGGCCTACATGCTGTTCCCTGTATACAAGACTTCACTTCCCATTTCTGTGCCTTTACATCGGGTATCCCACCCTACCTCTATTTCTTGGAACATCTAGATCCCCTTCAGGACTCAATTCAAGTGCCATGTTCTTATAGAGGCCTTTCTTAACTTGTTCAGTTGTTGTATATTTTGTAGATCTCCTAACTCTAGTTAGAATACAAGTTCCTTAAGGACAGCGGCAGTCTTATTTTTGTATTTGTGTTACCAATAACCAGCACAGGGCCTGGTAAATATATTCCTTACTGATTAACTGAATCATTGGGATCCTTTCCCAATATGGATTTCAGCAGACCAAGTTTAGAACTTGAAAACATTCATTGCTGGTTTGTTTTTGTCCATAATTTATGCCTATATCCATGTTCAAGCTGCCATTCTTTATACCAAGAATTCACAATTTATGTCTTGTAGAGTGAAAGTGGTTTAGGATTTTCTGTCAGAATGCTGGCCCTTTAAACTCAGTCTTTTGTAGCGGATCACTTGTGTCTCAGTGTCATTTTCAGTTGTTCTGCCTTCCTCCCCTACACTTAGCCATCCTTACAGCAGTGAAAGAAGCAAGGAAACATATTCCTTAACTTACATTACTCCTTTTCATGCATCTTTCTTTAAGACCAAACTTGACTTCATGCCTCATCTCCTACCCACATGCATTTTTCTGCTTCCATAACTTTGCTCACATTAGTCCTTTCACCTAAAGTGCCATCCACTCCCATCCCTAGGATGCCTTTCCAATTTCTTCAAGGACCACTTTTAAAATGCTGCTTTCTGGGGGGCAGCTAGGTGGCACAGTGAATAGAGTACCGACCCGGGAGTCAGGAGGACCTGAGTTCAAATGTGACCTCATACAGTTGCCACTTACCAGCTATGTGACCTTAGGCAAGTCATTTAACCCCAACTGCCTTGCCTTCCCCCCTCCAAAAAAAAATGCTACTTTCTCTCCCTTAAGAACTTCCTGATCCTTCTAGCCAAAGGTAATCTCTTCTCTAAACTCCCATAACACTTTCTAAATCTTACTGTACTTTCATGATTTTATTATATAATTATTCATTTACAAGAATATAAGCTCCACAATGGCAAAGACTGTATCTTACTCATTTTTGTATCTCCACTGCCGCTCCCACTCCTCACCACCCTTGGTAGTGACCTAGCACAAGGCATTACATAGATAATTTATTTAACAAATGTTATGGGTTCATGAATTCCTCAGTCTTTTTTTTTTCATTCTGTGGTTTTGAATGAGGTTAGGAGAGAAGAAAGAAAAGACAAGATTTGAACTTTGAGAAGAAATATTTTGAATGTCAAGGATGGAAAAGCAGGAACTTAAGAGCTGCTAATGTCTTGGGGAATTTTGGAAGGTTTTTCATAACACTTTGTTCCCCTGGTTCTTTTTCTATCTCTCCTACTGCTATTCTTCTATCACATCTCCATGAAGATGCTGCCTACAACTTGATCTCTGCTCAAATGACATAACGTGCGTGAAGTGCTTTGTAACCTTTAAAGTGTGATAGAAACATTAGCAATCAATAGCTAGCATTTCTGTGCTATGGTAAAGTTTGCAAAATATTTACATATCAAATATTTACATATCACCTTGTTACTTTCATATTACCTCACAACATCCCTGGGAGATAGGTGCTATTATTATCCTAATTTTAGAGTTAAGGACACTGAGGCAGGAGAGGGGGTAAGCTAATGACCCAGGGCTATAAAACTAGTAAGTGTCTCAGGCTGGATTTGAACCCAGATCTTCTCATCTCCTTGTCCAAAGCTCTATCCTTTGCACAACTTAGAAGAATAAAAGGTAGCATTTATGTAGTGCTTCACAATTATAAAGTGCTTCACAAATGTTATCTCATTTTATCCTTACAATAACACTTAGAGGTAGGTGTCATTAATTAGTATTAGCTGTTACAGTTCCAACCTCTGTCCTGAACTTCAGAACCAGATTTCCAGCTATCTGCCATATTTCCGTTTGTCATCGCAAATTCAACATTTCCAAAATTAAACTCACCAGCCAGTCCTGAAAACTTGCTCCTTCTGCTGACTCTCCCATTTTACCAATAGCATTACCACCTTCCCAATCATCCTCATCCACCCCTACATTCATCTTGCTTTGGGAAGCCATAAGAGATGCAGATCCCCTCTTATATCTTATAATCCTTTCTTCATTCTCTCTTCGAGTTACATTTTTACTTCTCTTTCCACAATACCTGGCTCATAAAAGACACTTAATAAATGTTTAATGATTGATTAATTGATCATTTAGGCAGGACCAGGCTCGACTGGGGGTAGAATAAGGGGTCACCTATAAAATGCAATCGGAAGAATAAAAGAACTCTAACTATACCCTGCTGAAAATAAGTGGTCTTTTCTTTTTTTTTTTTAAACCTGAAGCAATACCAAATGATATTCAGGTTCGAGCAACAGGATATGCCCTGCAGATGCAGGAACTCCATCCTTGGGAGGAGATTCCCTGGGGTAAAGGTATGGGAAGGAATCCCTCTGTCTTTTAGCTTCTTATTTTAATTTTTTTTTCTTGCTAACTAAATGTGAAGTTCAGTAGTTTCAAGTATTGTCAAGTGAAAAATCCCAAGGATTTCACCAGAGATACAGGAGATGCATTTCTGATGTTGTCTGTTGCATAAAAACAAGCAACCCTAGGATGTAAGTGAACAGTTGTATTAAGTTACTGTACCTTACTAACATCTGTCATAGGAGCACTCTTGACATGAGTGACTCCATTCTGAATTTGTAATGAGCACACACACACTCCAATTCTCTAAGTATGTAAATAACTTGAATATGTAAGTCTGATAATCAAATGTTTATGACCAGCACATCTGGTGAGTGTGACCAAATGATCTGCTTGTACAAGATGCCCAGGCCTTTTTTACTGGAAGGAAGAAGATGTAGGAAAGTACTATATAGTGTAAAGATAGGGTGATTAACTTATTCAACACCACTCCCACTTAATATAGGTAATAAAATGATTGCCCAATTAGGGACATTGGATTAAGTGGAGAATGGATTTGAAAACTATTTGATGAAATGAACAGGGTGCTAGACAAGAGGTCTGTTCCATTGTCTACTCTAACCTTCTATTATGCCACCTAGGTCCCATATAGAAGCACCAAATTACTTGGGATAAAAGGTTTTCCAGAAATTGGAGCAAGCATAGCTCTCCAGGATATCACAGAAAAGAAATTAGCTTGGTTGTGGGTGAGTTAGAGAGGAGGTGCCTTGTTCCCCTTCCACTAATAACAACATCCACAAATAACCCTTTTGACTGGAGGAGGACCCTGTAAGTTTTTAAGGGTTTGGAATATTTTGGACTTTCTACTTTCTGACCACTAGTATCCTGGTGGAATTCCTGGATCAGCTGGTAACCCTGCTGTAATTAGAAGCCAAGGACAGATGAACTCAGATTCATCATACTTAAAGGGAACTTCTTGAGCATCCCATAAGTTGGAGAAAAGGATTTCAGTAATCATGTGAGTTACCCCTCTGTCATATGTGTTCTCTTGAGTCCACTTTACCCCAGACCCTGTGTATGTGGGAGATTTTACTATAGACTTTGAGAGTATTTTTCCATACCAATTGCTCTACCACCTTAGTAAACACTGCTTTCTAAAAGCTAACTAAAGATGACTGACTAAATGTATTTTCAACTTATAATTGGGTGGGGGGAAGGAGCAGATCACATCAGTGAAGGCTTGAGACAATGACATTAAAGATTCACCAGTGACTACCAGGGGTACACCTAGAACCATGAGGAGGAGATGGGAGATGTAGTTAGACAAATTCTGGAGACCCAGCTCATCAGTGGGAGTGAGAATTGAGATGAGGGTACCTCAGAGTTTACACAGGCTACAACTGTAATGAAGGTGTGGATGCCAAAAGAATTCAAAGCATTATAACAACTGAGAAAAGATGGCTATTTGCTCGGGAACTAGCTGCTCTGTCTTTGGCTGAAGTTTTTTTGGGTATAAATATCCTTTACCTATCCCCAGGGAGGTGGCAGCTCCACATACATTCTAGCATCACATCAGAAAAGCCAATAGTATTCCAAGGTTTTACAGTCACAATCACTCACAGCACCAAGATAGTCCAAATGATAGAAAAGGGATAGGAATAGACACCAGTCGAGAAGCTGACTATGGCTCCAATGCAGTTGTCCTTTCACATTTCCTTTATGTATCAGAGAATTATTTTTCTCTGGAAAAGCAGAAAATGGAAAGGTGTGCAGAGATGAAGGAGAAATGGGGTATGTATATTGTGCTTTCTATGGTAAATCTGAGACCAAGGCCGCTAGCCCTTTTGCAAATGGGATTACAAGGAGTTAGAAATGCAAAAGGAGAAAATAATACTTGGTTCCAAAATTCAGTAGCCTTATATTAGAGTCAGTGGTAGGGAGAACAGAGAGAGCAAGTAGGAAGAGAACAACAGAATTCTCACCCTTTCAAACTCTGTCTGCCATATCCTTCTTATCTACTTTTTATCAAATTCCAAAGGGATTAGAAACTGTGTATATATGTGTATGTACATATATACATATATATACATATATATACATACATATATATCCCTTTGTTCTGGGAACGTTTTAATGGGGGCTTCCTACAAAACCAGGCCCACTGGCACCATTTCTTTGAGCTAGTGATAGATTACTTGGCTCCCGTATTCCCTTCCACATGAGAGGGGATAGAAAGGAAGGGTCTATAAAAGCCAGATAGGCAGTAGTCATTATAAGCCCCTCACAGCAATATACCTTCTGCTCCTACCCTTCTTCCCATAACCTCAGAAATACCTTTTGCGAATGCATACTGGGTTTCCTGTGCCTATCACCCATGTCCACCCATCCTAGGTACTTTCTTATACCAGGTCACCTTTCCAAAGAATGTTAGGATCTGGGCTTTGATGAGTCTATACATTATAAGACAAGAAGGGGAAGGGGAAGAAGAGTTCCTATAATGAGCTCTCTCCTCTTTCCTATACCATTTCATTGACAGCTAACAGTTGAGGGAAAGAGTCTTTCCCTTGTCTTGTTCCCTACAATCTCCTACCCCCACCCACCAAGACCACCACAACAAAACCCCTCAAAATATCAGATGTAACGAACCCATAAAACTCATCAATCCAGGTAAGCCCTACATGTAACAAGCCCCATTCTTCAGCAATCATCACACATAGAAAATAAAAAAAGGTAGCCCAGAGAAACATTGAAGGCATTGTTATCCACCCTTGCCCCAAACTAACCACTCTCATCCCTGAACCCTATCCTCTTGAACTCACTCCATTCTTAACCCAAGCAACCCAACCCTTTCTAATCCACTAAAAGCTCCTGGAAGGGGCACTGGCAAGAGGGCAGTCTCCCCTACTCTTCCCCTTAGGAAAACCCACTCTACCTCAAATACATACACACACACACACACACACACACACACACACACACACACACACACAGAACTCAAGACAATCCATTCTAAGCAACAACCTGATATAAACACATACATGCCACAGGGAAGAGAAGAGTTCTGGTGGCAGAGGGGAATAGTGGTACTGGTGGCTAATGTTCCATAGATCCTGTTATCACTGGCACCAAATCAACAAGATCTAGAGACAAAATTAAATTCAACTTTCTCCTTTTTATGTGTGTGTTTGTAAGCAATATCAGTGCACAATACAACACAGGTTCAAAACACAGAGGTAGTAAATTCTTACTCACTCAAGAAAGGGTGATTTGGTCCTTGAAATGTAAAAAACCACACCCAGAGCCGGAGAGGCGAGCAGGATTGGGAAGGGATAGGAGGAAACATTTACCCTGCCTGAAAACAGCTGGATAGCTCCCAGGTGCTCAGCTCATTAAGGAATGCATAGCCATGAGTTCATACAATCGGAAGATTTGGAACTGGAAGGGAATTTAAGGATCACAGAATCTTATGTTTAGAGCTGGAAGGTGCCTTAAAGGCCACCTAATCCAACCCCCTCATTTTACAGATGAGGAAACTGAGGCTCAGAGAGTTTAAGTGATGTGCCCAAGCTCACACAGGTAGTAAATAGCAGATTTGGGAGTTGAACCTGGGTCCTTTGCCTCCAAAACTAGTGTTCTTTCCACTGCATTACCAATCTTCATGTATAGATTAGGAAACTGAGGCCTGGAGAGGCAGAGTGATTTGCCTAAGGTCACAAAGGTAGCAATTAGTAAAGCCCGGTTTTTAACCCAGCTCATCTAACTCCAGATCCACTGTTTTCTACTCAGTCATGTTCAAGTAAGAGTGGAAAGCTGGAGGGGGGAGTGAGCAAAGCTTGTTCCTTCTTGTCTCTTACCAACTGGAAAGGCTCAGCTGATAAGTGACCAATAGCGCGCACACACACACACACACACACACACACACACATACACACACACATTCATTCACTAACACGTGCTACAGCCATCACTTATAAAAATCAAGAGCTGGAAGAGACTTTTGAGATCATCTAGCCTAACCTTTCATTTTACAAGTGAGAAAGCAGGCCTGAAAGGTTAAGTAGACAGTAAATGGCAGTGCTAGGATTCAAAGTCAGGTTATCTGACTCTAAGGCCAGTGCTCTTTGTACTACACGACTTTGTCTCTACTTGTAAAAAGTTCATCAGAGAAAGAGAAGAGAGCAAAGTGGGTGGGTCCAATACCACAACTTGGGCATAGGTTATCACCAACCATAGCATGGAGGGTCTCATACAGAGAGGACTGGTCATTCTGAGATTAAGACCAGGTTGGCCAATGCTCAGTTTCCTCTACCATTATTTCCTCCTCTGTTCCATCTTCCCCTGTAAGGACTGAACATGTACATAGTTTGTGTGGGAAATCAGATCTATTGGTGGGGATAGGGGAGATGAGGAGCAAGAGTGGGAAGTATATCTTCAGCATGTTAGTTGTTCCTTTGGAGACTTGAGTCTGGGAAAGAAAAGATGAATTTGCAATAGATTAAAAGGACCCAGTTTCTTCACCATCTACTGCCCCTCACCCCAAAAAACAACTCTCTTACAGAAGAACAATGAGATGGTAGTGGGAAGGTAAACTTCCTTGTAGCCTTCCTTGTACAGCAGTTGTCCCTTCCTACGAATAACCCGAACCAGATCAAGATGAAGGAAAAGTAGAAAGAACAAGTGGGAATATGGGTGGGAAGTAGAAAGTATGAGAAGTCAAGGTATGAGGGAAATATAAGAACAATCTTCTCCTTCCTTAGTTCTGGGAGGAGACAACCAGGGTATTGACATAGCCATGGGGTCCTGTGTCATTCTCTGGTATGCAGTGGCCCAACTGAGAACCTCCCTGAGGGGTGGGCGGTGGTGGTGATGGGGGCGGCTCTGGGGGAGGGGCTCCGTAACCTCCTCGGATCCTGTTAGGGGAACCCAGACTCCCTTGGCCCCAGCAGCCCTCCAAGGCTTCCAATCCCCGGCAACCAAGGAAAAAGAGGTTTTTGAGCATGAAAACTGAGAGTGGCTGCTGGTAGCTCACCACCAGAAGACAGCGCAAGGCCAACAAAGGCACGTCCACCAAGCAGCCAGCCAGCAATCTCAGGAGCCTGCTACAGCCCCCAGCCCCAGCCCCCCAGGAAGGGGTATTGGTGGGGGTGGGCGTATTGAGTTCGTAGAGCCAGAGAACTGGAGAAGTGAGGGTCAGGAAATAGACAGAGATGAGCAGATAGCGAAGGTGGGAAGGCAGAGGTACCCGGCCTTCTAGCATCAACTCCACCAGGGTGAAACTATCCAGTAAGTCTAGACAAGTTCCCAGGAAGCAGCCAGCGGCTCGATGGCGCTGAGGCTGCAGGAGCAGAGGTCCTGCCGATCCGAGAGGGGCTCCTGCCTCACTAATGGCCCGTACCAAACTGTAGAGCAGGGGCGCAGACAGTGCCATAGTGATACGAAAGCCCGTGGTACCGAATGGCGCTCGTAGTTCGATGAGGTCCAGGATGGACGTGCCAAGTATCAAAATCACCTTGGGCGTGAAGGCAATGGAGTAGATCAGCCAGGCCAAGTAAGCAAAAGCGAATTCTCCCCCGGATCCTACAGAGTCCAAACCATCTCCCAGGCCGCCCCCACCACCACGAGCCCGGACTTTGACTCCAGCGCCGGCTCCCACAGCTGCACCCGATGGCGCAGGCAGGTGGAGAGGCGGGGGTCCTGAGTGGTGGTGGTGCTGGTAGTGGTTGTGCAAGCTGGCGGCACTTCCTCCTCTACGGCCACGGCTGTTCTTAGCGAAAAAAATGGCCCAGCCAACCACGACCACCAGATCTGTGGCAATCCAGGAACACCAGTACAGGTCAGTTACAGTGATGAGATACAAGTCTAGCAGCCCACCTTGAGCCAGCAACAGCACCACGGACAGCGCTTGGTAACCCCACTTGCACTCAGAAGTAGGGGCACAGCAGCCTCGCCGAACCCTGGAGGGGCTCCTGGACGAGTGGCCGCAGCAACAGCAGCAGCAGGAACAGGAAGCGGAGCCGCTACCACCGCTGGGCCCACTGGGCCCCCCAGAAGAACGGCCCCCTGGCCCTCCAATGGGTCCTGTTCCACTCCCACCAGCAAAATCCACTGCGGTCATACTACAAGAGCAGGTGGATGTGGACTTTGAGGAAGAGCAGGAGAATGAGGCGATGTGACCGATCAGCTGAGCGCCTCCCTGAGCAGAGGACTCCAGGGGGCCAGAAACTGTGGCGGGCACCAGGGGCTTGCTAATACTGATGCTCTCTTCGTCTTCGTCTTCTCGCTCCGCTCCTGTGCTGCTGCTTGGGGAGCCACGGAAGCTGCCGCCTCTCCTGCCTCGTCTCCCTCCTCCTCCTCCCCTGCTGGTGCTGGTACTGGTGCTGGTGCTGCTATCCTTAGAGCCCCTCCGGCAGCTGCGGTAGGAGCCCCCGCGAATAAAGAACGGCTGCAGCTGGGAGGCGGTGGGGGGCGGTGGAAAGGAGCCGGAGGAAGAGGAGACTGGACTGTGGTTTCGGAGCGCTGAGTGCATTGTCTTCTGAAGAAGTGCTTCTGTGGGGCTCCCCAGCTGCTCCTTCCCCGCCAACCCCTGGGGGCGGCGAGGTGGCCGTGGGAAGTCCTGGCGATCTTCTCGGCTTCCTCCTCCTCAGCTGCTAGGTCTTGCAACTGGACCAGGTGGCTAAAAGATCCAAAGTAGAGCTGCCGGACTGGCAAGCTGAGACAGAGAGTGGGAGAGAGTGGGAACTGGAGACAGACGGTGATGGGCGGGGGTGACGGTGGAGGGGGTGTTTGCAAAGAGAGAACCCTGGAAGGGAGGGAGAGGAGGAGGAAGGGAAGAAGAAAGATAGGCGGAGAGGAAACCAGGACTGGATTCAGTGAGGAAGGAAAAGAACACAAAGAAGAAAGAGGATCATAAACCTGCTTTGCCGGGTTTATCTTGGCAAAGAAGAAAGCTGAAATACAATAGCGGGGATAGGAATTGGAGCAGCTGGCATAGAGACCCGAGGTCCTTAGTTAAACCGCTGAATCCCTCTAAGGAAAAGGAGGAAGGGAACAAAGAGTTCTAAGGTACCTCTTATGTGCTGTGTGTTTTACAAACATTATCTCATTATTTCCTTACAATTCTATGAGGTAGATGCTATGATCCCTGTTTTACAATTGAGGAAACTGAGGCAATGAGAAGTTAAGTGACTCACCTAGGGCCATACTGCTGTAAGTATCTGAGGATGGATCTGAACTCAAGTCTCCCTGATTTCCCAGTCAGCACTCTATCCATGTTACTATCTAGCTGCCTCGCCAAAAAGGTGAACCTTTCCTCTTCCCCAACATGAATTCTGAGGGGCTAAAAGTGAGTGAGAGCCTCACTGTCTACCCTGCATCCCCCCACCAGGTGAACTCAGGTCAGATCTCTGGATGTGTAGAAAGGCCATACAGAAAAGAGAGGAGAGAATTCAATCCAAGGGAGCAAATTCTTTCCAGGAGCTGTGCTAAGCTTTGAGGGCACACAGATACGCAGAAATCTCCCCCCTGAAAGAGCTTACACTGTGTGGCAGGAGCAATAATTTAAAAAGGGTGAGAATATTAACCAGTAAATCTTTTAACTTCTAAGCTTTCTTGTGAGAGAAGGTTATAGAAGGAACCAGAGAAGAAAGATTTGAATTGAATAAGAAAGATTTCTGAAGAAGACTTAGAAGAATTTAGACCTATAAAGGCCAGAATCTTAAATTTGGAGAGAAATTTTTTTGAGAAATTTGGAAGAAATTGAGGAAATATCAAAAGACAGAAACATCCAGGTCCAGATTCTACTTCTGGCTTCTGTGGGAGAAAGTTGCAGGAGAAGGGACAAGGGTAAGGAGAAATGACCTGAAGAGAAGGCATCAAGTTAGCCAACTAAGGCAAATAAAACAAATTAGTAAAGTAAACAAATGGATGAATAAATAAATGATTTGGTATATAAGTTATTGAAACAAATAAGAAGGGAAGTACTATGTAACATGTGATTGGGACAAAGGAAAAGAAGTCGGGTGTGGTCAAGTGATTATGAGGTACTTAAAGGTCTTAACAAAAATGGTTAGGAAATAAACATGAATCCTAAAAAATCTCAACAGTTTGAAAAGTAGAAAACTTTGCATTATTTTATATTGTGTATGATATTTGTAACTAGCCATGGGCAAAAGACTGCTATCTATGTTCCAAGAGAAGGCGAGTCTCCCTCTGAGAAGAGGTGAAGAGATATAAGCAACATATCTCCAGATAATCAAGGACAACAAAATGTTACTTTTTTTAAAAAGTTGTCAATGGGGGAAAAATCTGAAGTGATAGAAGGGCATTGACCCTTACCACTAAGTTGAAGAATGGAGGAATGTCACTGAAGGAGGAGGGAAAGAAAAAGATACACTAGAAAAGTATATTAGAAGCTTAAAAACAAATTCGAAGCTCTTTGAGGAGAGGGGAATTTGATGCTTTGAAGAGGAAGTATCTATTTTTGTCCTCCAAAAAAATGATAGACTCACAGAAGCCAACTGGCTTTCACTAAGTGTCAAAGGAAAAAGAGAAATGGAGGTTGGTAACTTCCTGCTCAATGGTACTGAGGCAGCTATTAGATGAGTTGATAATTATGGAGAGTGCTATTGTTTTCACAAAGCATTTATCCAAGGAATAGGAGAGAACCTTCCCAGACTTAAAAATCTCATGATTCACATGGAAAAAAATGATGCAACCAAAAAGAACTAAAATCGACTGCTAAAGATTATGAAGTCTTGGGAAAGAAACTGAAGACTACAGGGATACAAGTTTTGCTTTCCTTGTTGCTTCCTATTAAAGGCAATGTTTGCAGAAGAGAAAAACGACTCGGGATGGAATAGCTAAGAAGACTATGTCTGAGAATGGCATTTGAATTTCTGGACCATGGCTAAAAAGAGAGATGGGAAGGGGTGGAATGTGTATTTTCCTGGAGTTTTACAAGTCTAATCAAAAGAGTTTTAAAATAAAAGGAAGTAGGGGTGGGTAGGTGGCACAGTGAAAAGAGAACCGGCCCTGGAGTCAGGAGGACCTGAGTTCAAATGCAGCCTCCGACACTTAACACTTATTAGCCATGTGACTAAGCCACTTAACCCCAAATGCTCTGCCTTCCCCCCTCCAAAAAGCAAAAAATAAAAACAATAAAATAAAATAAAATAAAAGGGAGTGGAGAAAGCCTTCAGGCTAGATACTACAGACAGTAACAATAATGAATGAAGTATAGTAATCAAGGGGCCCAGAAGTCCGTAAGAGACAAAATTCAAGAAAGGAGCCAGTAATAAGAACCATAGCTATCAACAAACGTCCAAAGCTCAAGCAAGAGGTACAAGAATCCTAATGAAAGGAAGAAAAATTGGATGCCAAACTCCCGGATACCAAGCCATGGATAAATGAAACACATGACAGGACTATGACTGGGGATGAGCACACTGAATTTAAAAGAAGGCAGGGGAAGGGGAGGAACATTACTTATTAAGAAGGTATGGTCATATGAAGAAATCTAGGATCCAAATGATAGAAGCATTGTGAAAAGTATTTGGGTGAAAATCAATAGAGAAAAAAAAAAGGAATTTTATCATTGGATTTTACTACCAAACACTGGGGAAAAGATGAGGATTTCAAGAAACATAAAAAGACTAGCACAGAAACATGGTATAATACTGATAGGAGACTTCAATTATCCAGACACCTGCTTGGAATTTTCCCTCTTTCTGCCAAAAACAAAAGTGCTAATATCTTCTTGACTTGAACTAATGATAACTTCATCCTTCAAAAAGTTGAGGAATCAACAGAAGAAAATCTGTTCTAAATATGATTCTCACTGACAGGGTAGCACAGGGCCTAGCACATAAATGTGGATTAATTAATCAATCTAACTTTGGGATGAAAATGATTGGAACTCTGGGAGTAAAGGAGCACCCAGTTCTCCTAGAATTTTTGACAAAGAAGAAGAAAGTTGGGCATAGTCTGACAAGCATTCCAGATTTGGCAAAAGCAAATTTCAAAGAGTTCAGAGTTCAAAGGATAGGTAGGATCACATGGACTAATTCTATAGGCATAGTTAGCCCAAGAAGGATGGGAAATGCTCAAGAATAAAATTCTGAAGACATAAAGTAAAAACAATTCAGATAAGGAAGGAAAGGGGGAATTCTCTAAAGAAACTTATGTAGATACACAGGATATTTCATCAATTAACTTGTAATTCTAAAAGACACATATATATGTGTGTGTGTATATACATACATACATACATATATACACACACACATACACATGCGCACGCGCACACACACACACACACACACACATATATACACTCAGAAAATGGAACCCAGGATAGGTAACAGGATAAATACAAAAATATGACATGGTATTAATAAGAATAGTCCAAAGAATGCTAAAGCTCAGAATGAACCAAGCCTATCAAGTAAAGCTTGAGGACAATAAAAAGTTTTTTGTTTGGTGATAAATCACAACACAGAAAAGAAAAAGATGCTCAATTCTTATTTTGTTTATTTTTTTCTTCAAAGGAGATTGACCTTTATATTGGAAATAATAGGGGAAAAAATGGTTCATGGGAAACTGATGTCCAGGACAAATTAGGAGACTGTAAGAAAGTACCTATTTGACCTTGATGAATTCAAGTGTCCTGGCCCACCCTTTGATACTGAAAAAAAAAAAGGGAGATGTAATTGCTGGGCCATGTCTTCGGGTTTTTATCCTTATTACTCTGAGGGCCCTAAGACAACCAGGATACTTACCCCTCTGGCTTCCTCTCACCGAGCTCTCCTCGGTCTTCAGTGGCCGCTGGCTCCAGCCCCCCTTCTCTCTCAGGCTAGAGAACTGTCCCCCACAGAACGACCACAGCTTCGGGCAAG
>CM053581.1:424556251-424572210 GCA_028627135.1 Pseudochirops cupreus
ATACAACAAAGTATGAATCAATTCTCTGCTGCTTGTGCTAATCTTGGCCTAATAATTAACACCAAGAAAACAGAGATGCTCCATCAACCAGCACCATACCATCCATATGTGGAACTATCGGTTACAGCAAATGGAGAAGGTTCAAGTGGTGTGGATGAGTTTATTTACCTTGGCATTATACTTTCCAGGGATGGATATTGATATTGACTCACACATTGCCAGACCTAGTTGTGTTTGGGAGGTTCTGAAGGAAAGTGTGGGAGAAAAGAGGTATTAGACTGACCACCCAACTGAAGGTCTACAGAGCCCTTATGCTGACCTCATTGTTGTATGGCTATGAAACCTGGACAGTATATCAGCCCCATGCCAGGATAAGGAATCACTTCCATTTGAATTGTCTTAGAAAGATTCTGAAGACCACTTGGCAGGATAAGATACCAGACACTGAGGTCCTTTCTTGAACCAAACTGGCAAGTGTTCAAACTGCTGTACAGAGTGCAGTTCTGAGGGCAGGTCATTGTTCAAATGCCAAAAGTACACTTGCCTAAAAGACTATTTTATGGAGAACTCACACAGGGCAAGTGCTTACATGGTGGTCAGAAAAAGTGATACAAGGACATTTTCAAGGTCTCTCTTAATAACTTAGGAATTGATTGTGTGACATGGGAGACACTGGTACAGGACCACCCAGCATGGCATGCCCTCATCAGAGAAGGTGCTATGCTCTATGAGCAAAGCAGAATTTAGGTAGCTCAAAAGAAATGTGAAAAGAGCAAATTTAAAGAATCTACCTCGAATGTTCACATGGACTATTTGTGCCCAACCTGTAGTAGAGGATTCCAAGCTTGTATTAGTCTGATCAACCAGTCAGACACACTGTAACTCCACTCTAACATAATGATATAATTCTGGCACACTTTGAGAATGAAGGACAACAACCAACCAACAGTATATCCATTTTTCCAAACCCTTCCAGTGTTTGTCATTTTCTTTTTTGTCACCTTAGCAAATCTGATGGATTAGAAGTGGTACCTCAGAGTTATTTTAATTTTCATTCCTTCAATTGTTGGTAAGTTAGAGCATTTATTCATATGGCTATTGATAGCTTTGGGTTTTTTTTTCCTTTGAAAACTACCTGTTCATGTCCTTTGACCTTTTAATCAGTTGGAAAATGGCTCTTACTCTTGTAAATTTGACTAAATTCCCTAGATATTTTAGAAGTGAGACCATTATAAAAGAAACTTGCTTCAAAGATTTTTTTCCCCCATATTTCAACTTTTTTTTTCCTAATTTTAGCTTTACTGGTTTTGTTTTTATAAAAACTTTTTAATTTGTGTAATTAATATTATCCATTTTACCTCCTATGAACCTCTCTATCTCTTGTTTGGTCATTAACATGTCCCCTGTCCATAGATATGATAGGAAATTTCTTCTATGCTCCATTAATTTGCTTATGATATCACCTTTTGTGTCTAAATCATGTACCTATTCTGAGCTTATCTTCGTATACATTGTGAGAAGTTGGTCTATACATATTTTCTCCCAGACTACTTTCCAGTTTTTCCATCAGTTTTTTGTCAAATAGTGAGTTCTTGTGCAGGACATAGGATCTTTAAGTTTATTAAACACTATGTTATCATACTCATTTACTTCTGTAAATTATACACCTAATTTGTTCCCCTGACAAACCTTCCTATTTCTCATCCAGGACTAAATTGCTTTGATAATTACATCTTTATAGTATAGTTTTGGATCTGGTAGTGCTAGGCCCAACTCCTTCCCATTTTTTTTCATTGATTCCCTTAATATTCTTGACATTTTGTTCTTCCAGATTAATTTTATTATTTTTTCTAGCTCTTATAAAGTAATTCTTTAGTAGTTTGATTGTTATGGCATTGAATAAGTAAATTAATTTAGATAGTTTTCCATTTTTATTATCTTGATTTGACCAACCCATGAGCAATTAATATTTCTCCAATTATTTAGATCTATCTTTATTTGTGTGAAGAACATTTTATAATTGTATTCATATAGTTCCTATGTGTGTCTTGTTATGTAGACTCTCAGGTATCTTATATTGCTCTTACTCTATAAATTATTCTTCTGGTTCTAGTGACATCACTTTCCATCAGTTCATGCAAATCTGTGCTCATTTGCTTCTGTATGTTGAAAACAATGTGACCTTGTTTAGTCCCTTATGATTTCCCATTCATAGTTGCTTTTTTATGCTTTTCTTGAGGTCTGTGTTTGAATGTCAGATTTTCTACTTAGCTCTGATCTTTTCATCAGGAATGCTTAAAAGTTCTCCATTTCATTAAATGTCCATTTTTCCCTTATGGAATTATACTCAGTTTTGCTGGGTGGGTTATTCTTGGTTTCAATCCTAGATTCCTTGCCTTCTGGAATATTATATTCCATGGCCTCCATTCCTTTATAGTCATGGCTGCTAAATTTTACACGATCCTAATGGTGGGTATATGGTACTTGAATCATCTCTTTCTGGCTACTTGCAGTATTTTCTCCTTGATATGAAAACTCTGAATTTTAGCAATAACATTTCTAGGAGTTTTAGTGGATTCTTTCAATTTCTACTTTGCCCTCTGGTTCTAAGAGATCTGGGCAATTTTCTTTTAAAATTTCTTGAAATATGATGGCTAAGGCTCTTTTTTTTTTCCGCTTTCAGGTAGTCAAATGATCCTTAGCTTATCTTTCCTTGACCTATTTTCTAAGTCATTTGTTTTTCCTATGAAATATGTCACATTTTCTTCTGGGTTTTTTTTTTTTGGTCTTTTGACTTTGTTTTATTATTTCTTGATACCTCATGGAGTCATTATCTTCTATTTGGCCAATTTTAATGTTTAAGGAGTCATTTTTTTCAGTAAGGTTTGCATCTTTTTTTAACCATGATGTTCATTTTCTTTTTATAATTTTCTTGGATATAATTTCTTTTCCCATTTCCCCCTCTACAGTTCTTATTTGAATTTTAAAATCCTTTTTTGCCTTTTTAAAGCTCTTTTTTTTTTAAACTCTAGGAATCCTTTTGGGGTTGTATCCAAATTGCATTTTTCTTTAAGGCTTTGCTTTAGATGTTTTTAAGTCATTGTCCTTTTCTGTGTTTGTGTCTTGAACTTCTCTGTCACCATAGTATTTTTTATGGTCAGGTTCTTTGTTCATTCTTCCAGCCTACTTCTTGGCTCTGCTCACTTTGGGGAGAGATATCTGGCCTGAGTTTCTATAGTTTTATGCCCTTCTACTGCTTTTATAACTCACTGGGGGGAGAGAGAGAAGAAGACTGCAAATTTTTTGGTGCTTCCAAAGTGGTATGATCCAAAGAAAGATCTATTCATTGACCTCCTAGGATGAATTCTGTAAGATTCTGTCCCAGGTTTGGTTATGTTGGATTGTACATGGTTGTGTTTTAATAGACTGCTGTTGGATGCAGTTACTCTTAGCCCAATGGAAAGTTAATTCCATTACAGGCTGCAAAACTGAAATTTAGAATTGAGCTCCTGATCTGCTCTTAGACTCAGAGCCACATAATTTCTGAAACTTATTCCTTATTCCATACACAGTGAGAACCTTGCTTGTTTGTGATCATTCCTCTCCACTCTAGAACTGTGTGACCTGGACCTGGGTAATGGGCAGCAGAGTTGACAGATGGCATTCATTCCTGCTCCCAGAACTATTTCAGGGGTTCCCTAAGATTTCTTTCTACCCCAGCAGGCTCAGCCCCCTTATTGTCCCTATGTTTGAATGAATCCCATTTCTTTTGTGGAGCTGTGTTCCTGGCTAGCACCCACCTCAGTGTCCAAAGACCTCTCTGTCTGTCTTCCTAAACTGCCCTGGGCTGGAAAAATAATTCACTGTGACTTTTTTCTTAGTTTTCCCAATCAGAATTTGGTCTTTCATGTTTTCTGGGTGGTTGTGAAGGAGGGGTGCTAGATGAACTTCTTTCATTCTGTCATCTTAACTCTGCCTCCTGAATATTTGATTTGTTGAAATATAAGCTCCATTAGGTCAGAGATTGTTTATTTTTTGTCTTTGTATCACCAGAACTTGACACTATTTATTAATAATTCTCGATTGATTATATGGCATTGAGCAAGCCTCATAACATCTCTGATCTCAGTTTTCTCATTTGGACAATGAACTTTCACAACCTGCGTCTCAGGGTTGGTATAAAGTGCTATACAAATTGCAGGTAATACTATGAATTGTCATTATTGTTATTTGGGAGAAGGAAATGGAAAAGCACTCCAGTATTTTTGCCCAGAAAACCCTTTTGACAGTATTGTTGTGCTATGGGATCATGAAGAGTCAGATGCAACTGGAACAACTGAACAGCAACAAAAACTATGATTATTAGATAATATCATCTCCTCCCCCTAGGGAAGCTCTTTCACTTCTCTCAGACATAAAAATAATTCCACACATGGAACATCTACTTCTGGTTTGCAGAAAATGAGTAATGCTGGTCCACTGGAATCTAAGAAGAACCCCACTACAGGCTGTAAAACTGAAATTTAGGATTGAGCTCCTGATCTGCTCTTGGACTCAGAGCCTCACAGCTCAGTTTCTGAAACTTATTTCTTATTCCATACACAGTAAGAGCCTTGCTTGTTTGTGACCATTCTTCTCCACTCTGGAACTGTGACCTGGACCTGGGTAATGGTCAACAAAGTTGCCAGATGGCATTCATTCCTTCTCCTAGCACTATTTCAGGGGTTCCCTAAGATTTCTTTCTACCCTAGCAGTCTCAGCTCCCTTACTATCCCTATGTGTTTGAATGAATCCTATTTCTTCTATGGAGCCAATATGGCTTCAGAAAGTGCCAAGGAATAGTCAATATGGTGTTGTCTGCCTGATAACTCCAGAAGAAATGCCAGGAGCAGAACAGAGGTCTATACACAACAGATCTGACAAAGGCCGTTGATGCTGTTAGTCATGAGAGCTTATGAAAAATTGTGCCAAATTTTGGTTGCCCAGAGAAGTTCATCAGCATTGTAGATCTATTTCATGATGGCATGCTTGCCTGGGTTCTAGATAATGGACAATGCTCTTGTGCCTTCCCAACCACCAATGGAGTGAAACAAGACTGTGTGCTTGTTCCCATGCTTTTTAGCATGATATTTTTAGCCCTGTTTTCAAATGCTTTCAGTGAAGATGACAAGGTCAGCTACTAAACTGATGGTAAATCCTTCAACTTGAAAAGGCTATAAGCCAAGACCAAAGTAGAGGGAGTGTCAATGCGTGATTTTTATTTGCAGATGATTGTGCACTCAAAGCAACCTCTGAAGCTGAGATGCAGTAAAGTATGGGTCAGTTCTCTGCTGCTTGTGCTAATTTTGGCCTAACAACACCAAGAAAATTCATGTGTTCTGTTAGCCTCCATAACACATTGTTGCATGCCTGTGAAACCTGTACAGTATGCCAATGCCATTTCAGAAAAATGAATTGCTTCTATTTGAATTGTCTTAGGAAGATTCTGAAGATCATCTGGTAGGATAAGGTACCACACACTGAGGTCCTTACTCAAACTAAACTACCAAGGACTCAAACTCTGCCTCAAAAAGTGCAACTCTGATGGGCTGGCCACATTGTTTGAATGTAAAATGTACACTTGCCAAAAGGACTGTTTTATGGAGAACTGAAGGGGCAAGGTAAGCCCCTCTGTAAGGAATAAGATTATACAAACCAAGGCCCTTACTCAGTAAGACCTTTCTATTACCCTGAGTTGTTTTGGAACAGAAAATCCTGGGAACATTAGGGCTGTGCTTCTCCTGGGACCCTGGCCAGGACCTTGAGAAGAGATATGGTTAACTGCCCAACTCCTGGAACTAGCCTTTCCAAGGAAACATTGTTCTTGGGGGGGCCTTGGAGGGATTGGCCTCCCTCCCCGTCCTCACACAAGATGATGCTTGCTAAAAAACACCTGGCAGTATGCCTTCTTTGCTCTCAGCAGTACTTAAACCGTAGGATTCAGACCCCAAATTGGAATCTCACCCATGGAGGAGACGTCCTGCCTGGGACCCTCCTGAGTGGAACCCTGATAGCTGTACCTGGGATTCCCCAGCTTGTGTGGTCAGGTGTTGGTGCTTCTCTGCATAGGTGATGACTGTAAATATGTACAGATATATTCTACTATGCAGTTGGAACCCTGCCTGTCCCAAGCGGGACCCTGACGGGTGGTCAGGTGTTGATGCTTCCCCGTATTGGTGATGATCGTGGATATGTATGTATATGTATGTATGTATGTATGTAAATCATAGTTGTTCTTATCTTACTATTCCTAAGCCTTTATTCTGTTGTCTCTGGCTTCCTTCCCACTTGCCTATATTCTAAATAAAGTATATTGGATCTTTTGAAATGCTGAGTGTTCCATTCACGCAAATCCTGAACCTCCTTAATCAGACAAGAACTCACACAGGGCATGCATTCACATGGGGGTCAGAAGAAGTGATATAAGGACACTTTCGACATCTCTCTGAAGAACTTTGGAATTGATAGTGTGACATGAGAGGTACAGGCACAGGACCACATCAGAGAAGGTGCTGTGCCCTATGAGCAAAGCAGAATTGAAATAGCTCAAAGGAAACACACGATATGTAAGTTGAGAGTATCCACCCCAAATGTTCCCACAGACTATTTGTGCCCAACCTGTGATAGAGCATTCTGAGCTTGTATTGGTCTGATCAGCCATAGTCAGATTGAAAATTGACTCTAGCATAGTGATGTCAATTTGGTCCTCTTCGAGAATGAAGGACAGTAACCAACCAACCAAACAACGTGACCCTGGACAAGTCACTAAACCCTTGTTGCCTTATTGAACAATTGCACTCATGTCATATGCCAGAAAAGTTATGCTTAACATTCTGCAAGCTAGGCATCAGCAACATGTGAACTGAAAATTACCAGAAGAGTAGGTTGGTTTTTGGAGAGGCAGAGGAACTAGAGACCAAATTGCCAACATTCACTGGACTATGGAGAAAGCAAGGGAGTTCCAGAAAAACCTATTTCTTCTTCATTGACTACACTAAAGCCTTTGAACATGAGGATCACAACAAAATATGACAAGTCTTCAAAGAGATGGGAGTAACGCATCTTACTTGTCTCCTGAGGAACCCGTATTGTGGGCCAAGAAGCAACTGTGAGAACTGAACATTGGACAACCCGTTGGTTTAAGATTGGAAAAGGAGTATGACAAAGCTGTATATTATCACCATATTTATTTAACTTATATGCACAGTACATCGTGTGAAATGCCAGGCTGGATTAAGCAAAAGCTGGAATTAAGGTTGCTGGGAGAAATATCAACAATCTCAGATGTGTGGCTGATACTGCTCTGATGGCAGAAAGTGAAAAGGAATTAAGAAGACTTTGATGGTGCTTTTGAATTGTGCTTCTGCAGAAGACTTGAGATTCCCTTGGGATAGCAAAGAGATCAAATGAGTCAATAGTTAAAGAAATTAATTCAAGCTGTTCACAAGTTGAAGCTTTAGCACTGTGACGACATAATGAGAACACGGGACTCATTGGAAAAGACCTGGTATTGGAAAAGTTTTAAGGCAAAAGAAGGGGATGGCAGAGCATAATAGTGTCATGGAAACAGTGAACATGAACTTGGACAAACTTTGAGAGATAGTAGACAAGAGAAGGGCTTGACATTCAGGGGTCCATGGTATCACAAAGAGTTGGACATAATGGCATGACTGAACCACAACGCTCAGCAGTGATTGATTTCACAGCACTCCTGAAACTGTGGGTTGCAACTCCATATGGGATCTTGACCCATAGTTTAAGAAGCACTAAAAGGTGTAACAAATGGAAAAAAATTTAAGAAGCCCTGATTTAGAGCATGTTTTCATATAACTAGAGATGGTATTGATTTCTTCTTGGAAACACGCTTAAGAAAGCTCATTGGCAAATTGGAATGCATTCAGAGGTGCCCAATCAAGATATTAAGAGGACTAGAATGATGCCATGTGAGGACAGGTTGAAAAAGTTTGAGTATTTGATCTGAGGAATGAAACACTTAGTGAGAGACAGGAGTTTTTGAAAGAGACATTCAAGTTTTTGAAAGGCCAAGGAAAAGCATTTAGACTTGGTTTGCTTAGACCTAGATGGTAGAACTCAGAGCATTAGTCAGAAGTTGCAGAGTGGCAGATTTCTGCTCAAGATGAGGGGAAAACTCCCTAACAATTAAATTTATCCAAAAGTAGCAGGTAGTATAGGTTGTGATTCCCTTTCATTAAAGGTCTATAAGTACGAGTTAGCCACTTATGAAGGATGTTGTAGAGAAGATTACTGTACTAAATAAGGCCAAATAAGCAGGGAGGGAGAGGGGAAAGGGAACAAATATTTGTTGTCTACAAGGTGCCAGGCACCTAATAAATGTATCCCTGCTCAACTTAATGTGGATGTGGGGCACTAATGAGCCCAAATTATCTGAACCCCCTCCCCCCAGAAAAACCCAGAACTAAGAAAAGAATAATATCTGAGCTGGCTGTGTAGATTCCAGGGTAAATCTTTTAAAATAAGCATAAGCAATAAATCTTCCAGGTCCTCAGAGATGGGAACTTGCCTCTGAGGTTCCTGTCATTTCAACTCTTGCTACCAGTTTCTTCTCAGTCATAAGTTAAGAATAGTAATTGCTCTTGTTGCTTCCTCCACTTTTTAAAAGATGAAATATTCACTAAGGGAAGTTACAATTTTATCAGCTATAATGTTTGGTTTATGCAGTTGAATTTCTTCAAGGTTTGTGCAGTTGAATTTCCCCATCACATCATATTATGCTTCTGTATCAGGTTTGTTCTTTTCTAAACTCCTCACTTAAGTGACTCATTCTGACCTGGTGATCTGGAGTTTTCTCCCACAACAATATAATTTCTCTTCCCCATTCGTCCTTACCCATAGGCTCACTGGAACCTTTCTCCTCTCAGGTTCCTGGACTTTCTCACATTAGAATATCTTCTTAATACACAATATCTTCTATCACTTTCTGAGCTCTAGTTTTTATTTATTCCATTTATTTAGAAGAAGTTATCCAGCTTGGGAGCCATTTTCACAAATCCCATTCTATCCAGTTTTATTGATACCTATCCAGTCAAGTTTGTTTCCTCACATTCATTAGTTTCCATACATACATTTCCTTATATTCTCTTTTATTTCACCATGTAGTTCCCACAGTTTGGTCGATTTGTATACAGACATCTGAGTTCTTGGAGTTTGTTGCTGATTCACTTTTTGTATATTGTGTCCCATGGATTACTAGTCCATTACTGATGTTCTTGTTATCCTGTACCTGTTACTCCTTATGTTAGTGGGTATATTTTTAACCTGATGTCCACAGATCATGGACAGGTTTTAGGGGATCTGTGATCTTGAAAGGAAGGAAGGAAGGAAGGAAGAAGGAAGAAAGAAAGGAAATAAATATTTATTAAATGCTTGCTTTGTGCCAGGCACTATACTAAGTGCTTTGCAAGTATCTCATTTGATCATTTGAGGGACACTATTATTACTGTGGCTCTTGGGTTCAGGGGCCTGGGTGTCTCCATCAGGATCTGAGGGGAGATGGTGGTCAAGGATGTGGTGATAGGGGTCTAACTTTTCCAGCCCATGCTGCCTCTTTTCTCTCTTTTAGGATATCTTGTTGATTCAGCTCTGGGATCTAAGTGCTTCGTTTCATCTTCTTCCTTCATGCTATGCTCTCTGTTTTTACTTAAGTGGCAAGGCAAAAGCAGAAAAGATATAAGTATATAAGATACTAGGACAGAAAGGGATATCCAGTTATCTCATGAATCCTTGTTTCACCTTGTCATTGCTATCCAGGTTCTTCACTATTCTCTGAAAGCTGGGACCCATTTCTTCCTCAGTAGAACTCAGCCTTTGATTGTGTTATCAAAAATTCAATTTTTTTTTAGAGCTTCCCTTCCATCTTTAGACAATTCCCAACATCCCCTCCCCTCCAATTTTGAGTCATAGGATCTTTTTGTTGTTGTCGTTTGGTTGAATCCAACTCTTCATCCTTCTGTGGATCATACTGTCCATGGGGTTTTCTTGACAAAGATGCTAGAGTGGTTTCCCATTTTCTTCTCCGGTGGATTTGAACTCAGGGCTTTCTGACTCCAGGCCCAGTGCTCTCTCTACTGAGATACCTAGATGCCTCCTGTAGGATCCTACCTCTCCTTTTTCTGAACTTGTTGAAATCTGCTATTTACATAATAAATGTTATTCCTATTTACAGATAGAGAAATTAAGGCTTGTAGAGGTTGCAACTTGCCTAAGGGCATACAGCTAGTAAATAGTGAAACTGTGACTCTGGTCTTCAGTCTCTAAGCCCAGGGCTGCCTCTTGGGTAGAATCAGCTTTAATCAGCAACTAATGAGTATGCTTCATTTTATTGCTCCGGACGTAGAAAAGAACCAAAGATGAGAATGTAATTACAAGACAGGTGCCATAGAGACTACTTAAGGAAAGGGCAACAGAGGCATCTTTAAGGTATTGACCTTAAAATTGGCCATAAACTAGGGGGAAAAAAATTGGAAATCAAGAAGCACCAACTTCATTTTTCTAAGCAGGGTCCAGACTGGGATTAGGAAACTGTATCAGCCAATGGTTAGCTAGATTATAGTGAGGTTAGGACAAACTTTTGGGATTCTGTAGCTGTAATAGTCCAGACATGAAGTGATGAGGGCCAGCACCAAGGTGGTAGCAATATCATGGGAGAGAAAGGGGTGAATATAAGAGATATTGTGAAGATAGACTTGCCATGACTTGGCAGCAGATAGGTGTGGTGATTTTGAACCTGAGTGACTAGGGGGATGGTAGTTCACTCAATAGGGAAGTTAGAAAGAGGAGAGGATTTTGGGAGGGAAAAATAAGTTCAGTTTTGTGCATGTTGAGTTTAAGAAGTCTACAGGACATTCAGCTTGAAATGTGCAATAGACTGGAGGTCAGGACAGAGAGCAGAGATGGACTAATAATAACAATAACAATCATATTTATAGTGCATGTTAGGATTTGCAAAGTGCTTCACATCTATTATTATTTCATTTAATCCTCACAACAATCTATGGAGATAGGTGCTATTATTTTCTCTATTTTATAGATGAGGAAACATATTATTAACAAATGTATAAGTAGAGGTATCATTAATGAATGTATTCAAGGAGAGGAGCAATGATGTGTCATTGGTGTTTTTCAGACTGAATCATTGTTCTGTTAGTGCAATCTGAGTAATTATGAGTAAGAACAGTGGGGAAAGAATCTTTTATACATTGAGTCGACATGATCTCAGTGGTCTAGGGTTTCCTGGTGTCTTTCTTCTTCCATTTACCTTGTTGGTGAACCTCATTTGGAGAAAGTGTTTGAAAAATTTGTGCACTTTCTAATTTGTGCTATGTGCTTTTGTTTATATGAACAAGCCTCTTTGGAGTCTAGATATGTGATATGACAAGAAGAGATGGATCCATTATGATGTAAGTGCCTTAAGCTAACTCTGTGGCTGCCTTCCTGTCATAAGAGGCAATGTGATGTGTGTATATAAAAGAATAGGGATTGAACCTTGGTTTCATCTGTACAGGGAAGACCTGCTTGAGGAAGTTTCCTCTTCCAATTCAGGTGGGCATTTTCTTCTGCAATTGCTAGTCTTAGTTGGCTAGGGCACTGGAGAATAAGTGATCGCCTATGTCACACAACCAGCATGTATCAGAAGCAGGACTTGAACCCAGGTTCTGATTGTCTCTGTGTATGAAAAAAAAGGGTTATAAACAATATAGAATGTTATTATATCTTGCTAATATTCTTGGTAATACTCTTGCTTACCCTGTCTTATGGCCTGTTTGCTTACCTTTTATAGTATAAGGTTGGAGATTGATAAAGCCAATCAATCAATCACCAACTGTTGTTACTATACTCTTGAGTAAAAATTCCTTTTTAAAAGCCAGTTGCTTGACTGTTTGATATCCACTGATGGCTATCATTGGAGAAGGGGAAAGAATACCAGTTGGGCTTGTGATCAATAGATTTAGAAAACTACCTCCACCCTCAAGGTAGAACTCTGAACCCCCTAGAACTCTGAAGGGGAGATGTAGCAGCTACCACCTGGGAATCAGACCTTCCATTGTGAGTGGGGATTGGAAAATACCTCCAGAAACAGAGCTGATCTTTGTTGTAATCTATCATGGGATCTTATACCAAAGAAAAAAATAAAATAGAGATAGAACAGAGAGGAAATCACTCTTTGGTCTAGAAATCTCAGAGAAATGCAAAGTTTGGATTTAAAGGAGCCCCACAAGACAAATAAACATGGAGGAAACCAGGATATACCTACAGAAGCCTATGTTTGGTTGGAGAGAAGAGGAAGGAGACAGAACAGAAGCTAGAAGTTTTGCTAAAGCCAATAGTAAACTATAAGGAAAGATGTATTCTTTAATGTTTGAATTTAAGGAACACATCCTGTTTACCTTAGCTTTTCTCCTTTCACTATGTACGTATACACATATATAGTCAGTTTTGATAAAATGTTTATTTTTGAAAATGCAAATTTGTTCCAGCATGATTGATATTTGAGGGAACAATATGAGCATTCTACAAGTTAGAAAACTACACCACTTCACAATAACTTAAAACTGCAACCCTCCTCAGACACCCACTTCTATGAGAAAACTTCAGGTCTTTTTCAAAGTAAAGTGCCATTTTTAGCTTCTAGTACAGTAGGAACTCTTCAAAGAAGAGGACTGGACTGAACCCAGGAACTCTCCCTCCCACCTCCACATCTGCCATGGCTGTTGAATCTGGGAATTGAAGTTGCAGCCCACCAAAGCCCACTGTCTCCATCATTCTTGACTATACCAGTCCAGACCTGTGGAAACCAGGATGCAGACTGAACAGTAGCCCAAAGGTATGGACAGCAGCACTATTTAATGTAGTAGTTATGTATTTCTTAACCATTTAACATGTGTTTAAAAAAAAAGCATGCAGCCATTTTATTAAGTCATTATATATTTTTTAATGTCACCAATGAAGGTTTTGAGTGTTAGGTCCCTAATCCCATTTTTCTTATAAGTCCTTTGGTTTTTATAATTTTATATACTTGTAGTGATTTTTTTAGGAACACAGTATCATAGCAGCAGAACTGACAACTGACTGACTGTATGTATTTTAAACATTTAATTTTTATTTTCTTCTCAATTCCCCTTCCCTGAGAAGGCAAGCAATTTGATATAGATTATAGTCTATAGGTATTTTTGATGCCTTTTGTTTTTATATCATATTCGTTTCCAAATACACTTCTTCACTTTGTCCCCTCATTGAATGAAACATCCCTTAAAAAAAGATAAAAAAGAAAATTCAATAAAACTAATCAACAAATCATTTGTGCCTGAGAATATATTCAATAATCAATACCTATTGATCATGGGATCCAGCAAAGTTGCAAGAGAGGTGTGGGGACTACACCAAATCTGTTCTCTCTTGACATTTGTTCTCCTCTTCCCCTTATAAGTAGTAATAAAATTTTGTTAACTTCTGTCTGTGTAGCTCTGTTGCTCTTCCTGTGAACTCTACAGTGACACGGTTTTGTATTTTTTTCTTTTAAGATTGTCGTAGTCATTTTAAATTCTGCTTATTTCACTCTGCATCAGTTCACGTGAGTTTTCCTATGTTTCTCTGAATTCTTCATGTTTGTTTTTTTTGTTGTTGGTGTTGTTCAGTTGTTTCAATCATGTCTAACTCTTTGTGACCCCATTTGGGATTTTCTTGGCAAAGATACTAGAGTGGTTTGTCATTTCCTTCTCCAGCTCATTTTATAGATAGGAAAACTGAGGCAAGCCAGGTTAAGTGACTTGCCCAGGGTCACACAGTAAGTGTCTGGGGTCAGATTTAAACTCAGATGAGTCTTGCTGACTCCAGGCCCAGTGCTCTATCCACTGTGTCATCTAGAGCTGCCCTCTAGTTTTTTTTTCTCTTGAACCAGAATAATCCATGACATTTATACACCATAATTTGTTTAACTGTACTCCAATTGATAGGTGCCTACTTGCTTCTAGTTCTTTGTTATCACAAAAAGTGCTGCAACGAGCAGTTTATTATATACAGGACCTCTCTGTTTTTTACCTCCTTGGGGTACATGTACAGCACTGGGATATCTGAGTCAAAGGGTAAAGAACAGTTTATAATTTTTCCTACATAATTCCAAATTGGTACCCAGTTGACTTAATTTGCAGTTCCACCAACAATGTGTTGGTGTACCTGCCTTCTTACAGTGCCTCCAGTTCTGGTTTTGGTCCCATTTTCTAATTTACGTGAAGTGAGGTACAAACCTCATGGTTATTTTTGTTTATACTTCTCTTATTATTTATTTGGAGCAGTCTTTCATTTTGATTTTGGTACATATGTGTATATGTGTATTTGTATGTGTATATATCATCAAAAGAGTTACAAACAATAAGCAAATCATATACAACCATCTATGCGTCTACAAAGATGTGTAGAATTATATGAACAATTTTTTCTCCTTCTCCACTAAGGTTTCTCCATCTTCTAGGTTCTTTCTTGGATGAACCCAGCTTCTCATATGAGAAATGAGGCTCTCTTTCTCATATTCTTTGGCTCTTTACATGCCCATCCCAATCACTTACAGTTTAGGTTGAACTTACTTCTGAAGTATCCCCGAATGAGGCAGTAGAAAGTCATTAATGTACAATGTGAATCAGATATGGGGCAGCTTTTTATCTCCTCTTCACAAAAGGAATGATTAGCACGTAGAGTGGTCACAGACAAACATTTCCAGAAAGATTTAAAGCAAGATACAGCAACTCACAATGACTTCTGTACTCTTCTGGGAGGCTGAGATTTTAAAATATCGAAGCATGAAGCATTCAGCAGGACTGCTCAATAGGCATTCACATTTTATTTTGGCTGCGAAATACCCAGACGGTCTCTGTCTTCTAGGAAGCTCAGCCAGAGGTTAAGCCCCTTCTCCTGCCAGAGCTATCTTCTCTGATGTAGAATTTCCCTTTGTGGTCTGACAGGATCTTCAGACCTCAGATTCACTAGTTGCTTCCAAGGCTGGCCATGGTCATCTCAGGATCACAGTTTCTTCCACCTATGCTCGGGCAAGGAAACACAAAGTAGAAAATGTAGCCACGGTCCCACGGCCTAGACCCAGCTCATTTTTGCTGGTGCCTGATGAGACACAGCAGTACTTGCCATGCTGATAGATTAGGGGAAAGAACAATGCCTCTCTAACCATCCCCTCATGGGAAATCTAGTGAAGAAGAGCTATTTGAAATGTGGAAGAGTTAAAGGAAATAAACTAGAAACTGTCTCTGCTTCTAAGACATGCAGCTCCTCCCCTGCTGCTGTCTACATTGCTAGGGGAACAGTGGGAGATAAATTTGTCATCACAAAGTTCAAGGTCCTTTAGCATCAAGTCAATACATGTCCCTGGAGTCCCTGGAACATGCTCCCTAGGATGGCCCCTGCAGACACATTTCTGCACATGTCCTATGTAAGCTCCATTACAGTACATATATATATATGTATATATATATCTATCTATATCTATATCTATATATATATATGATGTGTGTAATATCCATGTATATGTTATGAGCCCTGCAATTTCATCAGTGTAAGCAGCTCCCAGACAGGTATCTCCTCTACTAATGAAAATCTGTTACTTCTCTGAAACTCATAGAGTTGCCTATAAAGTGGGAACAATAATAGGTCCTGCCTCTCAGAGGTAGTGCAAATATCTCATACATCATGTATGAGATATCATCTTGTCCTCTCTGTTGCCTTTGATATTATCAACCACTCCCCACTCTTGGGTGCTGCTTCCTTCTTCAGCTTTTGTAACACTGCTCTTTCTTGGTTCTTTCCCAACCTGATTGCTCTTTCTCAATCTCATTTGCTAGACCACAATACAAATCCTGCTCCTAAAGTGTGGGTATACC
>CM053581.1:424572710-424621743 GCA_028627135.1 Pseudochirops cupreus
CTTGCTAAAAAGCATGGGGGCAAGCACACAGTCTTGTTTCACTCCACTGGTGACTGGGGAAGTGTGAAATCATAGTCTATTATTCAGAACCTGGGTAAGCATGCTGTCATGAAATTGATGTACAATATTGATCAACTTCTCTAGGCAATCAAATTTTGACAGAATATGACATAATTTTCCATAAGCCCTTATGACTGACAATATCAAAGGCATACCAAAGACAGATCTACAAGTGTTATGCACAGACCTCTGTTCTGCTCCTGGCACTTACTTCTGGGGAATAACCTCCTCTATCAGGATAACCCATAAAATTTCAGTCAGCTTTTGTATGAACAATGGACCTCCTACCTTATAAATCTCAGCTGGAATAGAATCAGCACCACGTGCTTTGCCACACAAAAGGAGCCTAGTGGCATTCAAAACCTCTTCTTCAGTTGGAACTTCAGCTAGGGAGGAACTGACTTCCATCTGAGGTAAATGGTGAATGACTTCAGCATTGATTGATGATGGTCTGTTGAGAACACCATGGGGGTGTTCAGCCCATCTCTCTAGGATCATGTCCTTATCACTAATCAATGTGTCTCCATCAGCACTGAATTGAATTTCATCTGCCTTTTTACTGAGCCAAGAATCCTGCAACTTGCTAAGCTTTGCTTGTACTTTACTTTTGATGGAATTAAATGCTGCCTTCTTAGAGATGGATGAACTATCCTGCTGGTAAATCCTGTGGAGTTCTCATTTTTCATTTAGTAATTTCTGAATTTCCCCATCATTTTCATCAAACCAGTCTTGGTGTGTTTGTGTTCTGACAAGGAGCAAATGCAATGATTTACACCAAATCTCTGAAAGCTGCCCACTCCTTTTCTGCTCCACTATTGCCAACTGTGTTGGCTCAACTTTCCTTCTAAGTCAGCAACAAACTGTTCACACTCAGAGAAGAACTCTAATTTGTTGACATTAATTCTTTGCCTTGGGGACACTGCTTTTGTTGAATGCGATTATTTAGCTTGGAAAGGATAAGTCTATGGTCAGTTCAGCACTCTGCACCACACATTGCCTTTGTCACTCTCACATCTGTCTTGTAAGGAGAAGAGACAGACAGGATGTGAGAGTGACAAAGGCCAGGGTCACATAGCTTCTAAGTGTCTGAGGCCAGATTTGAACTCAGGAAGATAAAGATAAAAATAAAAAATTTGCCAAAAGGCAAATTAAAACAATTCTGAGGTACTACATCAAACTTATCAGAAATAACAAATGTTGGAGGGGATGAGAGAAAACAGGCATATTAATGAATTCGTAGTGGAACAGCAAACTGGTTCAACCATTCTGGAGAACAATCTCAAACTATACTAAAGGGCTATACCACTACTACCCCAAAGAGATCAAAAAAGTAAAAGGACCTATACATACAAAAATATTTATAGTACCTTTTTTGTACCGGCAAAGAAGTAGAAATTGAGGGAAGTTCATCAGCTGAAGAATGGATGAACAAATTGTGGCATAAGAATATGATACAGTATTATTGTGCTATAAGAAATTATGAAGAAGGTGGTTTCAGAAAAAAAAATATATGGCAAGACCTGATGCAAAGTGAAGTGAGAGAACTAGGAAATCATTTTGCATAGTAAGAGCAATGTGGTAATGATGACCAACTGTGAAAGACTTGGCTACTCTGATCAATACACTGATCCAAGGTAGTTCCAAAGGACTCATGATGAAAAAAATGCTACCCACCTCCAGAAGGAGAATTGATAAACTTTCAATGTAAACTGAAGTATAATTTTCTCACTATTTTTTTTTGCCTTTTTTGTGATATGACTAATATGGACTTTTTTTTTATGATTTCACATATAAATGACATCTTATTTGCCTTCTCAGTAGGTGAAAGAGAGGTGGGAAGGAGAGAATCTGGAACTCAAAATTTAAAAAGAATGTTAAAAACAAATATTTTTAAATATAAAATAAAATTTATTACCCAAAAATAAACATCATACTTCAGAAGTCTGACCAGGCCAGAGTACAAGGGAACTATCTCCCCCTTCATTGTGGACTCTATTGATGCTATCTATTTAAGATTATATTAGCTATTGTGACTGCCCTACCAGATCTTTTTCACAAGTAGTATTGTCTAGCCATCACTCTCAACTTATATTTAAATAGCTGATTTTTTTTGAGCTTTCAGACACTTAGAATATAAGAATAGTTCTATTATTTCATCCTAATCATCATGAGCCAGATTGCAGAGGCTTCAGAAGAATGGAAGTAAATGCATCAAATGTTGACAGCTTTCTAAAGAAGTTTAGTCATGAAGGAGAGAAGAGATTATAGGACAATAGCTAGTGGAGATCAAGGGTTGTTGGGTTGTTTTTTTTTTTTAGTATATTATAAGCAGTTTAATAAATTCAGAGGGAATTTATTTGTAAGCAGTTGATTTTTTTAAATTAGAAACTTTTTTCAATTATCAAACATCTCTTTTCTCTCCTTTCATCTCCCTCTCTTTCTCCCCTGTTGAAAAGAAACACTTAAAACTCTTATAATATGTACAGTCAAGCAAAACAAATTCTCACACTGGTTATGTTAAAAAAAAAAAAAAAGAAGTCTCACTCTGTTCCCTGAGTCAATTACCTCTCTGTCCTCTAGAATTGGGGTTGTCATTGCATTAATTTTTAGCTTTTAAATCTTTCAGATTTTGTCTTTACAATACTGCCATTATTATACACTTGCTCTCCTGGTTCTGCTCACTTCATTCTGCATCAGTTTATATAAGTTTCTCTGAAATGGTCTCTTTCATAATTTCTCACAGCAAAATAGTATCGTTACATTCATACACCACAATTTATTCAGTTACCTAAAAATTGATTTTAGTTTCCAGCTGACGCCACAAAAAAAACTTCTATAAATATTTTCACACATACTGGTTCTTTTCCCTTTTTAAAAAAATCTCTTTGGGAGTATACATCTAATAATGAGACTTCTGGGTATGCAGGTTAGTAACATTTGGGGCATAGTTCCAAATTGCTTTCCAGAATGACTAGACCAATTCACAGTTCTATCAACAATGCATTAATGTGACTGTTTTCCTGTGGCCTTTCCAACATGTTATTTTCTTTTTTTTTTTTTGTCAGTTTTCCCAACCTGGTGTGAGGTGCAACCTCAAAATTACTTCCATTTCTCAAATTATTAGTGATTTGGAGCATTTTTTCACATATCTATTAATAGCTTAGATTTCTGCCTTAGAAAATTGTATGTTCATATCCTTTGACTATCAACTGGGTAAAGGTTCTTATTATTAAAAAAAATCTATTCCTTAAATACCTTGGAAATGAGATCTTTATCAGGGAAACTTGCTGCAAGTATTTTCCCCACTTACCTGTTTCCCTTTTAATTTTAGCTGTATTTTGTGTGAAAACTTTTAGCTTTATGTAATTAAAAGTGTTCATTTTATCTTTCTTGGTTTCCTCTATTCCTTGTTTTATCATGAACTGTTTCTCTGTCCATAAACCAGAAAGGTAATGTCTTTCTTGCTCCTCTTTTAAGTAATTTGTTTATTTCTAATTTATTATCTCACCCTTTATGTTTAAAGCACATACCTATTTGGAATTTATCTTGCTACGTGGTATGAAATATAGGTCTATACCAAATTCCTGCCAAACTTTCCAAATGCTTCCTGGTTTTTTTCCAGCAGTTTTTGCTAGATAGTGTATTCTTACCCAAATAGCTAAAGTTCTTAGATTCAGTAAACATTTAGCTACTCTGATTGTTTCTCTATTTTGTACATCTAATCTGTTCCATTGATCAACCTTTCTATTTTTTTAAATTTATTAATCACTATTTATTTTTTGCTTTTTTTGGAGGGGGGAGGGCAGGGCAATTAGGGTTAAGTGACTTGCCCAAGGTCACATGGCTAGTAAGTGGTAAGTGTCTGAAGCCACATTTGAACTCAGGTCCTCCTGACTCCAGGGCTGGTGCTCTATTCACTGCACCACCTTGCCACCCCACTCCCCATTATTTTCTTTGAAATTCTTGACCTTTCGTTTTTCTAGATTTTTTGTTTTTTAGCTCTGTAAAATAATCTTTTAGTAGATTGATTGGTACGACACTGAACAAATGCCTAAAAGTCTCTCCCCACTCCAGTCTATTCTCCACTTAGCTACCAGGTAATCTTACAGCACCCCACTTCCCAATAAACTCCAGTCGTTCCATTACCTTCAGGATCAAATATGAAATATCGTTTGGCTTTTAAAGCCCTTTACAACTTGGCCTCTTCCTACGAGTTCAACCTTCTTATACTTTACTCGTGATACATGCTACAATCCAGATGACCAAAAGGCTATCCGATGGCCTTCTTGCTGTTTGTCGTACTTGACCTTGAATCTCCAAACTACATGCCTTTTGACTGACTGCTGCCCCAGGCCTGGAATGATCTTGCTCAACTCTGCTTCCTGACTTTCTAGTCTTCCTTCAAGTTCCAGCTAAAATCCCACCTTCTGTACCAGGTCTTTCCTAATCTCCCTCAGTGCCATCTTCTCTTTTACATCACCTCCCATTAACAATGTTTATAACACATATGTACATAGTTGCTCCTATGTTGTCTCCCCCATTAAAATGTGAGCTCCTTTATTTGCACCTCCAGTGCTTAGTACAGTGTAAGTGCCTAATAAATGCTCACTGACTTGAGATACTATTATAATGTTGAATTATATTAGCTCAGCCTACCCATTATCTAGGTCTGCCCTACTTCTGCAAGGTGCTTTACAGTCATATTCATATAGTTCCTGTGTGTGTCTCAGTAGGTAGACTCCTAAGAAATTTATACATTCGGTAGTTATTTTAAACAGAATTTCTCTCTTCTTGCTAAGTTTTGTGGTTATTCTACAGAAATGCTAGTGTCATGAATTTATTTTCACATCCTGCAGCTTTGCTGAAGTTACTGCTTCAATTTTCAGTTGACTCTCTAGGGTTAACTAAATAAATCATCATGTCACCTGCAAGGAGCAACCATTTTGTTTCCTAGTTCTTATACTTCTTCCCAAAAATTTTGTTGTTGTTGTTACAGGTAGCATTTATAAAATTATATCAAACAGTAGTGTTGATAGTGGGCATCCTTTTTTTTAAACCTTTGATCATACTAAGCAGATCTCTGGTTTATCCCTATTATATATAATTTTGATTCCTGATTTTAGATTCTACTTATTTTAAGGAAAGGCCAATTTATTCCTATTTTCTAATGTTTTTCACAGGAATGGGTGTTACAGCTCATAAAAAGCTTTTTTATGCATGTTAATATAATCAAATGGTTTTTGTTAGTCCTATTTAATAGGTTCTATTATTGGTCCATATTAGTTCTCCCAATATTGTCTTGACACTGAATTCTTGGTATATCTCAAACTTCTGTATAATAATCTTTGTGATATGCTGCTATAGTCAACATGCTAATTTCATATATTTTGCATCAGTTTTCATCAGAAATATTGGTCTAATCATTTTCTTTGTTTTACCTTTCCTATTTAGTTATTAAGCTTTTAAGCTTATTTAGCTATTAAGCTAAAGCTATGTAGCTTTTAAGAACATATTTGTAACATGAAAGAAATTCAGTAGGATCTTTTTTTTTTACTCCTATTTTAAATAGTTATATGATACTGGAGTTTATTGTTCTTCGAACAGCTGACAGAATTGGCTTGCTAATTCTGGTCCAGGAGAGGTTTTCTTTAATAATTTATAGCTCTATTTTTTTTTCTGAGATATAAGTTTATTTAAATTATCTATTTCTTGTTCTGTTGATCTGGGCACTTAATCTTTTTGAAAATATTTATCCATTTCACTTAGGTTATTCATATTCTTGGCATGTAATCTGGTAAAATAGCTTCTAATAATTCCCTTTATTTCTTCATTTGTTGTGAATTTTTTGATTTTTGATATAAGTTGGTTTTCCATTTTTTAAAATCAAACTAGCTAATGGTTTATCCATTTCTTTTGAATCCAGTTCTCATATTTAGTAAGCAAATGCTGTTGCTGTTTTGCTTTCAATTTTGTTAGCCTCTTTTTTGAGTTTCAAAAGTTCTATTTCGGTGCTTAATCGGATTTTTAAAAATTTGTTGATTTCCTAGGTTTGGTTTAGTTTTGAGGAATTTTTTTATTTTTTTCCCCAATTACACATAAAAATAATTTTTAATATTCATTTTTTTAGATTTTGAATTTCAAATTCTCTCCTTTCCTCTCTCCCTTCCCCCCTTATTGAGATGGCAAGCAATTTGATATAGATTATATATGTGTAGTCATGCAAAACATATTTCCATATTATTCATGTTGTTGAAGAAAATAATGGCCAAAAAAACAAGAAAAATAAAGTTTAAAAAAAATATGCTTCCATCTGCATTCAGACTCCTTCAGTTCTTTCTATGGAGATGGATAGCATTTTTCATGAGTTTCAGGGTTTTTCAGTTGCACGACCAATTCGCTGGCCTGCATTTTCTCTCTCTTGTTGATGAAAGTTTGGAATTAACAAAATCCTCATAAGGACTGCTTTAGCTAGATCCTCAAAATTCTGGCATGTTGTCTGTCATTAGCTTATCTGCTGCTCCTACAATTTGTTCTTTGACCCACCAATTTTTTTAGAATTAAGCTACTAATTTCAATTCTTTCTTTGATGGTCTTTTATTGAATATATTTTGATGTCTAGTAAGAACTTTAGGAGGTTCTAATACACAGAGAAAGATGGGATGACAAAAGACTGTCATCAAATAAAGCATTTTCAGAGGTCATGAAAAGGGAACTTCAACATTTGCGGGTGACGGCAAGGTCACACTTGTGACCATCTCGTTGTGTAGCTGTGGAATGGAAGAATAGGTCATGGGGATTTATTAGGTTAAGGAAATGTGAAGCTAGAAGATTTGAAGGAGTATCAATATATACACTGAAGTCTTCTAGCATGAAGGCATAAGATAGGAGAGAAAAATGGTGAAACAGGCACTGAAGTCAATGAGGAGGAACCTTTTCAGATTGAACCCTTAAAGGAGAGGTTCCTGAAAGTGGTAAAGGGAAGGTCTGGAAGTGACAATGACAAAGAAATATTCATACTGTCCCACTGTGAAGTGAGTCACGAATATGTACTGCAATGGGAGGTGCCTTTGGTTGGGAGCCACATCTTAGTAAGGGACGGAAGATGGAAGAAAGTTCCTTCAAGATGAAAGGAACTGTGTTCATCATGGAACAGACATCGCAGAGGGCACTCTGGAAAGGGCAGTTAGATCTGAAATGGGACAGAGCAGGGATGAAAGGGGCAGGTTTGAGGCAGACAGACTCGAGTGAACAGAGAGGTGAGGATGGGAAACATTTGCATACTGGCAGTTAGATATTAAAAATCACTGGGTTGAAGTATGAAAAAACATTAGGCGTTGGGTCCAGACAGAATACCAATAGTTGGAGATGAAATTCATTGAGGGAGATACAGAATTATATTGTTCAAGGTCTTTCTTTAAGGTTCAGCCTCCTCATAGATGGTGATTTTGTGACCAGTGGGACCTAAGGAAAATGGTATCACAGCCTAGTCAAGAGGCAGGGCGGCCTTGCTTATCCTGGAAAAAGGCCTATGGGGCAGGAAGTGGAAGAGGTCTTGGACAGAGGGCAGCCCCATGCTGGAGACAGTCCTAGGGCAAAATCCCGCTAGCTCAAAAGACAAGCATTATTGGAAATGGCACGGGAAACTGGTAGGAAGGATCACCCAGTTTTCTTTCCCCTCTGGTTACAGGATGCCTGACGGTGGACCTGAAGGACTATAACCCAGGGGGTGGGGAGGGAGAGAGGGGCAGGATAGTTTGTCAACATTCCAGTGCAGGTCCAAAGTGAGTGGGAAAATATCTGTCCAGTTGTACAAAAGGTCTCTACTGTCCAGGGTACTGTGATGAGTATAATGAACTATTTTTTAGTGTTTTGTTTCCTGTATTTGTTCATGCACACCCATGTGTCCTTTGCATCTTATATATTTTCTGTGGTGGACAAAATAAAAAACTGTACCATACTCCAACCTTATATTGCACATTCAGTACCTTTGTGGGAGTGTACCCTCCCACAAAGGTTAAATTCTAGACACAAGCCATACCAAAACTTTTTTTTCCCCCCCAAGAGATTTTCCTGGAAAAATTCAGGTCAGGACATAAGCAACTTGACCCCATGGAGTCAGACCCCAAGGATCAAACTCAGCCTGTGTGTACCCAGAATCTCTGCGCTAGGAGGAAGCTCAAAAGTCATCTAGGGCAGAGGTGTCAAACTCAGGCAGGCTGACAGCAAAACTCCCCCAGTGCCCTGAACAAGATTAAAATGTAATTAGGATTACTAGCCATGTGACCTTGGGCAAGTCACTTAACCCCAATTGCCCTGCTCCAAAAAGCAAAAAAAAAAAAAATTTATTTAGGAAATGTTTAACAAAATAAATATACAAGAGAGATGATGTTAATCTGGTTTTCTAAATCAAACCATGGCCTGCAGGTATGTTTCTATTTGACTTTGAGACCACTAACCAAAGACAGACACAGACATAGACACAGACACGCGCGCGCGCACACACACACACACACACACACACACACACACACACACACACGATTATAGATAAATTCTGGCCCTCACAGACCTTTCAATTCAGCAGAATTTAAGGAAGAGGCCCTCACCAGCACAGAATTCTAGACTTGGAAGAAACCTCAAAGACAATCTAGTTGAAGCTATACATGAACAAGCATCCCCCCTACAACACAGTCACCCAGCTTCTGCTCAAAGATCTTAAAGAGGGAGACACCTTCCCTACCTCCCCCCCCCCCACACACACACTTGGACACCCTGGTCAGTCCACTGTTAGCCCTAATTGTTAGGAAGGTTTTCTTGACATCAAGTCTAAACGTCCTCTTGACAGCTTAGACTTGCTTCTTGTAGTTCTTCCCTCTGGACAAGCAGATCTAGTGTAACTCCAGGCTATCGTGTCCTCCCCACAACTCTTCTCTCCAAGTTAACCATCCCCAGTGCCTCAGACAATGCCTGTGCCTTGCCACTGAGGCCCTTCACCATTCTGGCTGTCCTCTGGACATTCTCCAGCTTTCACTAGGGAACAAAGATCAAATTTTCTCAGGCATTAGGTTTAACTGTTGGTGGTGGGAGAGTGGAAGGAAAGGAAGGTTTCTATGGAAACTCTGAAGTTTAGTAACAGAAGTTGTTCCCATCCTCTCAAGGACCTTTCTTCACAAAGCAAAGTTTGTCTTTAGTTTTTTGCCAATCCTCCTTTAAACACTTCCCTACCTATCCTTTGGCCTCCTCCCTTTCCAGTACACATATATTTACCTTGAATACCCAGGGCACCCTACTGTGGCACCCCGTCAGGTAAATGGAGTTCTATTCCCTTCTCCCTCCTCCATCAAAATCTGACACCATGTGTCCCAAGCCCTCAAAGATCTAATTTCAGGTATGTGGCAATAAAGGCCATGGATTAAACCTATAAATTAATCCCTACTGAAGTCTTTGCTTGACCCTGTTCACACAGTCCAATCCTCACCCAGCTAACTCCTGCCTTTACCTAATTATGCTTCCAAACAAAACCATTAAGGAGTGAGAGGCATGCTAATAATGTTAGGAATCATGATAGGGGCAATGAAATATTTTGAGGTAAGCAAGTCAAACCACACCACTCCACCTACATAAAGATCCATCCCAATTTAGGGCTCTATTTCTGGAGTCCAAGCTCCCTCCACTGGTACTCCAAGTTACTAAAACCTAGACAAAGATAGTAATAGAGGCTATGAGGAAACATTATAATACAAAGAGGAAGCATTGGGGTACAAAGAGGAAAACACCCTCAGCAGAGAAAGGAAGGTCTAGGCAACTTAAAGGTCCCTACAAGTCAATAAACTAAAAGGTCACAGGCAGAGAGATGAAATACCTCAAAATGAAGTTTTCTCATATAGCCTTCCAAAAGTAAGAGATAAGGCTTTTAAACCTGTGAGCCAAAGGACCATGGAAATGATATTGTAGCTCTTCTAGTTCCCTGGCAGGTTACACCATGAATTAACACCCCTACACGAGAAGAAGTTACCTAGATCTCTAGATATAGAGGAACTGGTGCCTACCACACAACAGCAGTCACATGGCTCTTTGGGGGAGTGACAGAGCAAGCTTTTAAAAACAATTACAGCTATTTTAAAACCTTGGTCCCAAGGCAGTATCCAGTTGCTATGACAACATCAACTCTCCAAGGAAACCTAACAACTAATGTGGTTGTTCCCCTCTTCATGCTGGCTGCATATACACCAGAAGGTAGTCATGAATGCTACAAGATGCTTCTACTAAAAAAGGTTACTCTAAGACAGTAACAGCTCCTTCCCAAAGTCAAATCTGGCTATTCAGATCACCAGGAAATGCTTTTTAAAAAATTCCTGATCCAAACAAAATATTAGCATATTGTAGAGAACAGTTTGAAGTCCCAATTCAATAATTTTAGAAAATATACAGTTAAAATTCTGTATATTTTGGCTCAGAATGGTTCAAATACCTTTAGTTTGGCTCAGAAAGAAACATGAATATTTCATTTAGAGAGTCAGCAAATGAATCCAGTTCACTGTAGTTCTTGCTTTAAAATTCAACCAAAAAATCAAGCAGGAGATAAATATATACACATCCATCCTGCCCTTTTGTCACTGAAAAAAAAATTTAGTCTGGATGCATGAGACAGGACTATTCCTAGATGTATCTCAAAAGTTTGGGAGGGGGGGAGGGGGGTGGGCCAGCTAGGTGGTGCAGCGAATAGAGCACTGCCCTGGAGTCAGAAGGACCTGAGTTCAAATGTGACCTCAGACACTTAACACTTACTAGCTATGTGACCTTGGCAAGTCACTTAACCCCAATTGCCCTGCCTTTCTCCCTCTAAAAAGGCTAAAAAAAAAAGTTTGTTGAGAAAAAAGTATTTCATAAACCCCGAAAAACTGTAAGTTTACATTGCTGTTATCAGGCATTCCTCAAACTAAGACTATATTCCTAATCCCTGTGGTTTTATTGTCAGGGTTGATTTCTGAAGAAAGAGTACCAGTACCTGCGATTCTGATGGTGTATGGAACTCCCCAGTGAAAAAAATAGTCCTCTTCCAATGTAGGGTTAGCACCTTCTCTGTCTTAAAGAGGTTAAATGAGTTGCCCAGGGTGAAAGAGCCAGTAGTGTCAAAAGTGGGACTTGAACCCAGGTTTTCCTAGCTCTGAAGGCTGGTTTTCTACCCAGGGTGCCCTAGATTGCAAGCTTCATGAGAGCTGGGACTGGGTCTTCATTTTTGTATCTCTTACAAAACATAGTACAATGCTTCATACATAGTGAGTAGTCAATACATAGTACTGAATGGATGAATGAATGAATGAATGAATGAACAGATTCTGAACTGATCAGCTTAGCTTTTGGTTGGTATGGTGGCATCCTTTAGAATCTCCTCACCCAAAGCTAAGTCCACAAAGGAATCATGGCAGGGAGCAAAGCTGGTAGCTTTTATGCCAGAAGAGAAAGCTGTCCACAGAGGGAGGAAAGAGAACTCATAATCTAGCTCCAACTCTACCACAGTGGGATCTTGATCATTTATCTGTCTCATGAGTTTCTTCACCTACAAAAACGACAAAAATACCAGTGACTACTTTGTAGGGTTGGTGTGGAATTTCAACAAGATATCATATGTGAATTTGCTTTGATTTGAAATGTATAAAGCACCATACAAATACAGTGTTATTTATATACAAGTGTGTGTTATACAGTGTTATATGCCTGATCAATAAATTCTGGTGATGAATTATATACGGCCAGGGCCATCTATAAAACATATGAGGTCTAAGGGTTTATGATCCTTTAAGGAAGGACTCTGGGACTCTAGAGATAAATTGTAAATAGGGAGATCAGATTTTCTGGGTCAAGAGAATTAAGGGTTACGCCTTTTCAGAGAAGGCATTATAAGGATAAAAATCATATCTTATGAAACTCTCTGAGCCAAGAGAATTAGGAGTTATACTTCTGTGGATGGTAGCAAAAAAAGGGAAAACACCCATATTTGGGGGCTACAGGGTCTTTATTTGAGGATAACTAGAAATAAATTAACTGAAAATGTCCCTAGTCTGGGGCACATAAATGATCAAAGCAGACACTAAATAAAGCAATGGTGACAATTCATTAGAACATATACAGGTTTAATCACCCAAAATAATCACTGCAGGAGGGCAAAGAACAGAAGTAACATAAAGGCTACTGCCTGGAGGGACACATATATACATATATATATATATATATATACACATACATACACAGACACACAGACACACAGACACACAGACACACACACACTTTTTTTGTGGAAATCAGGTCACATCACATCTGAGGAGGAAAATGTCACAAAAGTCTTTCCCCTGAGTTCACTAACAATCTCCTCCCAAATAATGGAGCTTTGCCATAAGCATCCAAATTCCAGATAGAGAACCTCTTACTGCATAGTATAATGAAAATTTATTTTCATTTCAGTATCATTAATTTTTTCAAATCAGTGCCAAGGACCACTGGACACCACTCAAAATACACTATACAGTGTTTGTTACACTTTTGACACATGCAACAGCATCCTTCAATGAGGGCAAGAGTCCTGTACAAACCATCACTTTTCTCTTCACTTCCTTCTTTTGCAGACATTTAATCCCACTTAAATTGTGATGAAAATGAGGCACACAAGGGATCAGTCATGACGATGTCAGTCATGTCCTACCAGAGTCAGAAATCCTGACTTCCCCACCCATGGTGCTGCCTAACCTATTTTCCTATGGCCTGTACTAGAGAGGACTAAAAGCAAAGACTCTCTCTTGCAATTAATATCATGGTTATTTCTGAGGGGTCCAACTGGAGGGGGTCTAGGTAAGTGGGGTCTGAGAATTCCCTAAGACATGCTGGTTATCTTGCATGGACTCCCCAGCAATCAATATTCACCAATCCCTCAACATATTTCCCCCCTCCCCTTAGCCATCTCTCTTATCCTTCTTCCCACCTGCCACTGCTCCTACATGTGGTCCCAGCCCTCCTTGCAAAGAACCAGCTGTACTGCCTCATCTACATCAGCCACCAAATGTGAGGGTTCTAACAGGCTGGGGTCAAAGATGAAGTCTCGGTGCCCATGGAACGGTGCCTCTGTTTGTCTCTGGGAAGGACTGTATACCCCACTACGTACTAGAATGGAAAAGCATTTCTCTGCTGTTGGGGATCCCTGCTTTTCCTCGATCACTTCATAGCCTTCCTGTACTTCACCATGCCTAGTCTTCTGCAGGTAGCGGTTGTACAAGTTGGCACCGTAGATATCAGACACTGGATTATCACTGCATAAAGGAAGCCAGAAGAGAAGAGTAAATCAATGGAAATTGAGAAGTCAAAAGATGAAAGTTCATATGGGAATAAGGAGGGAGAACTAGAGAGGTTCTAAGAGTTCATGGAGGGAGAAAGGAAGTGTGGCAGGAGAAAAACAGGATAGTTAAGGCCAGAGGCTTAGAAAAGGAGAAGGCACATAGTATTACCCAACAGCGTAGAGTCTTCGGATGGGGGCCCCCCAGGCCCATGTCTCTGCCTGCTTTCTGATCAGAGACTCTGCATACTGGTAGGTAGTGATGTTCGGTTTGCCCACCAGGCCTGCATATTTCAGTTCCTTGCCTGTTATTTTTCGATAGATGCTCTCCAGGCAGAGAAGAAAGGTGCCATGGCCAAACCTGACCAAGAAGATAATTCATCAGTTCCCCTCCAACACCTGGTCATTCCTTCCTCTCAATGAAATTCCTACTTCAACCTCCACCAGCAACAAGGGCACTTCTGAAACCTGCACTTAAAGAGCACTGTCATGAATCCATTTAAGTAACCACCACCATTCCCACAACTCCCATTTCATGTTACTAGGAAAGCAATCCCTTCGCTAGAGACGTAAGAGGCTATGGTGAGGAACTCTGCACAACCTCTCAGATTCAAATGATATATTGGCTAGTTTTACAGAATTTTTTTTTTCTCTCAGCACATCACCAGCCCCTTGAGTGCCAGATTCTTTAGCACTCAGAAAATGCCTGACCAAAAATGTCAGAACATTGGTCCTACTCTAAGGGCTATTTGGTTGGAAGGGAGTAATGTATGTAAGGTTTGGAGTTACTTAACTACTGGCTTACTGGAAATTGGTGTCAGGACAGGAATATAAAAACCACAAACTCTCTATCTATTAATTACAGAGAAAGGAACAAGGAACAAGGGAAATCCAGGCAAGGATTATATTGTCTGCTACTGAGACAAACCTATTTCTTTGAGAAGATAATCTGATGATGTCTATACAACAGTGTAAGATGTACCATGATTTGACAAAAAAAAATACTGATCTAAAGCTTGGAGATCTGGGCTCTGATTTTATTTCCTATGACACTGAGACGTCACCTGATGCCTCTAGGCTCCATTCCTCTCACTTACACACTCAGCAGAATACTTTTGGTTCCTCCCAACCTTCCTCTTACAATAAAGAGACTAAAATGAGAAAGTATTTGTGCTATGAAAATCCACCTGGCAAACCAGATAAAGGGCTGGCCTCAGAGCCAGGAAAACCCGGCTTCCAGTCCTGCCTCTAACATAGACTTGCCATGTAACCCTGGGCAAGTCACTGAATGCGTCCATGCCCCAGTCAACTCTCTAAGACAAGCTGCAGAGAAGCTGGCAGCCTGCAACAGTGAAGAAGTTCCCTATAACAATAAAATCACACAAGTCCAGTCTATCTCTATCCCTACCATCATTACTATATTCTATGACCTGAAATTCAATTATACATAACATTTGGGGAAAGGCAGAAGGGAAGCTGTTTGAATTTTTAGTGTTTCCACTCTTCAGATTCTTATTCCTCTTCTAGATATATCTAAGCTCTGTGTGTGTGTGTGTGTGTGTATGTTTAGAGCTGTATTTCTAAGCTATTAGCCTACTTTGTAAATTCCTTTAAAACAAAGACTGTGTTATTTTTTTGTATCTTCTTTGGCATCTAACACAGTGTCTTGCCCATTTATTAAGTATCTGCTAACTGACCGATGTGTGAAACCTACTCCAAGGTTCCTGAACAGTGAGAAAAACCAAAGTCGTTCCTAGCTGGGGAGCTAAATTCTCATGGTATTAGAATAAAACCTAGAAGACGGTGGCTATCCATGATCAGGACACAGCCAGAGACCAAGGTTGGGGCTCCAAGACTAAAGACCATGATTCTTCACCTGGGCATCTTGGCTTCAGCCATCCAAAGGAGATCCATGTTGCTGACCAGAATAGGAAGATGGGGGTAGGGGACTGCTGCCATTCCTGCACCAGGGTTCCCATTGCTGAGAAGGACATCTATGATAAGCTGGAGACTTGTCTCCCACCGGACTGGCTCTCCAAGGAGGAGTACCCCTTTAAACAACAAAAAATACATAAAGGTTGAGGGTTTTGCAAGACATTTACCATATACTCCATGCAGGAGGGTGGAGTGAGGCCCTAACAGAGTCTGAGTCAGCACCATCAAAATAAGAATCCCTCCACTCCAGATAAATTATTATGTCATTGGCACAATGACCTCAACTAACCTTGATAGAAAGCCATTTAGTCATTACTGAAGCTGCTTTAAACCCCAGAGTTAAAGAGGGAGCTTTTTATTTTCACTTGTGCCTCTGTGGCAAAAGTAAGCTTTGGTTTTGTTCCTATCTGCTACATCATCGTTCCTATTACTCCCCCTCATGTCACTGAAGAAATACTTGCCTAGGAATCAGGAGACCTAGATTCTATCCTTGGTTCTGCCACTGACTAATAGGAAAATCAGCATATTGCTGAAACCACTCTGGGCCTATTTTTTCTTTGGAAAACAAAGGCCTTAGGTGATATCACCTCTCAGCTCAAACTCTATCATTATTTTGGAAAAGTTAGGCCCTCACTGGAGTAAAGAAAGAGTAATGGTGATACCCCTAAACTATCTTACAAAATCAAGAGGTTGAGGAACAGAAATCACCCCAACTCAGAGAACTTCACTTACCTTCTATGGGAGGGAAGTCAGTCTTCAAGGGAGGCTGTCAAGAGATAAGTAATGGCAGCTGTCAATGCGATTGGGTCATACTCAGCTGCTCACTGAAACCACACCAAATTCAAACTGTAAATCTGAGAAGGGAGCATCTCGGCCCAACAAATTATAACAATAACAAAAGAAAAATATAAAGGATAAATTGGATAGACTTGAGAAATAGGGCCATAGAAATAAGTCATGGCTATCTGGTTTTTAAAAGCAAAGGCTGAGGGACTGACACCTTGAAGCACATGAAGTAATTTCCCTTTAATGAATAAAGAATTAAAGGAAATGGGTCTATCTTGGAGCAAGATACTTGGGAAAGAGGCTGAAAGTGTGGATTAGTTAGCACTGGAAAAGTCCACTATATGGCATCCATAGAACTTTAAGAATAGGCTAAACCAGGGTGGCTAGGTGGCACAGTGAATAGAGCACTGGCCCTAGAGTGAGGAGGACCTGAGTTCAAATCTTACCTCAGACACTTAACACTTACTAGGTGTGTGACCTTGGGCAAGTCACTTAACCCCAACTGCCCTGCCTTCTTCACTCCAAAAAGCAAGGGGGAAAAAAAAAAGAATAGGCTAGACCACCATTTGTCTTGGAGAGTTTAGCAGGCAGATTCTGTTCATTAAAAATATTTGGGGATACCTTTCCTGTTTTAATGGTCTAAAAGTTGACTGGATGATGTCATAAGAATATTAGTTTCTGGAAGGGAAGGAAGGAGACTGTAGCACGAGTACATGCAATGGAGTGACTGAACCAGTGTTGGATATGAAATATAAAACTAATAGCTCGAGAGTTCTTGAAAATATGAGGAGTCATGAAGCACTGCAACAATGACTAAGGATAACTATCAAAAATCCTAGTGGCAGGGGCTGTAAGGTTATAATGATGGATGGATTGTCACTTGTCCTTTGTTTTAGAAGAGGACCACACATGTGGCGGTTAATACCACGAATTGGATTTAAGTGAGGGAGGGCTGTACAAAGTCACCAGCCTCACTTTCTCCTCTGGAGCCATCTGTGTCCAGTGGCAAGATATAAATCAGAATGACTGGAGATGGTCCCCAATGATGGATGGAAGACAATGTTGGAAGGAAAGGGAAAGGAAATAATGGTAGGATATCAGGTTCTAGAGGAAAACATATTCTAGCCCAATCCACTACTCAATACCATAGTCTTTGGCCTTCGTTCAAGATCAACCATGTCAAGTATAGGAAATGTTTGTCTCAATTCATCAATAGTAACCACATTCTGGAAACCCAAGCTGGATCATGAAATTAAGGAAGCAAAATAAGCCACACAGATATTGCTGCTGTCTAATCAAAACGACCATATTTAGGTCAGAACAAGAGGAACAATAACTTTACCCATTTACTCCTCATCAAATTACAAATGGTGCAATATTAAGCAAGCTGTATGAGCAAAAACCTTTGGCCATTAACTATATCTGCCCTGTTATTGACATCACCAGAGGAAAAAAAAGCAAATAATCTATAATAACATTTTTGGGGGAGAAGGGAAGGAACCTGGGCTGAGACCTTATCAGTATAGGGAAGTCTGTGAGTACAAGTGTCCTCAATCCCATCAGCAACTCCAGTAACTTAGAATCTTCAGAGAGGTGCCTGGGGCACCAAGGGGTTAATGGACTTACCCATGATTAAACAACTAGTGTGTGTCAGAAGCATACCTTGAAGCTTTCTAACTCCAAGCCTGGTCTAGATCCATGCTACATCTCTTAAAACAGCAGATATATAGTTAGGTTTGTCTTTGGAATGTCTCTGGAACACCAAAAAGGTAATTCCCAACTAGGAAGCTTGGGCCACAGTACAAGAAAGCCTTAAGTTACAAAAAAGCCTATATACATGCACACACAGAAGTACATATATGTGTTTCCTTTAGCATCCAATAGTATTTGTGAAACACATCAATCATAAGCATCCCTTCCTACCACAACAGCCCTAAGAGTGAAAAAAATCTTATCAAAAAATGAACCAAAGAAACTGTTCACAAAATATATATCAGTGTTACTCATCCTATCTCCACACCCAACCCAAGAAAGGGACAACCTACAAAATACTAAGATTCTGGTAAGGGAGGAGGGCAGGGAGAGGAATCTCCTCACATACAAGTGGTCCTGGTTGAGTAGAGCCAGCAAGACATACTTGGATGTGCTGCTATACTATCAACCTAGAAAGAAAGGTAGTGATGTGTGGGAGAAAGAACACTGGACCAGGAGTCAGAACTTGGAGTGGCTCTGCAGTTTCAATTCAACAAATATTTGTCTATTAAGCACCTACTGTATGCCAAGGCTACTATGCTAGGCTCTGGGGATACAAACACAAAAATTCTTAAAGTCCCTGCCCTCAATATATTCACATCTACCTGGAGGGAAAAAGGTTAAGAAAGGTAAGTTAATACAAAATAAGGGAAAGGAATTGGTACTGGATGTGATTTCACATGTACAGAGAACTTCCTGACAGAGAAATTCCCTCTACCAATGCAGACTGGAATCTCCTCTGCAATTCATTAGAGAATAGCCTAGAACATGGAGTTGCTAAGTGATTTGCCCAGGGACACACAGCCAGTATGGATCAGAAGCAGACCTTGAAGCCAGGTTTCCCTATCCACTATACCACACTAGCTCTCATACTACAAAATATATAGAAGTAAATACAAGATAATGGGGGGCGAGGGGAGAAGAAGAGACACACTAATAACTTAGGGACTTGGGAAAGGCCCTGCATAAGAGAATGAGCTGTGCCTTAAATGGATCTAGGGATTCTAAGAAGCAAAGGTAAGAAAAGAGCACGTTCCAGGTGTAAGGGACAGCCTGTGCAAAGGAGACAGAATGTCACAGGGAAGGAACAGTAAGTTAGGCCAGTTTGACTAGAACATATAATAAGTGAGGAGTGACAGGGATGAAGGATAGGAACTGGACCTACAATTCATTGGTATAAAGGATTTCCAAGTGAGGAAACACCCTCCATTTATGCAGATCAGCACCTTCTCTGAAACTTAACAGTCTTAGAAAGTTGTATATCACTGAGAAGTTAACTGATCTGATCAAGGGGAACTTTGTGGTGGCCAAGCACTCTGTTTGTCTATTCTGTTTGTGTTGATTTTTGTTTGTGATACTTTGTACAGAAGCCCTGGGACCTTACTGGAAGCCCTGAAAGACGATTTTCTTGTTGTCTGTTTACATAAGTTCTGGAAGAGGGTTTCAGAAATCCTGAGACTATACTGACAATTTGTGTTGAGTTCTCAGACCTTGTATGTGGGTCTCTGCTGATTTCGCAGGCAAAACGTGAATTGATGATGGTGTCAGCAATGTGCATGAATGCTGTTTTGGCCCTGTTAAGCTTTGTCTTCCCAGAAACGGAAACTTGAGGTGGACTTGACATTGTGAGCTTCAATATGGAATGGGAACTGGACGAGGAGCTGGACAAGAAGCTGAGAGCTGCCTACCTTTGAATCCAGGTGACAGTTGGGTAAATTCAGGCAAAAGCTGGGACCATGGAAGAGGAACCATGGAATCTGAGAGCCAGCCTCAAGTCAAAATGAAAAGACCTCTCTCTCCTTGGGTATTTAATGCTGACTGAGAAGATCATGATTTACTGTGGCCTAGGGGTGGGAGAACTTTGTACTCTGTACCTTGTACCTCTTAAGGATGATTGAAAACTAATCACCAATCAAGAAGAAAGCAGACTTTTTGACTGAGAGATTAAGACCACATGACCTAGGGGTGGAGAACTGTGACCTTTGTACTTTGTGTCCCTTAAAGAGGCTTATTCCTTAAGGATGATTGAGTAAAGGATTTACTGAATGATTATCTTTTGCTATTTAAAATTATGTGGCCACTTTGGTGAAAACTATATGGCCACTTCAGTGATAAGTTATGTTACAACATTGTGAATGCTGTACTCTGGTTTCTGTGAATGTTCTGTCTTAGTTTATTACTGAATAAATAGAGTTCACTATACTATGTGATCAGAACCTTAAAGCTATTCATAGCAGCAGTCATCTGGAGAGCTGCTCATGCTTGGCTTTACAGAATCTTCCTAAGAATAAATTTTTTTCCATTTCCAGGAAGACAAAGCTTAACATAGCCACAATAACATTCATGCACATTGCTGGCATCATCATCAGTTCACTTTCTGCCTGTGAAGTCAACACAGACCCAAAAACAAGGTCTGAGAACTCAACACAAATTGTCAGTATAATCCCAGGACCTCTGAAACCCAACTCCAGGACTTCTATAAACAGACAACAAGAAAATCCTCTTTCAGGGCTTCCAGTAAGGTCCCAGGGTTTCTGTACAAAGTATCACAAACAAAAATCAACACAGACAGAACAGACAGAGTGCCTGACCACCACAGAGTTCCCCTTCTCAGTTCTGCTCTCTCTGAGCTTGGGCTTCTCCTTATATATGGTCATTAGCTCCTCCCTGTTCCACCCCTTCCTCTTGCATCAGCAAGTTCCTCCCACTGTGGGTTTCACAAGTTCTGCTACTTAACAAAGACTTGATATAACCATGGGCAAGGCTTAAAAGAAACTTGAACTGAAACAAGGTGCTAAATAATTAAATAGCTGAAACAAGGTGCTAAGTACTTCTTTGCTGCCATTACAAGGCCACACAAGGACTGTGTCAAAGGAAGACTTGAAACCAGACCTCCCTGGCTATGAGAGGGAGTGCATAGGAAGACATAGTGTGAAAAAAGTCTGGGAAAATAGTTTAGAGTCAGATTGTGAAGGGTTTTAAATGCCAGAGTTTTATCCTAGAGGCAACAGAGAACCAGGGGAGCTTTCTGAGCAAAGTAATGACATGAAGAGGGTTTGTGTTTTAAGAATGCCAATCTGACAATTCTGTGGACAATGAAGGAGGGAGAGACTTGACACAAGGAAGACCAATTAGGAGACTCTACACAGTGAAGGTGAAGGGTGATAAAGGCCTGAAATGGCAGGGAGGTGGATTTATTGCGTGGGGAGACAGAGAGAAGACTCAGGAGAGATTATAGAAGCAAAATTGGCAAGAGTTTGTAACTAAGTTGTAGGTAACTCCAAAGTCACATCCCCAGTGACTGAAGGGAGAGTGGTACCCTCAAGAGAGGGAAATTAAAAAGAGAAGTGCGCAGTTGGGAGATCCATCCTGCCCTACCAAAAAGTGACATAGGAGAGAATAGACTGGGGGAGGGGGGAAATACTGGGATGGCTGTTTTGGGGTGGTGGGCGGGGGAAAGACGGGGAGAAAAGATGTAACTCAAAAAAATTTAATAAAGAATCTCATATCAAAAAAAAAAAAAGAGAAGCGCATTTAAGATGAAAAGACAATGAATTTTTAGTCATACAATCTCTCCTGCATTAGTCATGAAACTACGGGAAAAGCACTTAAACTCCAATTCTCAGTTTCCTCATCTATAAACCAAGAATAATAACATTTTTACTATCCATCTCACTATGGTACAGTGGAAAGAATACAGAATTTGGAGTCAGAAGACCTTGGTTCAATCCCAGCTTTGCCCATTATTACCTATGTGACCTTGGACAAATCACTGACCTCTAATTCTCAGGAAGGGGCTATAGGAAAACACTACTGTTCAATCTGCAGATAGATGAGGATGGGAGGGAAGGGTAAACATGATAAGAGAAAGAAAGAGAGTAACTGGGGAGTATATGGAAGCAGGGGGCAGATTTTAGTCTTTTTTAGCTTTAATATTATTAGTTTATTATTATTATTGCAAAGGCTAAAATTATTTAATAAAGATCAAATCAATCAATATTCATTGAATATCATCCGTATATAAAGCACTGTCTTAATCACATGGCAGAAAAGAAGAAAACTAGGATAGAACAAAATATAATCTGGTTGAAGAACTAAAAGATATGGGGAGCATGGGAGCACAAACAAAGCCCATGTCAGAAGATATGTATTCAAATCCTACCTTTACTTGCCTTGGGTATGTCACCTCCCCTTTATGAGTCTCAGTTTCTTTATCTGTAAAATGGGGTGTTGGACTAGATGGTCTCCAATGTCTCTAACTAATCTAAGTACAATGACTCCATATATGCCAAATGAGTGGAACAGCCATTAAATATTACCAATGCTTAGAGGAGAGAAAGAATATCACAGGTGCAGGGAGCCAGAGATGTTACAAAGAGGATGGTCTATGCCTTGAGGAATAGTAGGACTCAGCTAAATAGAAAGGAGCCAAAGTGGAGAAAAAGAGGATGAAGTTACTCTAGGAGGACTGTGTGTATCAAGGTCAAAAAGTAGGAACTTCCAAACAGGGTTTGGGACAATGGGTCCCACTTGCCACCTCCCATCCCAGTTCTTATGATGGAATCCTAATAAAGCTGACCTCAGCCACAATATTCTAACTTCATTACAGGCCTGGCCCCACTGAATAGCAGACCCACTACACCTACCTAGCCCCCTGCCACGCTACCCCGCCCCACCTCACACATACCCCCACCCCTCCAATGTCCTGACATCTTCATATATGCCTCACTGCTCATTGGAACAGCTGTGTCCCTGAACTCTTAGCTCCCACAAAAACAGCAGGTGTGTCCACCTCATGGAAACTCAGCTACTGCCTCTACCCACTGCCCCCAAACCCATTCCTACAGAAACAGGTGTATACTTGTATTCAATCACAATCAATCATCCATCTAATCCAATACCTAACTTATCTATCTTGACCAGACAGGACCACAACTGCTAGCCAATTAGAGGGCAGCATGACCAGAATGTTTAACCACCGAACCACAGATGGGACCAGTCCTCCATTACCTAATCCCTTAACAAACTCCTCCTGCCTTTTTGAGATTAATCATATTATATTTCACGTAAATTTTGATTGTGTAATCAGCATCTTTACCCTATAAAAATCCATCTTGCTTTCTTTGAACTTGTTGGTTCCTCTTGGAACTTAGCCCATGAGAGGTGTCAATCTCAATAAATGCCTATACTTGGATGTAATGGCAAGCACAGAAGTAGTTCATACCTTGTTTAAGCTCAAATTTCTTTTGAGCCTTGTATCAAGTCTGTTAAGAAACAGAACATGTGAACCCCACAACTTGTGAAACCTAGAACTCATGAACTCCTGCATCAGGAAGGGGAGGAGCTATACAGTATACAAGGAAGAGCACAAGTTGGACAGTCAGAACTTCTTGGGATGAGCAGCTGAAGGCTGGGCTGCTGCTGCTGGACTAGAACTTCTGTGGAGAAAGTGATTTTGATTTTGAGAACAAAGCTGCTAAAGACTTCTGAGGGCCAGCCGGAGCTGCTGAGGATTTCTGAGGGCCAGCCTGAGCTGCAGAAGACTGAGGAAGCATGACTGTGGTGCCAGGATTTTATACAAATGTTCTTGTGGCTTTGTTAAAGCCATGTCTTCCCAGGAACAGAGACTGTGAAGGATCTGAGATGGACTGGACACTGTGAGCTCCAATGTGGAGTAAGAACTGCACAGAGAGCTGGACAAGGAGCTGGGAGCTGTATGCCTTTGAACTCAGATGGCAGTTGGTTAGAGTCAGGGGGGAGCTGGGACCATGGAAGAGGAGCCATGAAAGCTGAAAGTCTGCCCCGAGTCAAGAAGAAAAACCTCTCCATGGGTACTGAGTAGTGATGAAATTGCGATTTTCTTGTGACAAAGGGGTGGATGGCCTGTGTATTTTCCACTACCCCTTAAGAGAGTACTGAATAGCGACTGATGATTGAATAGTGACTGATGACTGAATAGTGACTGATTTGTAACTCAGTGTGCTCCATGGGTGGAAGACTTTGACTTTTTGTACTTTATGATTGAATGATTGAGTTACTAAGTGACTGACTGACTAAATGATTGTACTTTGTTCAAAAGTATGTGGCCATTTTCTGTGACAAGCTGTTGAGTTATTGTGAATACTCTATTTTGATTTTCGGTGATAAGTTGTAACATTCTGAATGCTGTATCTTGATTTTCTGCGAATGTTTTGCTCTGATTTGTTACTGAATAGTGTTCACTATACTATGTAATCAGAACCTTGAAAGCTATTCCAGCAGCCATCCTTTAGAAAGCTGCTAGTGTTTGGCTTTACACTGGATTAGAGGTGGTCTGACTCTGAATTCTTTGAAACAGTTTCACCACAACAGTTTTGGGTGGGCAGAGCCCCCACCTCAACAGTTTCTTGGCGTCCCTGGGTTTAAACATAAGCTTCATAAGGATTAAGGGCTTAAGATATTGCTTCTATCAGAGCCTCACACAGACCTGGTGCTGCTGCTGCTACACAACAAATGAAAGCAGCCTAGTCACCAACTTGACACCAAGCACAGAAACAAAATTCTAACGAAGTTCCTAAGAGACTACAGTTGGATTTAATTTCATCCAAACTCCTGTGTCACCACATTATGCTATTAGTATCAATTCATTCTCTTCTTGGCCTCTCCTAGTCTACCTTCATGCCAGCCCACAGCCCACGATTATCATGTCCCCAAAACTATATTGGGCAAAATAAAAGTGTCACTTTATGTCTCCCCACCTTACAGTTTGTGAATTCTAATAAATGTTGGTGAAGGGAGCATGGTAGATAGTGAAAGTGGGTCAAGGGAAGCATGGTAAACCGAGAGGAAGCACAGAATTACAGAATATCATATCAAAGGAGCCTCAAAGGCCATCAAGAACAATCCAGACCCAAACAGAAATCCATTCTAAAGATTCCCTAACAAGATATTATTCAGACTCCACTTGGAGACCTTTAGTGCTCAAGATTGACTATTCTGTGTGCAGGACAGGTCACTTTTAAGTAGTTCTACCTTAACAAGCAAGTTTTTCTTTCATCAAGTCAAAATCTATCCTTGCACTTTTAACCCACTGTTCCTAGTCCTACCCTCTAAGGGGAAACCAATCCAAACAAATATTTGGAGACAAATATCAAATCTTCATAATGCTTGAAATAAGTGATTTTAACCTTCTGCTGATACAAATCTTTTGAGTAGTTTTTGTAACTATACCTATGAAAACTGTTTTCTCAAAAGTCACCAATGACATTTTTTCAATGCTCATCCTCCCTTATTTCTCTGGGGTCATTTGACATTGCCAAACACTGTATACTGAAGAGTTTAACTTTTATCATCTATTAATTTGTATAAATCTCAGTTTCACAAAGTATGTTTTGTTTGTCTAATTAAAGTAAATAAGGACAGTATTTCACATATCCTTTCCTAAACCAACTGACTCCTTGAAGTCAGGATGAACCATAGAAGAAGGCTAGAAAGTTGATCATCAAAAGCAGAGAAAGTCTTTACCATACCCAGGTCAACTTTCTACTCCTTACTGTCTTTCCTGCCTCTCTTTCGTGGATAAGACTACATTTCATTGATCTGAAGATTCCACACTAAATTTGGCATCTTTCCAATCTCCAATTAGATACCTTCACTTAACCTTTGTTCAGAGGTTCTAATACGATTTTCAACCCTGACAATCACAAGAAGGATACTTCCTGGCATGGTCCACTACAGGCCCCTGCCCGGACACCAGCATTCGCTTCTTATGGAACTTTGAGAAGAACTTCAAGGGGCTACTGGAAAGTATTACTTGTTTAGGTTCAACCTGCAAAGAGAAGAGGATTAGAAGGAAGGGTAAATAGTAATAAGAGAGAGAAAATATGGAGCACACAGAATCAACGGAGTAGATACAGTCTTTTAAGCTTTATCTCCTCTGATACATTAAAAAAAAAATCAATAAAATAGTCCAGCAAAAGCCTAACTTGGCACTTGACACCCTGCTTAAGCCATTTGCAGGGTTGAGGTGAAAGCTTATCAATTCATTTCTTACACAAAACAAAAGAAACAGGAAGGTTAATACCATGATTTTTACCCAAACTATCCCTCTGCCTGAGACAAAGAGATTTCTTAATAACCCCATACAAAATCACAGCCGTATGTGTGAATTTCATTTTCATGGAAATTCACCTTTTCTTTTCTTTTTTTTTCCCCAAGAAGTCCCCACTGGGAGATTAGTTTTTTAACCTCTAGATTCACAAAAGATTTATCATCTTCAAGAGAGCTCTTATGAACTTATATGGTATAACTATAATAAGACCAGGTTTTATTATGACATAAAAAAGGATCATACATATAGAAAGCTGGAAAAAATTGTAAGGATCATAGATTTTGAGTTGGGAGATAAGATACTTTAGAGATCATCCAGTCTGACCTCCTCTTTTTGCAAATGAGGAAACAGAAACTCAGAAAAATTAAGTGACTTGGTCCAAGCAGAGACATAGACACACAGATACAGACACAGACAGACAGACAGACACAGACAGACAAACATATACCCCTAATAATTGGCAGAGGTGGAATTTGAACACAGGTCCTCTGACTTTAAATCCAATCCACTACATTATATTGCTTCTATAGCTAGGTCAATGATAAAATTCAAAGCAGTCATATTGACTCTATAAACCTGTCTGGAATGTCACTTAGGAGCAGTTTCCAAGCTACACAAAGAACATCAGTCTTAAAAAAAACAGGAAAAGAAAAACAATATGGTGGATAGAACACTGAACTTGGAGTCCAAAGGCCTGGTTAGGCCTGTATAATGCTTAGCAAGTCACTTAACTCTCTGAGACTCAATTTCTTCATCTGTAAAATGACAGAGCTAGACTAGCTGGCCTCTAACATCCCTGCCAGATCCAAATCCTATGATACTATTAACTTTACCCAACTTATTCACCAGAACTGAAACCTATTGATTTTTAGCTATTTCTAAAAATCAAATTCAACCTCAAAGGACTGGTCACCACTGAAGATATTGAGAAGAAAGTGCTGCAGTTCTAAAGGCAATTCAAAAGCATTCCAGAAATGTTTTCAACAGGACTAATACTGGAACAAGTATAAAGCTTTCCAAGGTGACTAAAGAAACACTCAAAAAAGTTAGGCATTTTGGCACATTTTTCAACAAATTAGTCATTTTGTAACTTTTCATTTGTGCTAGAAATTTGAATATACATGGTCCTTGCCTCTGAAGGGCTTGCTGAATATATTGGGAAGTACAAGGAACACAAGTGAGGCACTCTGGGGTGGCCTAAAAAGGGGCTTTGACACAAAAGCTGAAAATCTTAGAAAATCCCAAATTAAGAGGATATCATAAAATGGAAGAAGGCTGAATGGTCAGATTGTGGGGAATGCCTTTGAAAAGGCGAACAAGATCAGTGCCTGAGGGCTGTATCCCTCTGCAGTTCTCCTCCTTACCTGCAGACCCAGGAAGTTCGAGAGTTCCTGAGCTTTCACTTGTGGTGCACAATTTCCGGCATTAGTGACAAAGACAACTGGCATTCGGAGACGCCCATTCGAATCAACCAGTTTTCGGGCAGCTTCCAAGGCAGCAGGGATCACTCTGTGACCACGGACAAACACCCCATCAATGTCGAAGAGGAACCCAAAGGTTGGAGGGGTCTGCACAGAGAGGGTAGGAGAGGGGAATTACCACTGCATCAAGGGGATAAGGGGAGAAAGGAAAAGGAAAATCAGGTTACAAGAGAAAGCAGCTCGAGAGATTAACAATAGCTTAAATTGTCATAGTACTTTTATGGTATATAAAGCGCTTTCCTCACAACAAACCTATGAGGTATGTAACTATTATTATGCCCATTTGACAGATTAGGAAACTAAGCCACAAAATGTTTAAGTGATTCCGTCCTTTTGTGCCTCTGACCCTATTTCTTCCCAATTCCTCTAGGAAGTTATTCCACCAGTCATTTCTTCTCCCTTCCTATCTACTGATCCTTTCTCCACTAACTACAAATATACTCTGGTCTCCCCCCATCCTTAAAAACTATTCACTTGACCCCAACATCCACTCAATTATTCTAGCCCTGCCTCAGTTTTACTGAAAAACTTATAGAAGATCATCTAAATCCGCTGTTTTCCCTTCCTCACTATTCACTCATTTCTCAATCCCTTGACTCTACCACTCCTAATGAAATTTTCTCAAAAGCAACCAATGACTTAACAGATAAAGCCTATGTTCTTCCCTTGGTCCTCAATTTAGTCCTTGACCTCTTGGCAGGTATTTACACTGAGGACCACTCTTCCTCTGAGATACTCTATGGTGTTCCTCCCAGAACTTGATCCTGCCTCTCTAACCACTCCTTTGTAGCCAACTATTTCATTATGTCTTATTATTGCTATACAGATAGGAACCTATATAACTAGCCTCAACCTCTCTTCTGAACTCAAATCCTGCACTGCTGAATACCTTCTAGACATCTTTACTTGGATGACTCAGAAGCACCACAAATTCAACACTTCCAAAACAGGACTCATCATCTTCCTGTCTAGACCCACTTCTTCAAACTTCCCTATTTTTTTCAAGAGTATCATCATCTTGATTAAACAAGTTGTGCTATATGAATGTAATGGAATACTACTGTGCTATAAGAAATGATGAACAGGCAGACTTTAGAGAAACCTGGAAAGACATTATAACAACCACAGTGGACAAGGACTGATTTTGATAGACTTCGCCCTTCTCAGCAATGCAAAGACCTAAGACAATTCCAAAGAACACATGACGGAAAATGCCAGTCATATCCAGAGAAAGAACTATGGAGTTGGAATGCAGAATAAGGTAGACTATTTTCTTTTTTGTTTTTTTTTATTTTGGTTTTTCCCATTCGTTATAATTCTATGCAACATGACTAATGTGAAAATCTGTTTAATAGGAATGTATGTGTGAAGCCCATTATCAGATTGCAAGTTGTCTTGGGGACAGAGGGGGAGAAAATTTAAATCTTACAGAAGTGATTGTTGAAAACTACAAATAACTAATTTAATTTTAAAAAAGAAAACAAAAAAAGAAGACTCATCTTCCCAAGTTCAAAAAAAAAAAAGAGTATCATCATCTTCCAAAGCACCCAGGTTTATATACTAAGTCAATCTAAACTCTTCCTTTTCCCTCACACTCCAGATCCAAATACAATCAAGATGCCAAGTTTTGTTGAGTCTACCTCTGTACTATTGTCTAATGTTCATTTCCTGCTCACAACTTGAACTGCCCAAATTCTAATTCAGGCTCTCATTTCTTACTTAGACTATGACAACAGCTTCTTTATTGTTCTCCCTGCTCCAATCCAATCTCTACACAGTTGTCAAAAAAATCTTCCTAATGGCACAAGTCTGATCTTGTCAATCTCTTGCCCAAAAACCTTCAGTGACTATTACCTTAAAGTTTAAATGCTTCCACCTTGTATTTTTAAAGCCCTCTACAATCTAATTCCAACCACATTTCCAGTCTTATTTAACTCCTCTTTCACATATTCAAACCAAATCATCTTACTAGTCATTTTCTGAAAGCAGTATTGTCTCATTTCCATGCTTTTCCACAGTATGTGTCTCCTGCTTGTAATTCTCTCCCTCTGTGCCATTGCTTCTTAGCAGCCCTTTTGTCTGGAGAGTACTGCCAAAAGACACATCAGACTCCAGAAATGACCAAACAGACTCTCTCTCAGAGTTTACTAGTTTGGTGCTATCTTTTGTGAACCTGACTTTGAGAATTACAAGAAAAGGAAGTCAGAAGATCTTCCATCTTGTGTGCCACTGGGTCAAGCAAGCAAATAGGTTCAATTTTTGAAGGCTTGTTTTCCGGTCCTTCCTTCTAGGACTCCAGCAGAACACAGTTAAAAAAACGACACGCTACTTCCTTCCTTTATACTACTGCCAGACTAATCATTATATACAGATAGGATCACTTCACTCAACAATCTTCGCATGCCATTCAAGGTCTTTAGTGATCTGATGTCACCGTCCCGTCCCAGCTTTATCTTATATCACTTATTTCTGTACAACTCTGTCACCAAACCATAGGTGGTTCCTTAATCCTACCCCCATCCTATGACAGTGGCAGAAGAGTTGGATGAAGCATCAAATCAAAATTCTTTTGACTCTCCCATGATAACTAACTTATAATAGCTGTGCTACACTTTCCACAAAGGCACAGGAAGATCTTACATATAGGTGGCTCCTTCTGCATGGCAGCTAGAGTGAGGGGATTTCACCAGAAAAGTTTACTCATGGATCTCTGACCATCTTTTTTACTTTCTATTTCCTTTCCTAAGTAGGTGACATCATTCTCAAGATGGATATGTCCAGGCTTTGAGGTTACCTTATGAGGTCAAGATGTCTCACCTTGGAAAGATTCCACTTACAGGAATGTCTGGGGAGAATGAAAACTTCTCAGGCAGTTTTGGATTAACTTCCTCCTCTCCAATACTGCTGTCAATCAGCAGCGAGCCCTTTCTGATTTCCCACCTTTGTGGGCCCCTCCTCCTGACCAGTGGGAATCAGGGACAGCTGGAACTCACTCCTCCTCCCTTGCTTTGGGACCCTTCCCCCCTTTCCCTTGCTGTCAATCAGCATCCTTGTTCTTTGTAAGCCTATTTCCCAGGCAGGGAGAGATAGTGGTGGGCTTCCCTGTGACTTGCCATTGGGGAAGATTTTGGCGCCAAGACTTAAGTCTGCCTCTCAGCCAATGGGAGAAGAGACAGTTGGGGAAGGAGCTTGACTGAGTTAGGGTTTAAAACCCTGTTCCCTCCATACTGGCTTGCCTCTTCCCCATGATCAGTCATTTTTTTTATCCTAAGAGATCTCCACATTTTTAATTAAATTTTTGGATGGGGGTTTTTCATCCCAAACAGGAAGAGCTTGAACAATGGCCTGATTTGCCAGAAGACATGAACTTTAAGGGAGACAAGTGAAGAGTTGTAATAAAATGTAAAAGGTTTAATCAGCAGTCCAACAAATTGTTCCACATTTAGATGGTTTTGCACATCAACCTCCTGAGTGTAACAGTATTACTACTAACTCAAAAGTGTTTCTGTCAATGAGAACTGGTAATCTTTTGTGTTTTTGAGTATTTCTTCTGTGTATAGGAAATAAATACCTATCGTATATCCAATTTACATTCTATACTCTAAACTTTTCTACTTCCCCTCTCCCTATCCCCAGGGAGGACCCATTACTTAAAGATTTAGTTGTCAATTTTCCCTGGGGTCAATGTAACAAGCCAAACTGTATGAGAAAAGGAGTCTGGCCTGTCTTCTAGGTCAGGGTAACTTAACCTGAGGTCCATGAATTTGTTTTAAAGCATATTTTAATAACTGTATTTCAATACAATTGGCTTCCTTTCTTTTCTTTTTTTGGTAAGACAATGGGATTGAGTAACTTGCTCAGGGTCATACAGCTGGTAAGTGTCAAGTGTCTAAGATCACATTTGAACTCAGATCCTCCTGACTCTAAGGCCAGTGCTCTATCCACTGCACCACCTAGCTGCTCCTTCCTTTGTATTCTTATGTACTTTTTTAATTCCAAGAAGTGACCTATAGATTTTTACCAAATTGTCATTTCTCTTTAAATTTTAATCACTGAATAGATGATGCCTCAATCAAACTGAGACTTGTTAAAAGATCTTAGCTTGAAAAGGCCAAGGTCCCGTATTGCATGCTGGGCCATCTCCAGTTGTCCTGGCTGCAGAGAACGTGAGGCTGGTGACTTTGCACAGCCCTCCCTCACTTAAATCCAATTCACCTGCATGTCATGGCATCACCTCCCTGACGTCATGATCTTCTTCGAGATCAAAGGACAAACAGCCACCTGACACAAATAAAAGGTTAAAAAAAAACTGTACTAAGCTCCTTTGAGTTTGAACCCAGTCAGTCCAGGACACATATACAAGTCAAAAGCAGAAGAGCCCCTTAATGGGATTTGTGTGCAGTATCCCAGCAACTGTGGGCACAGGAACAATTCTTATGTTAGATATTTAATTTTTTATCAGGGTTACTAACTAGTACATGAGAGGAATGATGAAGACAGAGTTTACATAGATCTTAAAAAAGATTTTGATAGAATATCTAATACTGTTCCTACAAAGAAGGCAGAGAAATGCAGAAGAGACAATAATACAACTGGACAGGTTCAGAATTACTTGGAATGGTCAGATTCAAAAAAGTAGTAGTCGATGGTTCAATGTCAACATGACAGGGGATTTTCAAGGTTTTGTGCTTGATCCACTGTTGCCGAATGCTTTTATCAAAACCTTGCACTAAAGGCATTGGTGATAAGCTCATCAAAAATAAAGAGACTGGGGCGACTAGGTGGCACAGTGAATAGAGCACTGGCCTTGGAGTCAGGAGGACCTGAGTTCAAATCCAACCTCAGATACTTAACACTTACTAGGCATGTGACCTTGGGCAAGTCACTTAATCCCAATTGCCCTGCCCTCCCCCCTCCAAAAAAAAAAATAAACAGATGGTATTAAGCAGTTAACACCCTGGATAAAAGTCAGGATCCAAAAATATCTTGACAGTGTAAAATATTATAATTAGCTGAAATTCTATACAAATAAATGGAAAGTCTTAATTAGTTTCACAAGTACAAGATGGTGGAGCCATGGTTGTAAGTCAGTAGTGTAATGCAAAAGTCAAAAAAAGCTAACATGATCTTGGATTGCATTGGGAGAGGTATGGCTTCCAGGAATAAAGCCTGTATTGTCAGTGCCCTGTTCACAGGGCAACCACAATGGTGAAGAGACTTGAGTCCACAGAATATGAACAGCTGAAAGCATTGGGAACATTTAGTTTGGAGAAAACACTCAGGGGGACTATGATACACCATTTCAAATATCTGAAGATCTATCACATTGGAAAAGGGATAAGATTTGTTTTCTATGGCCACAGAGGTCATAACCAGGAACAACAAAGGGTGGACATCACAAAACGGCAAATTTAAGCTTGATATTAAGAAAGACTTCATACTGATTAAAACAGTCCAAGAGCAGAATAGGCTAGCAAGAGAAGTGATGGCTCCCCATCCTTGGAAGTCTTCCAGAAGGTAAGACTTGGCAATCTGGATGGCCACCGGTGGGATCCGATAAACTGGGGATTCCATTCAGATATAGGTTGGCCTAGATAACCTGAAGTTCCTCCCAATTCTCAAATTTCCTGATGTTGTAAGTCAAAGCCTGGCATCTCTGCCTTTATAAATCAGCTCATAAAACATCACCATCGACACGTCTTTTTCCCACAGCTCCTCCAACACTGACTTTTCATGTCTATTACCATCTTTGCAAAGTTGATGGGTGTGAGGAGATAACCCAAGATTATTTTAATTCACATTTCTCTTATCATTTGTGATCTTGAATTTTTTTTAATCTTGTTATTGATAGTTTATATTTCTGTTAAACTATTCATATCGTTTCAGCACAGGACCAATAACAAAATCCCAAGACATTCTACCAGAAATCTATTTCCAAGATAACTTTAAATCTTTAAATAACTTGTTGGCATCTCATCATTCATCAAGTTTGAAATCCAAACTGTGCCACTGTTAAGCCCACATCTCCCCGTCTTATGCATTACATGAGTCAAATGCTTTGCTAAAATGTAGGGTAAATTATACATACAGAACTCCCTTGATATAACAGTCTAGTAATCATGTTTTTAAAAATCAGGTTAATTCATTGTGATCTACTCTAGGTCATGACCAAAGCCAACACTTGTTCTCTGTTACAATCATGTCCCCTTCTAAAAATCTAGTAACCATTTCCATTCTAGAATTTTGCCAAAAATCAAAATCAGGCTCACTGGCCTATACTACACAGACTACATTGTCTTTCCTTTTCAGAAAATCAATCAAATATCCTTGAGTCTTGTGGCACCTCTCTCTGCCTCCATAATCTCTAAAAAATCATTCACAGTGGTTAATCAATTACATTCACTAGTTCTTTCAACACCCCAGATGTAGTTCATCAGGACCAGGTGACTTAACTCAGCAAAGATGGTTAAGTGTTTTTGTTAATGTATTCCACCTCGCACAAGCACTGATTCTTCCTGTATTGTAACAAAGAGGTGTCAATATAGGCTATTGCCTGAAAACAGATCAAAATGCAATTGGGAAATAAAAATTTTACAACAAAACAGAGATAATGTTAATGCAGTTTTCTAAGTCAGTATACCAAAGAGGGATCCATTTATATTTTAATTTGACACCACTATTCTAAGCCATAGTCCAAAACACCTTATTCTGTTTTCAGGTAGCACCTTAAGCAGCTCTTCATTGGTCAAATCCCCCTTTTTCCTCTGAAGTACCTGTCTTTAATTGGTGGTGATACTAAAAACATCACACCTATGGCCCTAAAGCCTTCAGCTTCTTGCCTAAGACTTCATAATCCTTGTAAGTACTATCAAGATTGTTTTTGGCACTTTAAGTCATCACCACCAAGAATGAATAGCGAGAGCACCAGCCCTGGAGTCAGGAGGACCTGAGTTCAAATGTGGCCTCAGACACTTGACACACTTACTAGCCATGTGACTTTGGGCAAGTCACTTAACCTCAATTGCCCTCCAAAAAAAAAAAAAAAGTGAGTAGCAGTTATCAAATTTGACAAGTCTTGGGAGGTTCTCCATCACATTCTCAAAACACGTCCAAGGAACATGATGGCAGATTTCTACATTTTTAATGTCATGTCAAACAATGATTGCCTCAGTACTTCCCACCAAGGATTCAAAAACTCCCACCACTTGTATTTTTTTTCCTCTGACTCTTATCAAATAACCTCTTGTAGCACCTGTGAATTCATATCATCATTTTAGAGGAAAACCAAAAAACTGCTTCCTCTTCTGAAATGCTAATTCCCTCCTTCCCTTCTTTTTTCTTTTTAACAGTTCTCATTTTTTTTTCAATTAACTTTTTTAAATCAATCACATTATATTAGAGGATACTGTGTACAAAAATAAGCACATACAAAATATATGCAAATAAGTATAAAGCAAACTGAAAAGGAGAAAACATTGGGATCTGGAGTAAGATGAGAAAAGGCTTTACGTTACAGAAGATGGTCCTTGAACTGAGTTTTGAAGGAAACAAAGGATTCTAAAGATTTAAGTATAGAAGGAGGACTGCACCCCAAGCATGGAGGATTGCTAAGGCAAGAGCAGGGACACAAGAGATGGTACTGCCATGTATGAATTGCATCAAAAAAAGCCAGTTTTGCTAGACTGTGGACAAGAAGAAGAGGTTTAAAAGTCAGAGTAGCTTACAATTAGAATTCATTAGCGTATAGTGAGTAGGGGGGTGAGGTGGTTATACCTACTGCTTTAGGATGAATTGGAAAGAAGACAGACTGGAGGCAGAGTCAAATTAAGAGGGTGATAGTCCAGGCAAGGGGCAGCTAAGTGGCGCAGTGCACAGAGCACTTAGCCCGGAGTCAAGAAGACTCATCTTTATGAGTTCAAATCTAGCCTCAGATACCTACTAGCTGTATGACCTTGCGCAAATCACTTAACCTTACTTGCCTCGGTTTCCTCACTTGTAAAGGGAGAAGGAAATGCCAAACTACTCTGGTACTGCTGCCAAGAAAACATCTAACAAGGTCATGAAGAGTTGGTCACAGAATAGGAAGGGATTAGGATCATGTGAATAGAGAGAAGGGGAAAGATGTGACAGAGACTGGCACAGTAGGAAGAAAATTTGCCAACTTATTAGATAAGCTGGGTGAGTAGGAGGAGGATTCAAGGACAAAGGAGATGTTTGAAAATATGAGTGACTAGATGGCAGTATGTTCCATAAAATAATAAAGATTGGAAAAGAATGAGTTTTGGGGGGGAAATGAGTTCAGTTTTGGACATGAAGTTGAAACGCCCTTGGGACATGTAGTTTCAACTATTCAACAGGGAGTTGGAGTTCCACAACTGGAGCTTTGGAGAAAAACAATAATATGTATAAAAGATGTGTATTTAAAAGTGATTTGCAAATAGATGATAATTAAACCCACAAGAGCTTATGAAAGTGCAGAGAAATAATAAAAGAGGTCCCAAAACAGAGACTTGGGGAATGTCCACAGTTAAGGAACGTGGTATGAATGATAAAACAGCAAAGGAGGCGGAAAAGGCTAGACAGGCAAGAGAATAAAGAGAGGGCAATGTCATGAAAAAATAGAGAAGGAAGAATATCAGAGAATAGGGTGGTCAACAGTGTCAACTGTTGCAGCAAACTCAAGAAGAATGAGAACTGAGAAAAGGTCACCAGTTTCGACATTTAGAGAGATCACTGTAACATTGAATACAGCAGTTTCATTTGAGAGATGAGGTCTAAAGCAAAGAATAAAGAAGTGAAAGAACAGAGTAAGTGGAATCAACAGATATAGACAGTTTTGTTTTGTAAGAGATTGGCTGTGAAAGGGAGAACTGATATAAGACGATAATTTAACTGAAGGTAGGGTTTTGTTTTGTTTTTTCCTTCAGGAAGGAGAACACGTGTGTTGTAGGCAGCCAGGAAGGAATCAGCATATATGCTCTGAGTAGAAGAAAGAAAATATAATGTCTAAAAGTTTTTGCACAAATATTATAAATGTAGAATCACAGGAAGACACAATGTGAAGAAAATCTTTGATTAAGTATCTCATCATAGGTCTGATATTCAAAATCTACAGAAAACTGACACAACTATAAATAAAAAGTCATTCCTCAACAGACAAATAGTCAAATGATATGAATAGTTTAGCAGAAATATAAACTATCAGTAACAAAATTTAAAAAGTTAAAGATCACAAATGATAAGAGAAATGCAAATTAAAATACCTGGGAGTATCTCCTCACACCCATCAATTTTGCAAAGATTGTAATACACATAAAAAGTCAGTGCTGGAGAAGCTGTGGGAAAAAGACATGTCGGTGGTGACATTTTGAACTGATTCAACCAATTTGGAAAACATTTGGAAATTACAGGAAAAAGTTGCTAAACTTTTCATACACTCTGACCCAGGGATTTCTACTACCTCGGGTTTTTCCCTGAAAAAGTTATTGAAAGAGAAAATTCCTGTGTATGTCCAAAACAATATTGAGATGTCAATCAAAAAATACCATGGCATATTAATGTAAAAGAATATTATCATCCTGTTGGAAATGACAAATATTAATAATTCAGAAAAACATAAGACCTGTATGAAGTAAAGTGTGAAGAAAGCAGAAGTAAGAAAACATAGGGGTGGCTAGGTGGTTCAGCGAAGGGCCTGGAGTCAGGAGGACCTGAGTTCAAATCCTGCCTCAGACCCCCCCCCAAAAAAAAACCCTGGTCGAGTGACCTTGGGCAAGTCACTTAACCCCAACTGCCCTACCTTCTCCCCTCAAAAAAGCAAAACATTTAAAAAAACATATATATGAATTACGGCAGTGTAAATAAAGTCAACATCGACATGCAACATAACTCAAGTCAAACACAGGGTCAAAGTTAGTAACACACACTATCAAGGTTAACCTCCCCTTAACTATGAATGGATTGTTTTGGATGAAGAACTTTGTAGGTTGGTGTCAAAAGACGCATCAAATTATTATTTGTTTTTAAGGCGGCAGAAACCAGAGACCTAAATTTCAAGTCTGAAATTCTGCCTCCGACTCCCCGATCGATCTTGAACCAATCACTACTCCGTGGGGCTCAGTGTCCTCCGCCGGCACAGCCTCTAGGGGTACCTTCCAACTGTCCAGCTGCCACTCTGTGGGTCAAACCCACAACCCACTTTCCCCTCCTTCCCTGCTGCACCTCAGTCTCCACACCGGAGAGCAGAATCTCAGCGAAATCTTTGGGGGGGGGCCTCAGGGGGGGGATCAGTTTAAAGAGTAGCAAAGAGATAAATTGATTTTCCAAATCACTTTCGGTTCAAAGAAATGTCGAAAATCGAAACAAAAAGTGCAAACAAAAAAAACCCAACGCAGGTGAAAAAAAACGGAATCAACAGAGCTAACCGCGGCTCTTTAAATTCGCGGGGCCCGAGCACAGGCTCCCAGTACCGGAACAGCTCTGAAGCCAGGCCCACCACGCTTGGGGCCGGCGCTTAAATAAGCTCCTCCCTCCCCTGCCCCCTCGATCTCCGCAGTTTCCTCCCCATCCTGTCCCTTCGTAGCTCCAGCGCGCTCTCACCTGGGGGAGGCCACCTGAGTAGCTCCTCCCAGCGCTGCCCTGCGGCCCCCATGCCCTGCAGAGGGGATGCTGCCGAAGCCAGCGACCCGAAGAGGCTCGGACCGCAGTGAAGCAACTATACAAACCCATCCGGCCCAGCCGCCGCCGCCAGCACGTGCAGCTAACTGGCCCGCGCTCGCCTTCCCCCGGCCTTTCCCCAGTTCCTCCGCTCAGCCAATCAGGGGCCTGCTTTCCCCTCCAGGGACGGAGTAGCTGCCGCAAGGCCTCCCGGAAGTAGTAGTTCTTTCTTCGATCCCCGTTCTTTTTGTCCTCTGCTTCCCAGAGAAGCCCAGGGCTGGAAAGACTCCGAGGTCATTTGCCAGAAGAGGCTGAATGGTGGGCCCCATTGGACCATAGAAGCACGTGGTCCCTGCCCGAGCCAGCCACAGAATGAAAGGAATTTCCGTGACAGAACTTGGAAGACTGGATTTCCTTTAGAGCTGAAAGACCCTTTAAAGGTCATCCAGCCCAATTCCATCCCCTATTTTTGCTGATGAGGAAACGTGCTCAAAATGATAATAAATAGCTAGTAACATTTATATAGCTTTACATATATATCTTATTTGAGCCCTATAACAACCCTGGGAGGTCCTGTCCTGTCAATCAAACATTCATTATTGTTGCTCTAGGATATATGTCCGGAAGCTCGGGCTTGACATAGGTTAAGTGATACCTGCAGGGTCACATGATAAGTGTCTCGAGCCTTCCTGACTCAAATCCAGTTCCATTTAGCTGCCTTGCCCTCAAGAAAATCACATTCCTAGTAACTGGCAATGATAGGATTTAAGCCCAGGTTTTTGTTTTGTTTTTTGGGTTTGTTTCTTTGTTTTTTTAATACCAAATCAAAGGCTGTTTCCATGACACTGAGCTACTACTTGTGTGAGTTTTCAAAGTCTTGTTTCCTGGTTCATGCAAGCCCTGGTAAGTTGCAAATAAAAAGCAGAAAATCATAACAATGAAGTAATAATCAAGAAACTCTTATTAAACATATGCTATGTACAAAGAAAGGCAAAAGGCAGTCCCTGATCTCAAGGTACTCAGTCTAATGGGGAGATACTGAACAACTACGTACAAAGAAGTTACAATCCGGTTAAATTGGAAGTAACCAACAAACAGAAGTCAGTAAACGTGAGGGGGATTGAGAAAAGTCTTGTGTAGGTGAGATTTTATCTGAAACTTGAAGCCAAGGGGTAGAGAAGAGGAGAAAGAGCATTCCAGTCTTGGAAGACAACCAGTGAAAATGCCTAGAGTCAGGTGAGCTGCAATAAAGCAGGTATCACTGGATCACAGGTATTTGAGGGGTAGGAGGGGGAATCCTATTTTATTAGGTGCAGGGATTTCATGATTGTGGGGAACTTTTGTGGGCAGCTACACAGTAGCTACTTTAGTGTACCTTTATTAAAACTTTTGGTAAATTTGATAAATTAATACCAAATTAAGTTAGTCATTGTAATGGTCATGGGAATTTGAAGATTTTCCCTGCCCCTCAATAGGCTTAAGTGAATTTGAGGACCTTTCCTGATTGAAAATAAACTCTATCCCCTAATAGGCTGAATGGGATCACAAAGCACCTGTGGTGGGAGGCTTGTTTTTCAGTAAGGCACAACTTTTGCTACTTTGTAGTTGTATCCTTGTAGTCAAGGATCAGAAGGGTCATGATGTTCTGTGACCCTGGAGAAGGAAGGCTATATATACCTCTGAGATGAGGTTTTGTTTTGGCGCTCACTTTGGGAAGAGTTGTATGATTTGGCCAGATGAGATTCTGGGTGGCTGTTGAGCCCCCCCACTTTGAAAACCCACATGTTGGTGCTTCTCTCTCTGGTGACTAACTATATGTATGTGATGGACAGACAGCTAGAAGCCCTGTCTGTTGGTATGCTGAATTGTGTCATTGTCTCTGTCTATATTTGTGTATGCTTATAACTTCTGTTTGTATTCTCTGAAGTTCAGGGTGCTGATTTTTTCTGCTGAACTAGGTAAATGACATATGTTTGATTAAAGTAAAGTGGTTAACCCTTTTTGAGTTGCTTTCCTTTAGAAAAACAGATCAAAGAGCCTGTTCTAGCAGCCATGCTGGGTATGATAGGGTGCTTGCCGCAACAATCATTTGGTAAAATAACACATCTTTATTTAACTTTTTGGTAAATTAATAAATACAAATTGCAACTTATTTGTAATTTATAAATTTTTACCTTAAGATGCTGATAGGTTAAGTAAATCCAACACTTGATTCAACTACCCACCATATTATGCTGTCTCTCCATTGATTAGTTAAAAAGAGAATGAGTATGAGAAGATTAAGACTGGGGTAGGGATGGAAAAGAGTAAAGAAATAAGGAAAGGAAAAAAATAAGCATTCATTAAGCACCTACCATGTTGAGTGCTTTACAAATATTTTCTTACTTGATCATTACAGCAACCTTGGGTGATAGGTGTTATTATTATACCCATTTCACAGAAGAGGAAACTGAGGTAGAGGTAAAGTGACTTGCCCAAGGTCATATAGCTAGTAAGGGCCAGTGGATTTGAGCTCAAGTATTTGATGCTGACTCTCAAGCCTTGCAATCTAACCATGTCCTAGATTGCTGTCTTTTGTCTACCAGTCACCTCTCCCAATCCCTACATTTAGACTTCAGAAGTCTAACAATGCTAGACAAGCGATCATCTATATGAAGAACATAGGATCACAGATCAATTGTTAAAAAGAAAGTTAAAGGTCAAGCAATGTCCTCATGTTACAGAGAAGGAGGCTTGGACCAAGGATGGCTGAGTGCCCAACCCAGGATCCTAACCCAAGTCCTCAGGACTCTAGGCAGGGCACCTTATTGGTTTCATCCCATGAAAGCATTCCATGAAGAGAGACCATTCCACTTTTGGACAGCTCTATATTTGTTCCTATATCACACCTAATCTGCATCTGTAGTTATTTTGGAAACAAGGTATTATTTTAAAAGGACTATTTCATAGTCCTTTGTGACTTGTGACCTTTTAAGTGAACAGTGAATCACTGACTGTGGTCATGATCAAAAAAAGAGCCTAGATATCATCTTTCAAGAAATTATCAAGGAAAGCTAGCCTAGTATTCTTGAACCAGAGGGTAAGATAGAAATTGAAAGAATCCACCAATCGCCTCTTGAAAGAGAACCCCAGATGAAAACTCCAAGGAATATTATACCCAAATTCCAGAGTTTCCAGTTCAAGGAGTAAATATTGCAAGCAGCCAGAAAGAAACAATTCAATTATCATGGAGCCACAGTCAGGATAACACAAGATTTAGCAGCTTCTACATTTAAGTATCAGGGGCTTAGAATATGATATTCTGGAGGCCAAAGAAGCTAGAACTATGATGAAGAATCACCTGCCCAGCAAAGCTGAGTGTAATCCTTCAAGGAGAAAAATGGATATTCAATGAGATAGGACTTTCAAGCATTCTTTTTTTTTTTGCTTTTTTTTTTTTAGAGGGGGGAGGGCAGGGCAATTGGGATTAAGTGACTTGCCCAAGGTCACACGGCTAGTTTTTTGTGCTAAGTGTATGAGGCTGGATTTGAACTCAGGTCCCCCTGACTCCAGGGCCAGTGCTCTATTTACTGTACCACCTAGCCACCCCTCTTTCAAGCATTCTTGATGAAAAGACCAGCTGCATAGAAAATTTGACTTTCAAATACAAGACTCAAGAGAAGCATAAAAAGGTAAACAGGAAAGGGAAATCATAAGGGACTTAAGTTTAAACTGTTTATATTCCTACATAGGAAGATAATATTTGTAACTCCTAAGACTTTTCTCATTATTAGGGTAGGTAAAAGAAGCATATATAGAAAGAGGACACAGGTGTGAGTTGAATGTGAAGGAATGATATCAAAAAAATAAAATTAAGGGGTGAGAAAGGAATGTCCTGGGAGAAAGAGAAAGGGAGAGGTAGAATGGAGTAAATTATCTCACATGACAGAGGCAAGAAAAAACTTTTTTTTTTGCTAATTTTTGCAGGGTAATTGGGATTAAGTAACTTGCCCAAGGACACATGGCTAGTAAGTGTTAAGTGTCTGAGGTCAGATTTGAACTCAGGTCCTCCTGACTTCAGGTCCAGTGCTCTATTCACTGCACCACCTAGCCACCCCAAGAAAAAACTTTTACAGTGGAGAAGAGGGGGGGGAGTTGAGGAGGAGTGAGTGACCTTTATTCTCATCAGAATTGACTCAAAAAGGGAATAACATACACACCCTATTGGGTATAGAAATCAATCTTACCATACAGAAAAGTAGGAGGGGAAGGGGATAAGAGAAGGGAAGGTGATAGAAGGGAGGGCAGATTGAGAGGGAGTAGTTAGAAGCAAAACGCTTTTGAGAAGGGACGGGGAAAGGTGAGAGAACAGAATAAGCAGAGGTTAAGAAAATAGGATGGAAGGAAATACAATTAGTATTAGTAGCTGTGAAAAAAAAATTTGAAGCAAGTTTCTCTGATAGAGCCCTCATTTCTCAAACAAATAGAGAACTGAGTCAAATTTATAAAAATAAGAGCCATTCACCAATTGATAAATGTTGAAAAGATATGATCAGTTTTCAGATGAATTAATCAAAGCTATCTATAGCCATATGAAAAAATACTCAGTCTTGTTAGGAGAAATGCAAATTAAAACAATTCTGAGGTACTACCTCATACCTATTAGCTTGGCTAGTAGGACAGAAAAGGTAAATGTTGGATATTTTGGAGGGACATATTCCCCAGGAGGGAATATGGGGAAAATGAGGCTTTAATGCATTGTTGATGGAATTGGGAATGGATTCAAACATTCTGTGGAGCAATTTGGAACCATGCCCAAAGGGCTATAAAACCATGCACACCCATTGACCTAGCAGTACCACCACTACTAGGTCTATATCCCAAAAGAGATTTTTAAAAATCAAAAAGGAAAAGGACCTATATGTACAAAAATATTTATAGTAGCCCTTTTCTGGGGCCAAAGAATTGGAAATTGAGGGAATGCCCATCAATTTGGGAATGGCCAAACAAATTGTGGTATGTGATTATGATGGAATACTATTATACTATAAGAAATGATGAACAGGATGCTCTCAGAAAAGCTTGGAAAGACTTAACATGGGCTGATACATGTAAACTTTGTACTGTTTGTAAAGTAATAGCAATATTGTAAGATGGTCAGATGTGAATGGCTGAGCTATTCTCAGCAATACAACAATCTAAGACAGCTCTGAAGGACTTATGATGAAAAATGCCATCCATCCCCAGAGAAAGAACTGATGGTGTCTGAATACAGATTGAAGCATACTTTTAAAATTTTCTTTCCTTTGCTTGTCTATGTTTTCTTTCATAACATGACTATTGTGGATATGTTTTGCACATGACTACACATGTATATCAAATATCAAATTGCTTGCATTCTCAATGGGAGGGAGAATTTGGAACTCAACGTTTTAAAAGAAACTGTTGAAAATTGTTCTTAAGGGTAACTGGAGGGAAATAAAATACTATATAAAAATAAAAAGAAGAAACTTTAAAAACAGAAGGAAATAGGGCCTCAAAAGCAGCTTAAGTTCAATTTCTAGAACACTTAGTTGAAAGTAGACTGTATGATTCCTGACAAGTTTGAGAAGGCTCAAAGAATTTGGACAAGTTTCCAGTTCCAAATGTTGCTCTTCAGCACCCCCCAGAGCTTAAAAGAAATTAATTCTCTCAGAAGTACCTGTTTGTTTTTTGTTTGTTTCGTTTTGTTTTTCTGTCGACTTTCATTTGAGAAAGAAAAGAAAAAAAGAAAAAGAGGTTTTTGTAGCCACTTTGCTGATTCAAAGACAGGAGGATCTCAATGAATGAAAAGGTGGCTAGATTTATTTGCCTTGATTAGAGAGTCAAACTAAAGTGTTTGCTATAAACTCTGTTTGGACAGTGCAGCATTCTGGACCTGTAGTACTCAAGAGAGCCAACCTGATAAGCTTTGCAGTTCTTAGACTTCAAGGGAACTGCTTTCCAAATATTAAGTTGCTATTCAGTCATTTTTCAGTCGTGTCTGACTCTTCATGTTCCCATTTGGTGTTTTCTTGGCAAAGATACTGGAGTGGTTGGCCATGTCTGACATTTCATCCAGTGCTGCCTTCTCCAGCTCATTTTACAGATGAGGAAACTGAGACAAACTGGGTTAAGTGACTTGCCCAGGGTCATAGAGCTGGTACATGTCTGAGGCTGGATTTGAACTCAGAAAGGTAAGTTTTCTTGACTCCAGGCCAGGCACTGTATCCACTGCATCACTTAGTTACCCCTTCAAATTAAGAAGTAACACCTCAATACCTTGTTAAAAGTGATTGTAAATTTATTGTACTTACTCTAGAACTGATTTACTCACTGGAGTGAGTAATCTGTTGTTGAGAGCCTCTATAATCTACTTTCTTACTGATACATCTAGATTTCCAGAGATAGAGCACTAACATGTGGTACTACTACCACACACCTACATGAGAGTTGTAAGGCCCTCCAGTGTAGTGGGTGTAACACCAGCATAGTGTTATAATATCCTGGCTGTGACACTTATTGGCTATGTGACTGTGGGCAAGTCATTGGTTTCCTCAACTATAAAATAAAGACAATATTTACCCTATTCATCCTCACAGGGTTATTGTGAAGAAAATATTTTATTAACTTCAAAGTGCCATAGAAATGTGAGCTTTTATTATTGTTATTGTAAATGTCCTTTGAGATCAAGGACCATGTCTTGTTCATCACTAGTGACAGTGCCTCACAGTAATAAACAATCCGTGGATATTTCTTGAATGAAAGATGAATTGAGGACATTACCTATACAGCTGAGGGATTATTCAGAGTTCAACTGTGTATTTGCCTGAATTCTCTGGAAAATTGCTTCAGTTCTTCATTTCACTTTGACAGTAGAATTCAGGCCATTGTCAATAGTGAACTCTATGTGATTAAATATTGGGCACCATCTGTGGCAGAGATTGCATGTGATATGTATGCATAGCCTTTGTGTAGCTAAATTACTTTCTCCCCAGACAAACACCTGAAACCTGATAGATTGTTTCCTAGCCCTTATTAAATGATGGGGCCTCCCATTTGTGTTAAGTAGTCATCAGTTTGAGATCTGTCCAATATTAACCAAAATATTGCACCGTTATTCTTTATAATAGCAAAGAACTGGAAAGAGTGACCACCCATTGACTAGACGATGGCTACAAAAGCTATGATTTATGAAGATTATGGAACATTACTTTGTAGTAAGCAATGATTAAGCAAAGATTACTACTAGAAGTTCACAAAACAGGAAAAATCTGTTTGAAATTATGCAGAGTAAAAAAAGATGTAGAACCAAGAGAATGAAATTTGCTAGATTCTAGAGCATTTTGAATGCTTGGCTATATAATTTGAAACTATGCAGTGGAAAGAGCATGGGATTGGAAGTCAGGGGACCTGAGTTTAAATACTGGCTCTGCAGTGAGGTTTTAAATGTCTTTTACCAAGCTGTTAATTCATAATTTTCATAATTTCATAGTTTGCTTGCTCTCATTTCTTTTCCTAATTTTTCCTCCACCACTCTTATTTGATTTAAACATTTTTTTTACTCTTTATTTAGCACTTTTAGAAGTTCTTTTGGGGCTTATATCCATTCTGTGTTTTTCTTCGAGTCTTCACTTGTAGCTTCTGAGTTTGTGTCTTGATCTTCCTTGTCACCACATTAGGTTTTTATGGTAAGGGTTTTTTGTTCTTGTTGTTTGTTTATTCTTCCAGTCTATTTATTGACTTTGAACTTTATGTTAAAATTGGGCTCTGCTTACCTGGGAGTCAGGGGTTGAGTGTTGTCTTGAGCTTCCATTTTGGGGGTTTTTCTAAATGCTGTTTTCATAGCTACTAGTAGCTACTGTTTTCATAGCTACTAGTTGGTAAGTTTTTTGGTGCTTTCCAAGATGGTGTGATCTGGGGAGAGATGTGGTCACTGCTCTCCTGGTCTGAGCTCTGGTCCTTACCCAGGACGAATTCCTGCTCCCTTATAGCCGTAAGCACCAGCACTCCTCTCTGGAACTGCAACCTAGAACTCGGTAATGGGTGATGGAATTGTCTAACACTGCGAAGTCCAATGCACATAATCTTTTTCTGATCAGGTGTGCAATCCCCTCAACAGTCTCTGAACTGGGAACTCCCAAAGCTGCTGCTGCTCTCACAGCCACCTCCAAAGACCCAAAGGTGGTGTTGCTGTAGTATGTGCTCCGGATCAACCCCCACCCCAGTGTCACAGAACTCACTTTCCAACCTCCTAAATTGTCTGAGACTGGAAAAATGTCTTATCCTAACCTTTTGTTGGCTCTGCAGCTCCGGAATTCAATTTGAGGTGCTATGTACAGTTGTTTGGAGGAGAGTATTAGAAGAACTTGGCTATATGGCTTCCTGTGCTCTGCCATCTGGACTCCACCCTCCTGCCACCTTTGGAATCTTGAGCAAATCAGTTAACCTCCCCATACCTCATTTTCCTTGTCTATACAATGAGAGGATTAGACTGGATGGCCTCTAACTTTTCTCCCAATTCTAAATCTATAAATCTATGAATATGATGCCATTGAAGATTTCTAAAATAATAATAATTGACATTATTATAGCAAATTAAAGATTGTAAAACTTTACCTACTTTTCAGACATTATCTCATTTGAACCTCACAACAATACTATGAGGTATCTACTGTAAGTATTATCATTCTCATTTTACATATGAGAAAAATTCTCAGAGAGATTAAATGACTTATAGTCACATAGCTATTAAGTATCAGAGGCAGGATGTGAACCTAGATCTTACTGATTCCAGATCCAACACTATCCATTACACCATACTTCTTCTCTTACCACCTCGTTAGAGGAAGGGAAAGACTATTGGAGCTGTGCTTTTGCAAATTAATAACCCACTACTAATTAATCAAATTAATAATTTGAAAATTAATGATAAGCATAAGATGGAAGAGGAGAGAATGAAAGGTTAGTTAAGAGCTGACATTATATAATGCAAAGAGTTCTGGACTGGGAGTTAGGAGACATAGATCTAGGTTCAGCTTTGGTACCACTAGCTGTGTGACCTACTGTAATGTTAAGGGAATTTGAAGATCTTCTGTATCCCTTAATAGGCCCATGTGACCTGCTTTGAACTTTGACCCAACCCACAACTTGAGTCCCATGGAGCCCATGGGGGGAGGAGCTTGCCAAATGGGTAGTACAGTAAAGGTGGAACAGGAAGAGAGAGCCAGGCAGAACTGAAAGAGAGCTGAGGCAGAGCAGCTAGTGTGAGTGAGAATTTTGCCTAGGAGACCTTGTTAGTGGGGAGGTCTAATGGAGGAAAGGCTTGGGGATGGTGGTGCTCCCTGGCTTGGTGATGTATACAAACTTCTTTGTTACCGTGGTAGAATTGGCTCTGTGGTATCTGAATAAATATATTGGTTTTGTCTTTGAGGAAAAGTTTGTTATATTTTGTGATTCAACCCTGGAAATATGTCTACATACTCAGAGCAGCTGCTATGGATATTGCATTGATGATATACCTACTGAATGTCATTTCATATCTCCAGGTTTCAATTTTCTCATTTGTAAAATTCACAGGTTGAACTAGATGATTTCTGAGCTTCCTTCCTGTAGGATCCTATGGTTCTCAAGATTACTGTAATGGTCTAGGACTCAGGAGTGGGGAATCTGTGACCTTGAGGCTACATGTGGCCTTCTAGGTCCATTCGGTGTGGTCTTTGGACTGAGTTCAAGTTTTATAGAACAAATCCTTTTATTAAGGGGAAGTTTGGATTCAGTCAAAAGGCTGCACTTGAGGACCTAAAAGGCTACATGTGGCCTTGAGCCCACAGGTTCCCCACCTCTGATACGTGTTACAAGGTGATATTTTTAAGTACTTAAAGTATGTAATTATTTTAAAAGGGCACTAAGTAACTATGCACAAATTATAGAACTAGAAAACAATAGTATTAAGTTGCAGCAAGAGAATTTGAAATTTATCACAAAGACTTTCTGTCAAAAAAATGAGTGAACACTAGAACAGCCTAACAGAGACATATCTATGCTTGAAGCATTTTTAAAATGGGTTAGACAACCATCTGTTTTGGTATAGAATCTTAGAGTTCTTGAAATCATAGATCTAAAAGTAACATAAATCTCAGAAGAAGATTTGGCCAGTCCCTTTATTTCATACATGACAGATTAGAGTCCAGAGTAGTGCAGTGACTTACCCAGTGTCACAATGAGTTAAACAGCAGAACCAAGTCCTCTGAGTACTTCTATTTTTCTTTTTACCATAACAAATTGGAAGGCAAGTCATAGGTCACTTAGACCAACTCCCACCTGAAGTGGGAATTCTTTCTAATACATCTATGAGAGATGATTATACTTTTTCCTATTCCCTCTAGCTGATAGTACTTTATTTCCCAAAACTATTTTTTCATTTTGTGTATATTCTGCATATACCATCTAGACTATAAGCTTCTTGAGGGTAGGGACTAATTCATCTTTGTCTTTGTATGTACTTAAGACAATGCCTGGAATGTAGTTAAGTGCTTAAGAAATGCTTTTGGATTGAATGATTGATTACCAAGCTTTTAATTGAAGACTTCCAGTGATTACCTAGTGAAAAATGCAGTGGACTTTGAATTAGAAGATCTAAGTTTTGGTCCTGGTTCTGTAAGTTACTAATTGTAATTTCCTAGATGTCAGTTTCATTGTGTGTAAAATAGGGGAAAAAATATGCATTATCTGCCCCACAGTTTTATCATAGGGAAAACATTTCATAAACTACAAAGTGCTATATACAAACAAGTTGACTATTGACTCTCAAAGTAGCTGATTCTGTTTTTGTTTTTTTTCTATTAAATTTTTTTTGAGTTACATATTTTCTCCCCGTCTTTCCCCCGCCCACCACCCCAAAACAGCCATCCCAGTGTTTCCCCCCTCCCCCAGTCTATTCTCTCCTATATC
>CM053581.1:424622243-424639970 GCA_028627135.1 Pseudochirops cupreus
CAAAAGATGCCCAAAAAGCCAATGAGGAGAAGAATGCCTTAAAAAGTCGCCTTTGCCAGATGGAGAAAGAATCTCAAAAGCACTCTGAAGAGAATAATAATATCACTTTGCCCTTCTCTGAGATGGCTGGCTATAAGGCAAATCCCCTTTTCCCACTGAATTCAATCATAGAATTAGGGATATGTCTCCACAAAAAAATATCCAAAAGACTTAACTGAAAAATTTTGGAGGGGAAGGAGTTAACTGGTGGCCATTCCCAAGAATTCTGTACCAACTGAAAAGCCTTAATGTCATTTTCCCCAATTACTCCTTTCTCTATTCCTAACTTTGTATCTTCCCCAATTCCCTATCTCCTCTCCCCAAAAGCACAGGAACTTCTCAAGTAATCAGGGTTCCCTAGTTTTCCATTTACATCTTCTGTGGACTTTTAAAACTCATCTTTTTGGGGGTAGACATTTAAATTAGCTAGCTACCTAATAAACTTGAATTTAAGCTGTATTTTCCCCCAAATATAACTAGTATAAAACCTGAGTTTTATGCTTGGTATGACTTTTCAAAGAATAGCCATATGTATTCTTCCTTTCAAAGAGATCTCTAGGTAATCTATAAATGAACTTAAGACTAGACAACTATCTCACATCTCACCTACAGTTACTTCTATAAAATGAAAGAGGACCACAGGTCTAGAGTCAGAAGAGGCCTACAGAGCCTCTTCATTTCACAGATCAGAAAGTGGAGGAACAGAAAATATAACTGACTTGCCTAAGGGCAGAAATAGTCCCAAATGATGGAAACTTACAGGGAGGCAGAATTTTGTTCAATGTAAGGAAAACCTTTCTGATCATTAATACTACCCAAAGATGGAATGAGTTGCTTTTAGGGTGGGGTAGTGGGCAGTGTTAGATTATGTAATAACTATAATGTGAGGATTGGTCGAGGAGATCCCAGTCCTTAGAGCAAGCAAAAATATGCTCTGCCCATTTCAACCTATCTGGAGGTATGATGATCCTGTTTCCAGAAATGTGTAATGTGAAAGGAGGAAAGGAGAGGGCACTTCCTGGATTTACTTTGGAGTAGGTGTGCATGTGTGTGTGTGTGTGTGTGTGTATTTATACATTTATTTTATTTCATATATTTATATATGTGTATGAATATATACACACACACACATACATATATGTGTAAATATTTCCCGTCCATTTACCTCAAGGCAACAAAAGACCTATTAATTGGCTTGCTGAGCTGCAATTGAGTGTGCCTACAAAAGGATGGAACAGAAGAACAAACTCCCTCTTTCCTGGTGGTGAGCTAGGGGGGAAATGCTGTAAGCCTCCAGGTAGGGGGAGAAGAAGTAACAGCAGCAGAAGGGGCAGCACCCCACTGCCTAACGTCAACTGCTCTATTCCCTCACCTGGTTGCCATGTGGCTGTGAATGCATGACATTACTGTTTTTCTGTCTCCTCTTTTGTATTTATCCTTTTCTAGTCTTAGGTAAAGTTGTTTCATTGACAGAATGAAACAACTTCAGAAAGTCAGAAGAGCAACCAGAGGTTCAGCAACTGGAATCCTTAACAGAGTTTGCCAGTAGTTGCAGCAGCCAAGTCCAGTGAGGAACCAACTCTGAACCAGCACCAGAAAAATTGTTCTAATAGCTTAAACATGATGTTCTGCCAGCAAGTGAATGAATCGTCTGTTGGCTTGGCCACATCCAGAAATAAACTTAGTAGGAGAAAATGTTGATGTCACCATTTTAAGTCTCAGTCCACTCTCTTCAGTGTTCATGAACTGTAGAGTGATCAACTGATCACAATGATATCAAGGCAGGAACCACTGGTTAGCCACTGTTGAGCTCACAACTGGTAAATTTATATTAGGACAATCGTCATGGATTATATTATATTGGGAAAACACTAACTGGTGACGAGTTTACCTGCGGGGAGTATACCAGACTGGAGAAACCTCTAACTCCTCAGGATCACCTCCCTCTTATGGCTCTGAGGTGGGCATTAGACTTATTTTGGAGACCTGACCTGGTAGCCAGAGTGTGCTAGGGTTTGTTGGGAAAGTGAACCCAGTGCCTTTATAATCTACATAACAAATTACATTTAACTCCTGAAGTTTACAACACATTGTTCTCTCAACAACCCTGTGAGGATGATACAAAAGTATTATTATGCCAACTCCAAAGATGATGAAATTGATTCTGAAAAGAGACAGAATGACTTGCCCATTGTCACACAGGTAAGGTGGGAGTCAGAATTCCAACCCAGGCCTCCCGTCTTTGAGTTCAGCTTGCCATCCTACCTCCAGAATGAACATTCCTCCAAAGTCGAAGGAGTCGACAAACAAATGAGGCCTGTATTTGACACTTTCTCTGAGTTGGAAGTCCTCTACTTATAACAAAGGATGTATTGCAGTTGTAAGATAGAGGCAAAAGTGAGGAAGGAGGAGCTAAAGCACCACCAGACTTTTCAAAAGCCCGAGTTATTATAATTTATTCTTTTCCCACCCCAGGACTCTAATAGAAATGGAAAATTTTCTTGGTCTTTCTCTCCGAAGAATAGCTGAGAGCATACTTTTCAGTTGCTTCTCCCCATATCCTCTTGGTTTTTTTGTTCTAAAACTTTGATTTCATTGGAATAGGAGCCTCCAAATGAGGAAATTTCCTCTACTAATTCAGGTTAGTTACAGGTCCACAACTTCTGGTCTTAGTGAGTTCTCTGAGGTACTAAAGACTTAAGTACCTTGTCTGGGATCACAGGGCCAGGGTGTGTAAGACGCAGAATTTGAACCCAGAGCCTCTCTATCTCCCACATCACACTACACTCTCTAAACAAGCAAATAATGAAGGACTGAGGGATTTGGGTTGGGGGGGGGGGGGGAGTGCAATTGGGGTTAAGTGCCTTGCCCAGGATCACACAGTTAGTAAGTATCTGAGGCCAGATTTTAACTCAGACCCTCCTGACCCCAGGGTTGGTGCTGTAGTCACTGAACCACCTAGCTGCCCCCACTGAATTCTTAAAAAAATATATCTTGGACTAACATCCCTTTAGTAACTTCCGTATTTGTAGTAGAAGCAGGGGAGCATGAGGAAAATAAAAGGTACCTGTACCCCTAACAGCCTGATAATTTCTGTCTAGCCTCTGGAGACAATAATGGTTTTTTACTTTATTTTATTTTATTTTGAAAAAGAAAGTAAAAACCTCTGATAGAACGAGGCCTTGCAGAGAACACAGGGCTTTCAGAAACCAAAACTCTTTGGCATAAGTGGGGTGAGGTTGAGACAGTACTGTCCATCACCCAACCTCAGTCTACCCAAGTTCTATGTGACTGACTTTGTATAAACCCTGCCTTTATTAAGTAGATGTGGGCAATATAAAGAAAGAATGCCAAACAGAAGGTGATGATCATAGTGGACAAAGTGATCAGGGTGTAAATAGACATGCGTTTTTCCAAGGTACCCCTCACCAGGCACATATAGTGGAGAGGACACATGTCTGTATGACAGTCAATGAGAGAACCATTCACCAGGGGCAGGTGCCTGTATATGAGGATCCACAGAAATGTTGTCTGGGAAGTGAGTTGTAGCAAGAAGTAGAAGAGGTATAAACCCAGCAATATCTTTTCCTGGTGAACACTCAGGACATTTTTCTTCTGGTAAGGGGTAGTCTCCTGTATTCCCACCATAGAGCCCAACTCTACTTCACTGATAGACTCCATCACCTTCATTTTGCTTTGCCTGGGTAGAATCTGAATAATGAAGAACTCTATGAGGAAAAAGGTGGCCAGGAAGATGAACACGAAGAAATACCAAAGGCCTACCACAGCCATGTTAAAATGTCTCTCAAAGCATTGCATCTGGCAGAGCAAGGAGATATTGCCTTGGCACCAGAAGTCATTGTGGATTGTAGCCCAGGGCATTTGGACTACATATATAACTATCCCATAAACTCCAAGAAAGCCAAACCACAATAGTCGCCCACTATAGTAGCCATTTTCATCACCAGCCACAGAGAGAAAAGTAGGAATCAGTCCAGTTACTGCTGATGTAGCCATCTCCTCAAGATGCCAGGATCAAGGATGAAGGTGTCGACTCATCAAGCAGAATTCTAACAGCAGCTCAGCAATGGAAGAGAAGGGAGGAGAAGGAAGGGTCAGAAGACACCAACAGAGCCCACCTCAGTTTCATTTATTTTTACCTGCCCCTCCACTCCACCCTCAAAAAAGCAACATTTAGGTTTCCTGCATGAAACATGCTATTCACTGCCTTCTCCACCTCCCAACTGGTGGTCCAATAGAGAATAAAATTTATTAGCTGTCCAAGGTCTGTGTCCAATGCTGGACTCCTCTTAGAACACCTCACATTATACTCTACCTTTGTCTTACCTCCCCTACTAAATTGTGGGTTCATTGAGAATAAGTACTAAATTTTATCCACCTTTATTTATATCTCCCATCAGCATGTAGCCCAGTGCCTTCCTTACAGAAAGGGCTCAGCAAATGCTTATTGAATCTAATTATGAATGAACTCTTCTTGTGAGTTGTTTTATCTCCTCCACCAGAAACCACGAGATGTGAAAATATTCTTTCTTTCCAGATCTATTGGAAGATAAATATCAAAATCCAATTTGCTTCTTCTCATCTAAGCGCTCAACTCCCATGATTCTCCTTCCCAACAACGCTTCTTTATATTCACCTACTGGTTTGTTTCACATAAAGAAAATGCTTCTCTGTTTAAAATCTAGTTTCTGTGTCATCTTTATGTACATGGTTAGCATTTGTCTTATTATTTTGCATGCATAAAATGAGAGTTGGACTAGAAAATCTCCAAAGATCTCTTCTGGCTCTGAGTACATGATCAAACAAGATATTTGTAAAAAAAACTTTTCAAACCTTAAAATGCCATATGAATGCTAGCTATTATTATAATATAATATGTTATTGTAATTAGCTATTAGCTTTGATCCCATGACCAATTTGATCAATTGTTTCCTTCCTTGGACCAGAATATTTGACTTTGTTTGTATAGTTAAATACTTAATACTTTCTTGTTCACTGAAAAAATGGCCCAGTCATTACTGACATTATGAGGTTAAATAGATACGTATTAACATCATTCATTCAGAAAGCATTTATCCTACTGGTTCACATATAGGCTTACTTTCCAGCACCACCCTACTTCTCTCCGCCCTCCGGGAAAAAAAATCTGACTTGTGTTAATCCTGAATGTGACCCATAATTTTACTTTTAGTAGAAAGAAAAGAACAATGAAAATGATGAAGATAAAGAAGATCAACTACCATAAAATGAATTAAAATGTTTTTATTTTAATTCAAATAAATTTTAATATTCACAGTTAATGTATTTTTACAGAATAATTTTTCCTTTCAAACAGATTTCACTTTACCGGTATAGCCTATACTAGAGATGAACTTATATTCAAATTAAAATGGCATTGAGTACCTAAGCTACATATATGTATGTGTATGTATGTATATGTATATATATATATATGTGTGTGTGTGTGTATGTGTGTGTGTATGTGTAATATGTGTATCTACATAAGATGCATGTATTATGCATGCATACATACACACATACATATATCATGCAAAGCACTGTTTTAATCTCTGTGAGGAAACCAAAGACATGACCCTTGCCCTCACAGAGTTAACAATCCAGTAAGAAGATAAAATATGTACTCAAAATAGAAGATATAATGGGTTTAATAAGACAGGTAGATCAAGGTAGAGATTTCCATTACACTATTGAAATGTGGGTGTGTAATCACCCTATAAAGATGATAGTTGAAGCTGTGAAAGTGGATGAGGTCTCCAAGGGAAGCTAACACAGAATCACTGACATAGTCAGACTGTGACCTCCTATACAGAAGGATTTCAAACGTACTATACAACTCTCTCAAAAAAAATATGTCCACCCTAACTTCCTGATATCTCTCAAAGAGGCTTCAAATCCCCAATATTCGAGGCATTAATAGGCCATAAAGGCATTGTCTCCAAAAGTTCATTGTTAAAATGTACACATACAGGGGCGGCTAGGTGGTGCAGTGAATAGAGCACTGGCCCTGCATGCAGTCAGGAAGATCTGAGTTCAAAATCAGCCTCAGACACTTAACACAAAACTAGCAGTGTGACCTTGGGCAAGTCACTTAATCCCAATTGCCCTACCTTCCCCCTCCAAAAAAAAAAGTAAAATGTACACATATAACAGATGACCTCAGGGTTCTTCCTTGGTCTTCTCTCATATTTGTCAGATTAGGTAACTCTTATCTGCTGTGATTCAGGACAACTGTATTTATTTGCAGGCAAAGTATGGAGAGAAAAAACCAAGAAGCTGACCAGAGACAAATCAGATGAGGGAGTATCTTTAGAATACCTAGAGGATTGCCCAAACTGGGGGGACAGCTGGGGGGGCAAATGAGGCAACAAAGACAAACCTCATCTACTTAACAATTTTGCCTGAAGTCAGACCATTAAAATGTGAGACCAATGGGAGAATCGGGAGAGAAAGTGGAAGGGCATGTGTCTTAGCTTGAAAAAGTTCCCTCACTCTCACCTGACAACTGAGAAAAAGGAAATGATTTCCACATTTCTTGTGTCTTTTCTGTCCCTACAGAGGACAACCAAAGCACTAGGTATCAGTTCATTGAGAACTAGATTGCCAACCAAACTCTGTATTCTGATCATAACTGTCAAGTTCCAGAATAAACTGGGGACTGGAGGAAGGAGGGTATCCATCTCACCTGGATCTTTTGCTTTTTCCCAACAGGACCTCTTTGTTGATTTCTGGGTTCAGATCCCTAATTCTATCCCGCCACCACCAACTGCCTACTTTCTTTGAACTTTCCATTCTAGAGTCTTCAGATTCAACTAGAGATCTCATTGGCTGAGACAACTCTCCTCTCCCATGTGCCCAACCAATCAGCATCCTTTGAGGATTACAGGTGTTGAAAAGGAGTCATGCTAGATTAAGATGGAGATCCCTTTGTTGGGGAGTCTCACATAGTATAAGAAAAAGGTTTTATGAAATCTAGGAAGGGCCTCCTAGGGCAGAACAATGTTTCTATTGAGATTCTCAACTGGGCTCTCAATGCTGCTAGGAAATTCTTTTATGCCTGCCTGGGACTCTATCCCACTCTCCACAGCAGCTCTTCTGAATCTTTTTCATCCCCCTCCTCAAACCTCCCACAACTTCCTCTCCATCTCCCCTCTCAGTTGAGAATCTTGACTCATATTTTACCAAAAAAACTGAAGCCATTTGCAAGAATTCCCTCTTTTCCTCTTCTCATTTCTTACTACTCAGATGCTTTCCACCACTATCTCCTCCTTTATTCCTATATCACATGAAGCAATGGCCCTGCTCCTTGCCAAGTTAAATCCCTCTACCAGTACCAGTGATCCCATTCTATTCCCCCTCCTCCACCAGACTGCTCCCTCTATCATCCTCTCACTTATCTCCAATTTCTCTCTGTCTACAGTCTCCTTCCCTACTGCCTACAAATATGCCCGTGTCTCTCCCATTCTGAAAAACCCTCACTTGATCCTTCCATCTATGCTAATTCTCATCCTATATCTCTTCTGCCCTTTTGTGGTAAACTCCTTGAAAAGGAAATTACAATAAGTGCCTCCCCTTTCTCTCTTCTCACTCTCTTCCTAGCCTCTTACAATCTGGCTTCCAAAGGAAAACTGCATTTTCCAAAGTTAATAGTCTCTTAGCTACTAAATCCAAAGGTCTTTTCTCAATCCTCATTCTCCTCGACCTCTCCTCAGTCTTTGACACTGTTGATGACCCTCTACTTCTTGATATCTTCTTCTAAGTTTTTGTGATACTGCTCTTTTCTGGTTCTCCTCCCACCTGTCTGACCATTCCTTCTTAGTCTATTTGCTGGATCTTCCTCCAGATCATGCTTTCTATTCATGCTTTTCTAATCCTCAGGGTTCTGGCCTGAGCCGTCTTCTCTTTTCCCTCAATACCACTTGACTTGGTGATTTCATCAGCTCCCATGGACTTAATTATCATCCCTATGCTGATAATTCTTAAATCTCTCCACTAATCTCCAATTTTTCATCTCCGGCTACCTTTCAGACAGGTCAAACTGGGAGTTCAGTAGACACTTTAAACTCAACATATCCAAAACTGAACTTATTATCTTTCCTCTTAAAACCTCCCCACCTCCTACTTTCCCTATTATTGTTCAGGACAACATCATTCTCCTAGTCTCCCACACCCACAACCTAGGTCTGCCAACCAGTGCTCAGCACAGTGTCTGGCATAGAGTAGGCACTTAATAAATGCTTACTGATTGGCTAACTGAGGATCCTTGATGTTCCCTCTCTCTAACCCTGGCCACTATCGTCAGGGTTGTTGCACTTTGCCTAAAAACGAATTGGTTGTGAACTATGCCACGTGGGTATCATTGTTAGGCTTTTAGTCTGTACAAAAAAAACACCTGTCCAGCCTACATAGGAAGCACAAGAAAAACAAATGTCCTGGTGGACACCCCTCAGAACATAACAGGGGTCATCTCCTTCATTTCCTCAGGGGGTTGCACCAAACTAAAAAGGCTTTGAATATTTTAAAAAGCATAGAAGAATGGAACCTTATCATTGAGTCCATCAAGATGGGTGGGGGAGGTGTTAATGGAGAGTTTCAGAGGACACTGAGAAGGACTCTAAACTGCTGTAAAGCGAGCAGAACTAGGAGAACAATTTGTACAATGATAACATAGAGAAAAACAACTTTAAAAGACATTAGAAATCTGATCAATCCCATGATAAACTATTAGTCCAAAAGAATGAAGATGAAACATGCCACTAACATCCTGACAAAGAGGTGTAGAACTTCAAATGCAGAAAGACTTATACACACATTTCAGACATGACCAGTGTGGGCAAATTTATTTTACTGAGCTACACTGTTATCCACTGAGATCAGTAAACAGACATATAAACAGTCAAACCAGAAAGCAAAAAACAGCATTAACTGAAGTCAAGAAGACTCGGTTAGTCGAAGATTCCAATAAAACATCACAAGGTTTAACAAAGAGACATTTGTCTACACCTGCTTTCTGCCAGACTGCTTCAAGTTTTCCCTGAAGTTTTTGTCAAATAGTGAGCCCTCACCCAGTAGCTGCACTTTTTAAAGATTTATCAAACCCTAGACTACTCTACTCTGTGCTTATGTAGGTTGTCTATCTGATCTATTTCACTGAATGACCCCTGCATTTTTAATCTATTTTTTTTTTGTTACATTTTAAGGCACAAGTTGTCTGCCAAACTCGCTCCCCACACCTTACTAGAAAAGGTCACCATTTGACACAGATAGACACACACACCCTCACACACACACACGCACACACACACACACACACACACACACACACTTTTTGTCCTATATGTCCAAATGCATCATGGAAGGCATTCATGGCTATTGATAGCAGTATATTTTGGGTAGCACCAACTGTTTCCTGGTTCCCTATGCGGCATCAGTCACAGTCCAATAACAGCACTTCATTGCACAGCCCCAATTTCTGCCATTGCTTGAGCAACAAGGAGCCTTCTGCAGTCTGAAACTTTAGTAAGACCATTACCCTGTTTTTTGACTTGCAATTTTTCTCTTAGTCCTTCATCATCCATGCAGTGGTTCTCAACCTGTGGGTCGCAACCCCTTTGGGGGTCGAATGACCTTTTCACAGGCATAGCCTAAGACCATCGGAAAACACATATTTCCGATGGTCTTAGGAACCTCCTCTATCCATCTCCAGATGGGTCTGCCCACATGCAGAGACACCCACACACGAGTATTAAAGGGTCGCGGCATTAGGAAGGTTGAGAACCACTGATCCATTGGTTCTCGCCTCCAGGCATTTGCAGACAACTACAGCAAGGAAGATTGGTCAATGTCACAAGACTTACATGTATACTCAGCACACTCTCTGGTAAAAGTCCCAAGTTCTTTATCTATACCTCTACCCAGTACCTCAAGGTGCAGTTTGCTCTCATATTTTCTTCTGGTGTCACCACAGTTCTAGACTTTTGTGGAATTCTGGACAAAGAGTCTGCATCCACATAAGTCTCACCATGCCTGTAATGTATGCTGAAATTATAAATGGCCAGTGCTGCTACCCACATCTGTCAAGGAGAATCCAATTTGGAACTGATCAAGATATGTCAATGAATTGTTATCAATGCATACATATACATAGTCTGAATTTCTCTGTGATGGTCCACTTCAGAGTTAAGAACTCAAGTTTATGGACAAGGCAGAGATTCATTGTCCGTCAAACTTCTGTTGGCGAATGCAATTGGTCTCTGGTGACTATTGCTTTCTTTGTATAGGACAACTCCCAAACCTTCCAAGCTGGCATCTGTGTGGAGAACAAAAAATTGGGTTTGCATAAGCCAGTGCTAGTGCAAGGGTAAGTCAGTTGATTAAGTCCTTAAATGGTTTTTTTTTCACCTTTGAGTCACACATATTAAAGAAAAAATTATTATACAGCCTTCTGACCACCCATCCCAATCCCTAAACATCACAGCTAAAGTCAATATATAGTAATGCTAGGAAACATCTAACCTTGCCTCTATGAAGTTGTCCACTCCCCCTTAGGCTATCCATCATATTCATCACTTTGTCTGGCTCAGGGGTCTTTCCTAGCTGTCATTTTCATTACTTTGTCTGGCTCAGGTGTTTTTTAGCATTCACTTTGTCTGTTCAACCCAAGCCTCACAGGACTGTTCTGCTGGGGAACATGGTTCAGGTCCAGAGAAAATGTCAATTTGGGTCGGAGTGTGGAAAATGAAAGGAAGGAATTTTGGATTTCTGAAAAGGATTTAAAACAGGTCCCAGTTTTGAGTGATAGCAGAATGTAAGTGTTTGGGACGAAAAAAACCTCATCCATAATTTAATTAAAAAAAAAACACAGAGATCTCTTACGATAAGAACAGGAGTTTATTCTGTTCCCCAGGAAAAGATGGCAGTCTTCCCCATGACTGATCATGGAGGAGAGGCCGCCAAGGTGTGGAGGAACAAAGTTTTTATACCCTAACACAACAGGGTCATATTTCCCCCATTGTCCCTTACTTCCATTGGTTGCTAGAGCCAGCGTGGGCTGTTCCTGACTCCCACAGGCTGGGAGGAGGGACCCACAGAGAGGTGGGAAAGCAGACAAAGGACTGAAGGTGGGGGTTGAAAGATTCCCAAAGGGGAATCAGCAGCAATGGAGGAGGAAGAAGGAAGTTAACAATCCAAAACTGCCTGAGAAGTTTTCACTCCCCCTAGACATAAGTCAGCAGGGACTGGTTCTAATCAGAGAGCAGAAGTAGGCTTCTGATCAGGTAAAAGATCAGAAGCTTGTATGCATTTTTAAGGAACAGTTTGAAAAGGACATAAAGTGGGAGGTTCAGAAGGTTGCATCTAGCCAATGGAGAGCAAGGAGGTGAAATTCAAATTGGGAACAGCATAAAAAGGCTGGCATCTGGGGCAGCTAGGTGACGCAGTGACGACCTGGAGTTAGGAGGATCTGAGTTCAAATCCAGTCTCAGACACTGAACACTTACTAGCTTTGTGACCTTGGGCAAGTCACTTAGCCCCAATTGCCCTGCCTTCTCCCCTCCAAAAAGACCAAAAAAAAAAAAGGCTGGCCCTTTGTCTGAGCAAATGTGCTCTCCATTCAGGAGGTACTCATTCATCAGGAATGTAGAATAATTGACTAAAATAAAATGCGAACCTTTCTGGCTTCACAACAAGTATTGGTTTTTGTTTAGACTGAGCACATTTCTCACATGATGAGATCTGTATAACACAGTGGCTATGGCTTCTGCCTTGCTTATAGATGAATTGGAATTCCTGGGTTTAATTGTGATATTCAGTCTCTTTCTAGGAATGCCTCCTTTGATTAGAAGGGATCCTACCTATTTAAGCAATTTCTTCTATTCAAAGAGTAGACAAATCTGAAATTCCTAGGATAATTCAATTCCTCTGATATATTTCTGTGGTCAAAATTCTCATGCAGGAGTAGAAAAACTTTCTGAGTTGTATTAACTTGCCCTAACATCAGTCGTCTTAACAGTACACTCTTACAATTTTTTCACGTTTTTATCCAATATCCTTAAAACATCATTCTTTTAAGATTCACTCCTAATATTTAGAGAGCTCTATACTTCTCAACTGCAAAAGCAAGATACTATTCTTCAGTTGTCTTAGCTCCCATATTTTCTGACTGCTCCATGTGTGCCTACATTAATGATACACAAATACTGATGCAATTAACAAATGTGCTGTGTTGCACGAATTTTCTTCGGGTGTAGGCTAGGTACTCTACTGTAAATAAACATCGCTGATTTTTTCCCCTAGCAAAGAATACAGACAGACAAATGAACTACAGTTTATTTGTATATTCCAGGGTGACAATCATCATCAGTAGGTGATGGATGTGTCTCATAACTCAGCAGATGGCAGATATATATGGATGTGCATGTATATGTGTATGTACCATATGTATGTGTATATATAGACATAGCGTGCCTGCACAAGTACCTCTGTGTGTGTGTGTGTGTGTGTGTGTGTGTTCTCCCCTCTAAACAAAAAAATAAAAGAGAAAATGTGTTTCTTCTAGATTAGTTTGGTCTGCAGGTAGAGAATGTAAATAGGAAAAGGGACTTATCACAACAAAAGAGGATGCTTAAATTTTTACAAAGGAAAGAATTTGTTAGCATACCCATTTACACTTGGACAAAGAAAGCAGAACCTTCTTTATCAGCCAATCAATAAGCATTTATTAAGCACTTTATCAGATAACAAAAAAGAAAGGGCACCACTTCATAAAACTAAGTCCTCTTTTGTAAAATGAGTAAAAGAAGGGGAAATATTGCAGGACAACAATACTCTGCCGTAAGCTATCCCTGCTGTACTTGCTGAGACGTCACATAGCCCCCAAACCCCTCCGCCCCTCCTCCTACACACAAAAGGACAAATACAGAACAAAATGGAGTTGGCTATGTCAGTTCTTGATAGACCACTTTTTACGCTTTTTTAAAAAATACTCTTTTTTCAACAACGGTATCACAGCTACAGCAACCTTACTGGATTAATATAGTATGTTTAAATTATACAAAGAGTACAACAAAAGACATGAATTCAAATCATGTTAACAATAACAATGACTTTTTTTACACATCCACATGTAACGATTAATTACACCTCCAGTAGCATTCAGACTTTTATGAGATAGAGGATATAGATAAATTCAGCAATTGCATAAGAGTAAGATGAAGTCAAACCAGTCTGGGTAAACTTATCACTCCTCAATAAACAAATAAATAAAGCAAACATATATATAGTTAAAATTTTAGCCAGGATACAACCAGTAACTCTAAAGAAAAAAAATACTTTTTTAAAAAAATACTTCTTTTGAACAAAAAAATGCAAACAAAAATGTTTCCCAGAATGCATAGACAAAATTTTATTTGAAACAAACTGACCACAACAAAGCTTCCTAATTCAAGAAGTTTCCCCAGCCTCAGACTGCTTGCCCAAGGCAACATCTATTTAAATGCAAAATACTGAGTTAAAAAAAGAACAAAAGTGATAACCTCAGTATTCACCATCATCAAAAAAAGCAAACCACCAAACCAGTCTATAAGAAATTCTCCAAAATTTCTAAAAAAAATAAGAAGTAACAATAATTTGTTACAGTCCAAATTGTAAATGAGTTTATAAGAAAAAATTCCTATCTGAATTCATTCCATAATCCAAGCCAGCAAAAGTACAAACAAGGGATCAGATAGAATTGAAGGGTGGGATTTTTAATGGCAATTCAAAGCTTAAGACTTTTGAGTTAAAAAGGTATATTTAAGGACTTCCATTAAAAAAATAATCATCTACTGAAGCAGCTCAGAATTAAAGAGAAAGAAAATGGCCCCAGTTTTTAGAAAAACTAGCAAATCCACATTTTTTGCAAAAGAATAGTAACCAGAAATTATATTTCTATGCACAGAGCTCCCACATGTAACAAGGCTGTCATATGTAATATGGGGTTCTCCAATATGTTGTTATACTTTTTTTTTCCAATAGTAGAATAGAGGTAAAGAAACTAGATGCTTGTTAATTGTAAGGGAGTGGGGGGATAAGCGGATTTAATTTTTTAAAAAAAGTTTTGCCTTTGTACCTCAATCATTCTCCCTTTTTTCTCCCTGGAAAGGTTACTTTCCAAAATGACAATTTACTTCTTAGTCCCTACACAGACTCCTCATAGAATGATAGTTAAAGGGCAGTTGACCAAGATTCCATTGCCCCTTAAAGGTTCAGTATGATGTACTAGATAGCGTGTGGGTCAGAGACCACCAACTTAAATAAAATACGGAGACTTCTCAAGGTGAAAACAAAAAGGAGCTTTATTCTGATCTTGTGAGAAAGGACATCTTTGCTCCAGTCAGGTGTCAGGCAAGAGAGGTGACTTGCAGGAAGGAAGCACCACCTAACACGGAAACCCTCTAACCCCCAACTGGCCCTTACTCCCATTAGTGAGGAGGAGGGCTCACAATCTAAGTGCTAGAATTTCCCTTAGAGACAAAGAACATGGTTTTGTCCTTATTTGGCCTATCTTGTGCTGAGGTGACACTGGGGAAGGTTTCCATTGCTCTAAGTCCCAGATTCCTGTAAGGTCAGGTGACTTCTAAACTTAGGCCTAGTGGATGCTGAAGCCACTCTAAATTTGAGAAGTATTCACTTGGTTTTCTTACCTCACTCATCCCCAAACTAAAAACGCCTCTAATTGGTCTCAATAGATAACCCAATCAATTGTATTAATACCCAATAGCTCTTACATTATCTTGAAATACACAATGACCATGTATATATGGGGAAATGGTACTGAATTTAGTTACAAAGTATAAAGGAGAAATAAGAATGTAATAGGATGTTCAGAATGGGAAAACTTCACTGCAAGTTATCCCTCACAATAGGGTACTAGACTTGGATTCAGGAAGATCCTGGTTCAAATTCCATCTCTTACATTTTACTGTGTGACCTTGGATGAGTCACTTAACATGTCTGTGCCTCAGTTTTCTCATCTATAAAAATGGAAGTATTGTACTCAATGGCTTCTAAGATCCTTTCCATTCTAAATCTACAATCCTATGCTTTTATGAGTATTTGTAGTCTCTGAGGAAGAGGCTACTGAAGCTGGTAATATGTAAATAAGGTAAATACATTGTAGTTAAGGAGGTAGGATACTAGTAGGTGGGAGATCAGGAAAGGCACAGGGTAGACGGTGGTGCTTGAAGTGCACGTTGAAGGGAATAAAGGATTCTGTCATTTGGAAGTGTGGGAAACAATGGGAGGAATTTTGTTTCCACGTAATTAAAAGTGCTCCTGTCTTTGAGTGATAGTAGAATGTAGATCGGAAATGACTGGTTCTAATCAGAGCTGTGATCTAGCAGAGTCAGATTTCTGATAAGATAGGGGCTAGAGGTTTGTACACATGCTTGATGAGTTATTTGAGGGGAGCATGACGTGGGCAGTTCAGGAGGTTGCACCTCACCAATGGAGAACAAGGCAGGAAATTCTAATGGAAGCAGTATAAAAGGGCTTGCATTTGTCTGAGTTGACGAACTCCATTTAAGGGAGCTACCCATTTATTCAGAAAGAATAAATGTAATAAAAAAAAACCTTCCTGGTTTTCCCAATTCATTTATTCCTAGACTAATCATATTTCTAACAATTGGGGGCTCGTCCAGGATTTATATAGCATCAGAAAAAAGGAAGTTTCCTGAGGACAAAGGAGAGGTGCCCCTGCTGGTTTTCAGCAAGCCCAGCAGGCCCAAGTGTCCACAAGTTAGAATTTCCCTTTTTTGGACTGCTAAATTCCTGGGACTATTTTTGGAATGTTGTTAACCCAGGAACATAGGTAAAAAGAGATTGAATGAGAAATTAAATGGCCTGAAACTGTGCAGGTCAGGGTCCTGAGCATAACGGGAAGATTTGGGATCTAAAGTATCCTTTTGTCAAGTCTTAGATTCTAGGTTGGTAAGTGAAGTTTGCCTAGAATGGGAAGGAGCTCTTACATTTGGGTACCTGGGGAGGATAGGATTCCTCCAAGCATTAGCTCCATGAAACCCATTAGGAGAAATGCTGTTTAGGTGAACCTGGAAACACTCCCTACCCCAATATGTTCCTGAGAGGACCTTTGGAGGAAGGAAGGAGAGAAGAAGAAGAAGGGTAAAAGTGGGGAGAAAAAAAGAAAAAAAATTCCTAAATTGGTTTATTTCCTAAAAAGAGAAGATCTGTATTGGTTTGTCTATATTTGTTTTGTGTGTTTCTGTGTGGGGTGAGTGTCTGTGTGTAATCTGCCAACGTATTAAGTTTAAAATGCAGTCAGCCAGCAAGAGCAACAAGGGCCAGACTTTTTCTTGTAATTCTGCGATCACTCTCTCTCTTTCTCTCTCTCTCTTTCTCTCTCTGTCTCTGTCTCTCTGTCTCTGTCTCTCTCTCTGTGACTCTGTCTCTCTCTCTTTCTCTCTCTCCCTCCCTTCCTGATTGTAGCAGCATCAGAGGAGCAAATAAATGGGAAAGAGAGAAAGTAGTTCATATGGAGAGTAAAAGCAATTTGAAGAGTGTAAGAGAAGTGTCTAATGTTTAAAGGGGCTTTAATCAAAGTTCACCAGAAGGATAAGTAGATTGAAGGAAAGGCAAGAGAGGAATGTGAGTAGAAAGGCAGGTATAATCTGCTTCCATGGACAGTGTAAAAGGCTTGGGGACTTTGTGGAAAGTTGGGAGAGGGGGGAGACATCCTCTTTAAATTCAGCTCTGGCCAAGTTTTGAATGTGAAGAGGCAGAAAAAAAGAAAAAGAGGGTGAAGGGAATCTTTTTCCCTCAGATCACTGGAAGGCAGGTTGATTAGCATCTGACCATTTCCTGCCTCACCTAAAAGAAAAGTCTTTGTGTAACAAAACACAACCAAAAGGTAACTGAATTCATTCTGGTCATATTTGGAAATGTGAAAAGTGAAATGTGTTACTCCTAATTTAAGGCTTAAGATAGGTTAGAATTTATTATACTATTTGGCACTAAAAAATAATAATAATTTTTTTTGCTTGTAGTGGAGAATGGGGGAGGCAGACACCTTAAAATCAACATACCTAAGAAGGCCTCTTCCAGTATATTGAATGAGATATGAATGAACTATGAATGCCAGACCAGAAGTCATTCACAAAGGCGAGACCCATTTACCCAGACTTGGTATTAGACAATGGAACTTTTATTATTGACATCCTGGGCTAGAATCTTCAAACTAACACTTTTGTCAAATCTATTAGTGAATGAGAAACCTTTTCTCATGCTGTCTGTTGCAGACAAAAGTGTCTTTAAAGAGGCCTAGAATAATGGCCTTATTATTTGGCATTATGATTGTAAAGTACTTAAAACAAAGACTGGCATATGTTAGACTAAAAATGATAAGCTGAATAATTTCTATATGTGATAATCTGGAAATGTAATTGATTGTTTCTGTATTTCTAAATTACATTGTAATAATGCTGCTAGTATTTACTATGATAGCAGATGTATGCATGTAACGATACTGGGATTTGAAGATCTTCCACGCCCCTTGAGCTTGCTGATGTAGCAGGAAGGGGTGGAGCAAGAGAACGCCGGAACCAAGCTAGTCGTTGTGCGGTGCTGACTGGAAGCGGCGGCAGAGGCAGTGGCTGC
>CM053581.1:424640470-424691886 GCA_028627135.1 Pseudochirops cupreus
TATCTTTGTGTGCGTTTTGGAGTTCCAGGATTGGTTTAGAGTCCTATTTTATGGGTATTTTGGGGTGGCTATGTGAGAGCTGCGATGTGTTGCTGCTTCTACGCTGCCATCTTGGCTCCGCCCCCCGCAAAGTGATATTATTGTAAGAAGGCTAGAGCTGAAGTTAGAAGGACTGGATTTCTTTCTTGGCTGTCACTTCAACATCCAGGTTAATTCTCTCTCAACTACCCCAGGCTCATAGCTCCTTAACTTACTCATTTTAATCGTGACCTTGGTTACATGCAAATATGTGATCTTGACTTTGACCCTGATCTGAGCACAATCTATTGTCATTCCACCTCTCCCTGTACCTTTGCAACTCCAGAACCTGTTCTTCATCCGCAGTGGGCCTTCTAACCCCTCAGTTCCTCAAGTCTTTCCCAGATCATCACTTCTGCACTAACTTCACCCCATCTTGACTCCTAGATGATGCAGTTCAACTTTACATTTTCCTCTTGAGTTGCTTGTCCCTTTATTGTATTGCTTATCCTGCTCTGCCAAGTTTCTCTCAGCCTTGGTCACTTACCTTTGCTCCTACTCATACGCTGCTAAATGAAGTTGTACTGATTGGGTCACTAACAAATTTATATAACCTCAACTGGGCACTCACATTTGCAAGGCAATCCTTTTACACATCCCTAATTGGCTCATGATCCCACTTCCCACAGCAGTTGTTACAAACCTTTCCATCCTCTCCAAACCTCCCATAGTTCCCACTCCCCCCATCCTCTCAGTTGAGAATGTTGCCTCATACTTTTCTGAAAAAAAAAAACCTGAGGTCATTCGTAAGAGTTCCCTTTTATCCTCACTTCTTCATCTCACATCACCCAAGATACCTTCTGCTACTATCACCTTCTTTACCCCTGTCTCACATGAAGAGGTGGTTCTTCTTGTCAAGGTAAAGCCCTCTCTCTACATAAATGATTCTATTTCACTCCACCTTCTTCACCAGATAGCCCCCTTTATCATCCCCATTCTCTTATCTTCCACTTTTTTCTGTCTTCTGGCTGCTTCCCTACTGCCTACAAACAGGTTTATGTTGCACAGTCTCAAAAATCTCTCACTCTGGGGCAGCTAAGTGGTGCAGTGGATAGAGCCAAGAGGACCTGAGGACCAGGAGGATATTTATTAGCTGTGTGACCCTGGGCAAGTCGCTTAACCCCAAATCGCCTCCAAAAAAAATAGTAAAAAACTCTCACTTTATCCATCCATCCCTGCTAATTATCTCATATTTCTCTTCTGTTTTGTGTCTAAATTCCTTGAGAAGGCTGTGTACAATAAGTACCTCAATTTTTTTTTCTACCTATTCTCTTAACCCTCTTCATTCAAATGAAATTGCTCTCTCCAAAGCTACTGATTATCTCTTAATTACCAAATAGCCTTTTCTCAGTCTTCATCCTTCTTGACCTTTCCTTGACCTTGGCCTTTGACACTGTTGATCAGTGATCTCTGTTTTAAATGAACATTTCTTTTAATAATGGAGAACAATAGTACAAAAATAGCAGTACATTGTTCTCATCATTGTGCAAGTCCATGCAACATTCCATATCAGTACCTGCAAACTCTCTATTAAAAAACAAACAAAAAAATCTAACAGAAATATATCTTCTCTCCTTCCCATTTCCCCACCCAGTTGAATAAAGAGAAAAGGAAAATAAATTCCTTATATCAAATATGCATAATCAAGAAACATGCATTCCCTCCGTGTTTGTATGTATCTCATTCTGCTCCCTCAATCTATTACCTCTCTTTCAGAAGGGATAACCCTTTTTTTGATATTTCTCTCTAGGCTCCTACCTCTCTGACTGTGCCCTCTGCCTCTCCTTGGCTGCTTTTTCATTTAGGTCATGCCCACTAATAGTGAGTGTCCCACAGGGCTCTCTCCTGGGTCCTCTTCTCTTCTCTCTGTATTATTATTTCATTTGGTGGTCTTATTAGCTCCCATGAAATTAGAGGTCTATGTAGATGTTTCTCAGATCTATTCATCCATCCCTAATCTCTCTGATGATTAACCTGTCTGTAATTGGAGACCGACTTCCTGGATATCTCAAACTGGGTATCTCTTATACATCTAAAATTCACCATGAACTTACCGTCTTTCTTCCAAATCTTCCCTTCTTCCTAACTTCTGTATTACTGTTAAGAGCACCACCATCTTCCCCGTCAGTGAAGTTCACAATCTATGTGTAAGCTTTGACTCCTCACTCTCTCTCACACCCCATATACAATCTGTTGTTAAGAACTGTTGAATTTTATTTTTGTAACATCTCTTATATATACCTCCTTCTCTTCTCCAACACCTCCACTACCATGATGCAGGCCCTCATCACCACAGACCTAAATTATTGCAATAGTCTGTTGACTGATCAGCCTGCCACATGTTTCTCTTTACTCTGTCCCGTCATTTACTCCTTTGTCAAAGTGATCTTCCTAAAATGTAGGCCTGACCATGTCACCCTATCAACTCCAGTGGCTCCCTCCTCTGTTTGACATTCAAAGTCCTTCATAATCTGTTCCACCCCTTCCAGACTTTTTACACCTATCCCTTGACTCCCTGCACCATGTAGGTGAAACAGTGAAACAGGCCTCCCGGGAGTTTCTTGAACAAGACATTTCTTTTCTTGATGTAATGTTAATGGAATAGGAAAATCTTCCCTGCTCATTAATAGGTATATGTGACCTGCTTTGAACTCTGGCCTAGCTCACAGCTGTGATATAGCCTAAGTCACGTGGAGCCTAGTATGGGAGAAGCTTGGAGAGCTTCTCCAGAGCAGGAAAGGCAGAGAAGAGGGCAGAGGGAGGAATTTGCCTAGTGGAACTTGTTTGTGGGGAGGCCTGACAGAAAGCATGCTTAAGATGTCGGGCACTCTCTGGATTAGTGATGAGTACCTTGCTAAATCTTACTTCCTGGTATCCTAATAGTGATGTTCCAAATAAATATTTTGGATTTGCCTTTGAGGAAGAGAGTTTATTATATTTTGCAAATTTACCCTAGAAATACACATGCATATTCATAGCAGCTGCTATGGGTATCACACTGGCATTACACTTGGCTCCAGGCATTTTCACTGGCTGACTCTCAGTGCTTGGAACGCTCTCCCTGCTCATCTTTGCCTCCTGGCTTCCCTGGCTTCCTTCAAGTCCCAAGTAATATTCCACTTTCACCAGGAAGTCTCTCCCAGTTCTTTAATTTTAGTAAATTTCCTCTGTTTATTATTTCCAATTTATCCTTGTTTATAAACATGCTATAGCTTGTTCATAAACATGTTTTGTATGTTGCCTTCCTATCAGACAGTTCCTTCAAGGCAGGAACTTTTACTTTTTTTCTCTTTGTATCTTGAATGCTTAGCACAATGCCTAGCACAAGTAAGGGCTTAATAAATGTTTATTTATTAACTCAATAACTGACCATGCTACTTTGGATAAGCCACGTGGCTGCTGTACCACTGTTTCTTTAACTATAAAATGAGGGAGTTAGATCAGATCATCTCTCGGATTTCTTAAAATTCTAATATTATTTGGTTCTATAATGATACCCTTATTCCATAAGACAAGTCATATCTTTAGACTAGGGCAAATGGCATTAGTCCTGTCAGATGATCTCCCCTAAATGCAGAAACAGAACGTGAAGGTATTGCTGATCCGGTGCATTCCATCTTTTGGGAACCCAGTTTCTCCATCTATGAAATGAAGAAGTTAAATTGGATGATTTTAAAAGTCTTTTTCATCTTTAAATTTTATTATTGATTGGGAGGCAAAGTTGGGGAAAGCTGGCTATTTCTCGGGACTTCTTCTGGGTCCTCCTCTTGGAGAAGATTGTAGAGTCATTTCCATTCCTTTCGTTCCATTTTTGTTCACATTTTTTGAATATAGATACTCAGAATCTCTTTCCCTTATTGAACAGTTTCCCCTCCCCTTGCCTCCACCCGAAATTCTGGGACAGCCTCTCCCTTTTATACAAACTGCTTTGGGTGTCAATCACACAAGGCTTTGATTGACTGAAGAAGTGGTACAGCACCCCCTTCTGCTCCTTTGATTCAATCAAAAAGTGTTCTTAATTAATCAAAGCACCTGAGTCACTCGGGAGGTTTTACCCTAACTCTTAGACCCTCCTCCCAGTTTTTATATTCATTGTTTTTAGTAACACTTCCGGAGTTTATTTGGCAAAAGGTCAAATCCTGAATAGTGCTTTAGTGATTTGAGAAGGTTTTCTGAATTGAAGCCTTTTCTGAATCAAAGAAGGGTTTTTGTCCAACATGTAGTTTGTAATCCAGTCCCATAATTAGTATTCTTCCCTCTTCAAATGATTTAAACTTCTAGGAAAGGGTTTTGAGGGTATTCCATTTCATTTCCAGTTCTGAGATAGTTTTCTCTTTTTCTGAGTTGGGAAGGTATACGATTCTTAGGATCTTCAATGACCTAGGACCTTTTGAGGCAGCCAGAATGATTGTTGCATTCACGCAATAACATTGCTAGGCTATGCAAAATAGTCATTAATTTGCTAACAATAAATTAAGCATAGTTAACAAACTGTACATTATACCCAAGCAAAACAATATATCCAAAATAATAAATTAATAACATTCAGCAATTAAGATGTGCATCAATCTATAAATGTAATTTCTTGGCAACTTGTCTGTAGCTGTTTTTCCAGTTTCACCTGGGATATCTAAGTTAGTCTGGTCACAGGCTTGATCTGCTATAACCTGATGCCCTATCTGCCCCTATTACCAATGGTAGCTGATGGTACCAGCTGATCATCTTCATCAGGACTAAAGTCCTGCCTTCCTAAACTTGAGTTCATGAAAGGTTAATTACTTCTTGCTGCGACTTTACATTCTGGATTCCCTTTTTTTTTTTGTCTTTTGGAGGGGGGAGGGCAGAGCAATTGGGGTTAAGTGACTTGCCCAAGGTCACACAAGTTAAGTGTTAAGTGTCTCAGGTCGGATTTGGACTCAGGTCCTCCTGACTCCAGGGCCGGTGCTCTATTCACTGCGCCACCTAGTCACCCCTGGATCCCTTCCAATAGAAATTGCAGTCTAATGGGTGGGCACCTTGCAAGAAAATTTCCCCTGGCTTGCTTATAGGAAAAAGAAGATGCCAAGGTGGAAAATGCATTTTTCTAAAGGAGAAATAAGGGAGTGGCCAATACAGGGCGAGAGGGTCCAGGGACCTTTGGCCTTCAGGCAGGCTGTTCTAATCCTTTTGATAGCTGTTTCTGAACTTGTAGTATGATGTGGTAGCCAAAAAAGCTAATGGAATCTTAGATTGCGTTAACTGCATTAATATGGTGTCTAGATCCTGATAAGAATACATTTGGCACACTATATCCAGTACTGGACACCATGTTTTAAATGTACAAAGTTGACAAACTGCAGAACATTTCCAGAGGCCATTCTTCATTTATCTGTTTTAATTTGGAATTGATTTTGACATATGCTAAGATTATTCCTATGTCGGTAACCATTAGTTTCTTGCTTGCCATAATATAGTTAGTTTCACTTTTTATGATGCTGTTTGTTGATTTCTATGCCCAATGCCATCAGATTTTTTTCCGCTTTAGAAACAAAAGGAGCCTCAGTCCCTACAATCCTTTGCAGGGCTATTCAAATAATCTTCTGAGCACCCAAGATTAGATGGCTGGGTTCTGGACTGCTCTCCACTCTCCACTTCCCATCTGCAACTCAGTTTGGTTTGAACTCCAGGGAACACGCTGATCACTTGAAATCTTATCATTGTCACACCAGTTAACTCAGCCTTGGATACTCAACCCCTCACCTCCCTGAGCATCCTCTCCCTTCTGATCGAAGGCTGGAGGGTGGAGGGATTAATTCCTCCCAAAGCTGTCCTTGACCGAGGGCTGGGATATGCACTTCTCCATTCTGCTTTTCACTTTGCATCTTCCTCTTGTGTGTTAGATTATAAATTCCTTGAGGTCAGAGACTTATCTTTTTTCTCACGTGCATACCCAGCACATAGAACAGTCACTGACACACTGTATTTATAAGTACTTAATAAATGTTTATTGAATTGAATTGCTCAAAAATGTTCAGGGATTCCCTGTTGTCTCTGAGATAAAAGTGCAAACTCTTTAAGTTAGCATGCAAGACTCTTTTATACATCCAGTATAACTTTCCAAGTTTATTCTACATTTTTCCCTCAAACTCTGTGTTCTGGTCAAAATGACCGACATACTGCTCGCTGAACTCTGGTGACTTTGCAGTGTTGTTCTCCACTGTTGGCATTACTCTTATCATTCAAAGCTCAGTGCAAGTACCACCTCCCTCCTATGGAAAGTCTTTCCTGATGCTCCTCATTATTAGTGCTCTTAAAATTATTATTATTGTTATTATTAAAATAGCTAGCATTTATATGGTGTTTTTTCTTTCTTTCTTTCTTTCTTTTTTTTTTTTTGCTTTTTGGAGGTTTGGCACAGTGGCTAGAGAACCAGTTCAAGAATCAGGAGAATCTGAGTTCAAATCTGGTCTCAGACATTTGACACTTACTAGTTGTGTGACCCTGGGCAAGTCATTTAATCCCATTTCCTAACAAAACAAAAAAAGACTAGACCCTACCTCCTTCTGGAATTCTTTGGCCTTGTGTCCTGTTGTGGGTCATATCCAGTCCTCCTTCCCAGAGGCTGACTTGGGCTAGAAGTTACTCTGATAAAGGTCTGACAGCCAAGATACTTAAATAACTGATTCAAATTTCTTTTTTTCCCCCCTTTTTGGTGAGGGGAAGGCAGGGCAATTGCCCAAGGTCACACAGCTAGTAAGTGTTAAGTGTCTGAGGCTGGATCTGAACTCACATCCTACTGACTCCAGGGCCGGTGCTCTATTCACTGTGCCACCTAGCTGCCCCCAGGGCTGAGGAGTCTGTTCCCTTGTGGTCCATGAGGGAGCTGGATGCTCTAGTCATGGACAATGGGATCATAGATAAAGGAAGGACTAGTAGAGACTGAAGAGTCTAATCCTTTCATTTTACAGATGAGGAAAATGGAGAGGTTAAATGCCTTGCCTGTGTTCACAGCTACCAAACGACAGAATTGGTTTGGAACCAAGGCCTTCCTGATTCCAAGTCCGGCACTCTATTCACCATACCACAGTGTATGGTGCGTCTCCCTAATTTAAAGATGGTGGTAAAGATTAAATTAGTCCTGAGGGACTTTAGTGTAAGGGAGGTGCACACGCTTCTTAGACTGTGAAAAATATTCTCTGCCCAGTAGCAACCCACAGAGTCTTGGAGAACCTGCACCTGGAAATACGTGATTTGGTAGAGGGACCTTTCCCCTCTCTACTTCACAGCATGTACAGGTGTCCTATGTTTCTTGCCAGCTTGTTTCATGATGGTGAAAAGCCTTTTAATTGGCTACTGAGCTAGAAGTGGGAGCACATACAAAAGGCTTGAACAAACAAAAACCTTTCTCTTAACTTTCACCTGAGGAAGAAGGAAAGCTGCTAGGGGCCTCTGAATGGGAAGATTGGGGTCTTTAGCCCCCTCATCAGATCAACATGTGGCTATAAATTAAGAAATGAAAGGTGGCTAGGTGGCACAGTGAATAGAGCACTGGCCCTGGAGTCAGGAGGACCTGAGTTCAAATCTGGCCTCAGATATTTAACACTTACTAGCTGCGTGACTTTGGGTAAGTCACTTAACCACAATTACCCTACCTCCCCTCCTCCAAAACACACAAAAAAAAATGAACTGAGTGAATGGGGAGGTTTTTATTGTTCTGTCTGTCTCTGTCTCTTTAGCAAAATTAAGCAACGTATAAAAAAAATATGTTGTTATATGCAGCATTCCACATCCATGTTCTCTTACCTCTGCAAAGAAATAGAAAGAAGTACTTCTCGCGTCTGTTCTTTGGGACCAAGCACGGTTATTATAAATTTGTGGTGTTCGGTTCCAGTTTTTCTTCTTTCCGTTTACATTGTATACATTTTTCCTCTCCATTCTGCTCACTTCGCTTTGCATCAATTTATATAAAGCTTTCCATTCTTCTCTATATTAATTATATCCATTGTTTCTTAGAGCACAGTCATATTCCGTTACATTCACGGCCCAAGATTTGTTGATTTGGAAATGCCCCTATTGACAGGCATTTACTTTGATTCTAATTCTTTGGTAACATAAAAAGTGCTACTTTAACTATTTTGGTGTAGGACTTACTTTTTGTCATTGACCTCCTTGGTCAATGCACAATCACTTGGTTAAGGATATGGACTCTCTTCACATAATTCCAAACTGATTGGTCCAACTGAATGGTTGGACCACTTCACAGCTCCATGGCAATGGACTCACGTGCCCTTCTTTATTCCGATGTGCACTTCTCCTACTATTAGTAAGTTAGAGAATTCCTTCTTATGGTTATCAATAGTTTGTAATTCTTCTTATCAAATGAGCTAACATTTGCAAGTGCTTAATAAATGGTGGTTTAACTGCTTTCCTTTCCTCTGTTGTGAACTTTTTGTTCATAATCTTTAACCACATCTATTGTAGAAATGGATTTTGGTCTCTCACTTATATTAGTTTGCATTCTTATCAGTCAATAAGCATTTATTAAAGCTAGGCACCACAATAAACACTGGGGATATCAAATCCTAATCAGAGATTTTTGATATTAAAATTTTTTTCCCCAGCTGACTATTCCCATTCTTATCCTAGATGTGTTAATTGTGCTTGTGCAAAAACTTTTCAATTTCATGAAATCAAAATGATCTGTGTTATCCTTTGTAAACGCCTCTATCCCTTGTTTGGTTAAGAATTGAATTCTCTTTCAATTTTTCCGTGGTGTTACTTATAATGTGGTTTATATTATATAGTACTATTTTTAACATTAGGGTCACATATCTGTTTTGAATTTGTAAGAAGCTTCTCTAAGCCTAATTTCTGCTAGACTCCTTTCCAGTTATCCCAGAAGTACTTATCAAATGGGAATTATTTTCTAGGTTTATCAAATCCTAGGCTTATTTAATTCAATTGTTTAAAATCCCTCTTTGTCTGGTCGGTTCCATTGATCTACTTTTCTATTTTTAAAAGCAGCGGCAAATAGTTTTTTTACAGTTTCTGCTTTATATTTTTGTTTGAAGTCAGCATATATGATTGTTTCCCCATTCATTCTTACCTTTTTTCATTATTTCCTTTAATATTTTAGATCTTTTGTTCCTTCAAATGAATTTTGTCATTATTTTATCTCACTTTCTAAAGTATGCCTTTCATAGTTTGATTGGTGTAGCATTAAGTCTATACATTAATTGTGGTAGTTTTATAATTTTTATTATATTGACATGGTCCAGCCATGAACACTCAATATTTCTTCAGCTATTCTACTTGCTGCTTCTTTAAGAAGCATTTTATAGTCAAATTTATAAAATACTGAATGCACTTTGGTAGATCGATTCCTAAATATTTTATCCCTTTTAGCTATTTTGAAAGGGACTTCCTTTCCTATTCACGACTTCTGGATTTTTGTTATGTAGCAATGTTGTTGATTTTTTGTGAGTTTATTTTATAGTCTGAAACTTTGATGAAGCCATCATTTGTCTCTAGTAAGTCTCCATTTAGGTCTATATCTTTTGTTTGTGCATTTTGTATTGGTTGCTATATTTTATGTTATGGTCTTTTAATGATGTGTTTAGTTATTTCTATATTTTTACAACTATTTGCAATTTCTCTGTACTCTCATAGATGATTCATATTTAGATTCTGTGCCATTTGGTATATGTTTCACATCAATGTTGGCTTAGTCTACTATTACTTTAAGAATAACATCAATTTTTTATTTATATCTATTGTTCCATGGATTTTTCTTTTATAATAGTCTGGCTACAGTTCCTGCTTTTTGGATTCACCAGATGCAAAATGAATTTTATTTTATACTCTCCTTTTTATTCTATGTAGACCTTTGCTTCTTAGATGTGTTTCTTCTAATTAACACATTGTAAGGTCTAATGCATTCTGCCATTCTCTTACATTTTATTGGATTATTTAGTCTATTTACATTTAAAGTTATGAGAGTTAGATTTGCATTTTTTTCTTTGTGTCTTTGGCATTAAAAAAAAGTGCTGTTTTTTTTTTTTTAATCACCTTCCACTTCTAAATAAATACTTTATCTCTATGGTTAATTGTGTTTAAACTAGTTCTAATCCTATTCCCACAGGCTCTCTTCTGCTTTTTATTCTCCTTTCCTGTTTATTAACCATTTGCTAGTTTGTGGGTTTTACAAATCATTGGCTTCTTTTTCTTTCTTTCATTTATTTACTTATCTCTTTCTTCCCACTTTCCCTCCTTTCCCCAACCCCTGACAGTTAAGTGGTTAGTTCAAAATCCACTCTCTTCTCCTCCTTTTTGACTTCTTATGCAATTACTTTTCTTTTATCTATGCCTTTTCTAAGAATACTTTGTTCTATTTATTAATTCTCTTCCATCACTGTCTATCCTGAAATTTCGTTCTCTGATTCATTGTCTATGTCTTGATGCCTTCTTTAATCTCTTTGTATTCCTCTTGGAGGCAAATCTGCTGAACGACCAGGTTCAGTTCTCTTTTTAAACTGATTTCTATGTGATTTACTTTATTGCGCCATTCTCTTCCTCTCTCCCTCTCAGTATCGGTTCATGAGGGAAGCGATGTGACTAGATGTAGTTCCCAACGCTAACAATTGCCCTGTGTCTTAAATTGTGCAGTATGATTTAAGCCCTCCCCTTCCCCGTGTCATCTCTAGGTCTGTGTTCCCCATTATTCTGAGTGCCAGCTTCCCCAGGAGCTCTCATATCCCATCTCCTGCAGTAGGATGTTGTCAGTGAGCCACAACGTTTTCTCAAAAAAGTAGTTTTCTAGTGTTCCAAATGCCCACCGATTAAGTCCATTATGTGAATTCTTCATCCACCCTTTTATGGTCATGCACTTTTTCACTCATGGGAATGCTCCACATCTTTTATGCTCTTCCCTTTGATTCCTCTTTTCTGCTGTCTCTCCTCTGGACTTAATAAGAGTGTATCACTCATTCCCTCCTATCCTTCCATCTTCTTTCTCCTCATTTATGCATCCCCCCACTTTATAATTTTGTCTCACAAAATACATGATTAATTCGCTTGTAGGGGATTGTGAAGTTCAGTCCATAGTGACTCCAGTTTCATTTCTATTATTTCTTTAAATTCTGCTTACTTCCTTATCCCCTTGTGTACTTAAAACCCCCTGCCAAAACCAATCCTTGATGATCCTTCTAAGTTTATTTGTTTTTTCAATCCCTTTCTCTTTCTGTCCCTTTCCTTAGCAGTTCTTAAGTTTCTGTTATTTGCAAACCAAATGTTCTGCTCATATTTTCTCTGTCCCCCTCCCCACCTGCCCCCAGGAATGTCTCAATCGCTTCTTTTTTGTTCAATGTATATCTTTTTTTCATTAATTATGTGAGGGATAATTTATAGTGAAGTTTCCCCATTCTGAAAAATCAAATCTAGAATGGCTTCAGTATTTACTAGGCCTAGGGTTAGGTCACTTGACCTTCAAGCAATCCGGGGCTTAGAGCAATGGAGACCCTCCCCCAGAGCCAACTCAGCAGATGATATGCCAAATAAGGTTAAGACTGCTTTCATTGGACACCCACATGTTTCCGGGTCCTGAAAGATTCCCGCACTTAGGTTGTAGGACAGCCCCCCTACCAATAAGAGTGAAGGCCAGTTGGGGGGGTTGGGTTTCTGCATTGGAAGATTATATAACCATAGGCTGGCTTCTACCTGACACTCTCTCCCTGCAGATGCCATGTTGGGCAACAGGGGGCAGGGTCCTTTCTCATGAGAAAGAATAAAGACCTTTTCTGACCTTAGATTCAGACTCCGAACTCTTTCATCTCACACAATTATGTTCAGGTATATCATTTCAGGTGGCAGCTTGAGAGCCTTTTTTTTTTTTTCAGAATATACTATTCCATTCTTTTCTGTAGGTAAGAACAGCAGCTGGTACAGGAAAGGAGCCAAATGGATGCATTTTCACTTTCTTTTTCATGACAGCAGCTATTTGCTACATTAAATTTTGGATAGAAAAACATGCCTCCCAAAGGGAGAGAGAGTGAATTTCTTTGCAAGGGAAAGCCATGCCCATACAGGGCAGTGAGCTGCTAGAGAATATCTGCCCACAAGATGGGAGGAGGTATTGGAAGGGCACTTGTTCTATGTTGGGACAAAATGAGGCACTCACAAGTCATTGAACAGTTAACCCAAGGAGGTTTACTTTACCCTAACACAGTAAGGATATTTAACAAAGATACAGTTTTATTTCTTCAGACATAGTCTTTCCCCCACCCTCCCTGCCAACCCCATCTCCATATAGAAACACAAATCTCCCAAGGCTGAAGGGCCCAGAATCCATGTGCTTGGGACTTTGTAATGCCCTTTCATGACCAGGAAACTGCCAACCAGTTCCCAGGGATGTCAGACAGGCCTGGCCCAGGTTGGCTGGGAAAAAGAGGAGGCTGGGAAAGGAAGCTGCATCAGGTCCCAGGGTCAGCTTAGCCTCTTTTTAATAGGAAGGATAACTAGTATTTATAGAATGCCCACTCTATGCCAGGCACGGTGCTGTGTGTCTTACAAATATCATCTCTTTTGATCCTCACACCAACCTTCGGACACAGGTGCCATTATTCCCTTTCCATTTCATAGCTGAGGATACTGGGAGAAGGAGAATTTAAAGTGACTTGTTAAGAGTCACGCAGCTGGCAAATGCCTGAGGCTAGACTTGAACTCAAACCTCCCTGGCTCCAGGTGCTATTCTGTGTGTAGGAGGACAGAGGCTGCTTCAGGGAAGTGGCTGATGAGGCAGTGAGCGTGTGGGCAGACACAGTGGGTCTGTGGGTGTTTGACAGCTCGGCCTGTCCCTGCAGTGCTAAATTCTATAACCCCATGGCTATGAGTCCCTGAGATTAGGGCAGAATGGCTCGGTAAAGAGAGTGCTGCGATGAGAGATGTGAAGAAAAGAGCCTTGGAAAGGGCTCGCAGAGAAGGAGAGGAACCGCTCTTATGAAGACCCGAGGACAGCTGGGATTCCATAGTGGGTTTTTTCTCAGACCAATCATACATTTGCCTTGTATAGGCCTGTGATTCAGCCTGCTCTTTTTAATTCTTTTCCAGGGAGAGGAGTGAGGGGAAAGCCCTGGACAGGCTACTTTTTGGCCTGGGGTCCTAAAGATTCAGTTTAGCTGTAGCTCGGCCCTGGGGCTGACAAAGTAAGGCAGCTCAGGGGATCATGGGGTGGAGCACTAGACTTGGAGCAGGAAGAACTGAATTCAAATGGGAATTCAAACACCTATTAACTGCGTGAACTTGAACGAGTCATTTGATCTCTGTCTTCATTTTCTCTTCTGTAAAATGGGGGAAATAATATCCTAGCAACTACTTCCCAGAGTTGTTGTGAGATATAATACCTGGCTCATCGGAGGATTTTTTTCTTCCTTTTTTTGGAGGGGTAATTGGGGTTAAGTGACTTGCCCAAGGTCACACAGCCAGTAAGTCTGAGGCCGGATTTGAGCTCAGGTCCTCCTGACTCCAGGGCTGGTGCTCTATTCACTGTACCACCTGGCTGCCCCTCATCATAGGTTCTTAATAGAGGCTTGTTAAATCTAAAATCTATAAATTCTTGAGAAGTGTCACTAGGGCTCAAGGTTTAAGGTGTTTAAGAAATACATGAAGATAGGGTCCTGTGGTGTAAAACCACCTTAAGTCATTGTCGCCCTATTTATTTTATGTGACTTTTAATTACTATGTTTTTTTTAAACTAAAAACCTTACCATGTGTCAATTAAATTAGGTAAAGAAGGATTTTTGACCATTTTTAGAGCAAGAATACTGGAAAATCTGGGTTCCCCACAGGCCAGGAACTGATGGCAGTGAAGACAGGGAAATGACCTTTCTAGAAAATCTGCAAGAAGCATTGTATTTAGAGTTACAGTACTCACTTTTACTTAATACCCATTTGAACTTGGCCAAGTCCCTTCTCTTTCCTCTTTCTTAGAAAAAAAACGAGGTTCAATGGAAAAAAAAAAACAACCAAAACTGGAAGCAGAATGCTTGGGTTTAATTCCCAGCTTAGCCTCTTTGTGTCACTCAAGACCTGGTACAAATCATTTATTCTCACTGGTGCTTAGCTTTCTCATCTATAACATGAAGGGACTGGCCTGCATGGCCTCCAAGGTCGCTTCTCTATGATCCCTCTCTGGGTCTCTGTTTCCTCATCTGTAAAATAGAGCCTGATCTAGAAGATCTCCAGGGTCCTTTCAGGTTGGAATTTCAGCTCCTGTGTTTCTATACGGGGTAGGGGGCAGGGATGGAGGGGTGCTGTCAGGGAGACTGTGGCCTGGGATTTAGTAGTGAATGATGAAGATGTCTCAGACTAGGGTGTTTCTTTTCTCAAGTCTCAGAGCTAAACCTCCAAAGGAAGAGTTCCATTGGCTCCAATTCCATTTTGTGAGCACTGCAGAAGAGCTTGGCTTCGAGCTTGAGCATGTGTTAGAGAAGAATCACACCAGCCTTGATCTAGCTCATTCAGAGGTAGTTTGCTCTCACTTGGTAGTAAGTGTGAAGAATGATTTGCCCAGTGGTCTTCGCAGTAGAACGAGCTCTTTCCTGTCACTGGAGGCAGCCTCACTCCAAGTTCTGCTAGTACCAGCAAGCTTTGTAGAACTGCTTTTCAGGTTACACTGGCAATGATATGGTTGACTGGGAATGAAATGAATGGCAGTCCCCTCTTCTCTTCTTTCTCTTGATTACAGCAGCCCACGCCACCCCCTCCAAAACTGTGAATTGCTCAGCCCATTTAGAGACATGATTTAACTATTCACACTTATTAATAAAAAGTTCCGTCATGCTGTGTAGGAATAAATGTCACCACAGGTAATTCAAGGACCCAAAAGGTGACAACTAGTGTGCAAACATAGCATCATGACCTTTAATGTGGTTTAATATAAACAAGGCAGTCAGCCAGGTTAGTTAGCTGAAAGTGTGGACAAAGAGCCCTTTTTAATAATAACTAGCCTTTACCTAGCACTTTAAGGTTTGTGAAGCTCAGAACATGTTATTTGAATCTCACAACAATCCTGTGAAGTGGATTCTGTCATTATCCCCAATTTACAGATGAGGAAACTACTAAGTTTCTGAGGCAGGATCTGAACCCAGGTCTTCCTGACTTTAAGTCGGCACTCCTCAAAATCCACCTGCCATGTCCATCCTAATTCCTTGGGTATTCAAATTGAGTTTATCCAGTTCTCCTTGGGGACCAGAAGGAAATGGAGACCGAATGCCAAGACAGAAGTGAGGAGCCACTAGATAAGCCAGCAAGGGGCAGATGCCTCTTGTACAAGTAGAGAGCGCTCTGAAATCAGAAGACTTGCATTCAATCCCAGCATTTCCACTTACTGGCACTGTGACCTTGGGTAAGTCATTTAAATGACTCTGTCTTTGGTTTCCTCATCCACAAAATTAGGCCAATTCATCCCACTTCATAAAGGATTTTTTCTTTTTGGTGAAGTTCAAATCAGAGAAATGTATGTAAAGTGTTTTGTAAGTCAGTAAGTCACAAGGAAATGAGAGCTATGATTATTAATTCTTAAATTAATAAAAGATGAAGAAAAAAAATCATCTTCCTAGGATAGCTGAGAATTTGCCCAGGTTAGCAGACCTGCATATCTGTATTAAGGGCCACCTCTAGGTAGGAATTAGTATCTGGGGCAAATTACAGCCTTTACTTGTATCATTCAACATGTTTATACTGGTGAAATCAGATTAAAATGGTTATCAAGGTTTTATCAATTATTACAATTACAATATATAATTACTAATATTGAAAAGGAATAAAAGGCAAAATATGGGGGTTGAGGGTGTTGTTGCCAAGCAACAAGTCACATTGAAGCCACTGTGGTCATGGTGGGCATATGTAGAGAGTTTTTTTGTTTTTTAAATGGAGAAGCTCCAGGTATAAGAGCCTCAAGTCTTTCCTGGCATCAGCTAGTCTGCCACCTCCATCTCCCTGGTCTTTTGGCTTCCTGAATTACTACCCAAATAGCCACCCTCCAAATACAGGTCTCCTTCCCTTTAAATTTACCTTATGCCCTGGAAAAATTATCTCAGAATTCAGGATGAAGTATGCAGCCAGGAAGATTTGAAATGAAGAACTGACTTGATAAGACTAGAATTGACTTGATAAGACTCTTTTTTGGAGGGGATAAGGTAGGGCAATTGGGATTAAGTGACTTGCCCAAAGTCACACTGCTAGTAAGTGTTAAGTGTGTTTGTTTGTTTTTGCTTTTTGGAGGGAGGAATGCAGGGCATTTGGGATTAAGTGACTTGCTCAAGGTCACACGGCTAATAAGTGTTAAGTGTCTGAGGCTGGATTTTAACTCAGGTCCTCTTGACTCCAGGGCTGGTGCTCTATTCACTGTGCCACCTAGCTGCCCCAGGAAAATATTTTAAAAGAATTTCCCCCAAATCTTCCGATTATATTGAGGCAGACTGAGGATTGACAGCAAAGCAAGGCACACTGAGAGTGAACTGGGGAGGGACAGGTTTTGGCTCCCATTGATCATTTTTGACTTCAAAATCAACCAGCTGGGCTTACCTGCTCTATGGTCTTCTTAGAATTAAGAAACAAGCATATACATATACATACATGTATATGTATACACATATGTATACACAGACACTATTTTTTTTTTCTTCTTCAGGGTAACTAAATGGAAGCTTAATCTCAGCCACTTTGAATTCTAGTTCCTAGACTAGAGCACATGGCAGGGCACTATGGAAGGTTCAAGGGAGAACCTTCCATTTTGTGGTTTATGTATGCCCTTTGTTTTCTATCCTTCTCCTAACCAGCCTTAGCCACGCTTGTTAGCATCTTCACTAGATTTGGGTCCTATCAGTGAAGAGAAAAAGAAACTCATTTTGCTACTCGTGAGCAGGATGACAAGGTCTCATGGGAAACTGTTTGTTGATATCGGGTCATTATTGGATTCCAAGTATCCGGGTTGCCCTCCCCCTCTCCCCACCTCCCTTAGCATAGATTTGGTCTTATTTTTTTGTTGCCTCTGTAAAAGAGGAGTTGAAGGAGAGGGGCATGGAGTAGTTAAGATACAATTAAACCAATCTAGACATTGTTAAGAAATTTATTTGCAATTTTGTGGTTTTTGTTTTTGTTTTTTTTTTAAATAACATCATTCCTTAGATAAAAATGCAATCTTACAGGAATATACATAGTGTCCCACACAGAGATGACCCTGAAACTTTCCTTAAAGGGTTGGCCCTTTTCAGATTCCCTTGCCTTTCACACAGGGTGAGAAGGTGAGGCCTCTAATGACAGCCTTTAATAACAGTGACAAACTGTACAGCAATATTTACAGGAGCATTTCTGTGAAATCATGGAGACTGGATTGGGTGAAGGTGTATGTGGAAGTTGGTAATGAGGTGTTGGTAACAATAGAGGCACTATTTATGTCTCTGAGTTAAGGGAGGTTAGGGACATGAATGTCACTGGACATGGAGGGAGAAGGTGGTGGTTGGTCAAGGCTGAGGAAATTAGGCAAGGAATAGGTCTGGCGCCATTTATTCCAAAGGAAGGTTTTGTTCAACAACTCTGTGATATTAAAATGAAACAGCAAAGTCACAAGACTAGCATTTGCAACAGATGATATGACGCTTGACCAACTGGAAGACTCCCCCCAAGTCCTCCCCCGATCCTAGTTTCCTGTCCCAGGGAAGGTATGCATTTTCCCCTTCATTCTTTCTCAGTCACCACTAGCACAGCCCCACCAGCAAGAATGAATTCCCAATACGGTCATACATGTGGTGCTGTGTGCCATTGAATCTTCTTCCCAAGAAGTTTTGTGAAAAGCATCACCTATTCTGGGAAGGGCAGCTAGCTGTGGAGGGTGAGCTAGGGAAAATCCCAAGATGTATGAGTCTGAGTCTAGAGGGAACGAGATGAAGTCACAAAATATGGTTGGGGGCGATAAGTCTTTGTTAATGCAGATGGTGAAAAGAGTTTGTAGCATTCAGTTCAATGAAGATGACTTTCTGAGGGAGCCCTTTAGACAGGACTGTTTGCCCTTGATTCTCAAGTTTTATAACTTTGGTGAAGTCTTTTCAAAATGGGAAGTTAGTGAATGGTGTACCATAGGATCCAGTGATCAGTTCCCCTCTAATATTTACTCTAGCTCTCTAAATCAGAGCCTGTCCTCCTTTCTGCCTGAGTGAAAACTCAAGTAATACTTCCTGCAGATGAGTGAAACCAATCCACTTTCAGCTTTTCTCATCACCCAGCTGTTTCATTCCTGTGCCTCTGAATCTCCTTCTTTCTTGTTATACTGCCAAGACTTTTCATATTCTTAGGAAAAGAAATGCCAAAGACATTCTCCTGGCATGAAAACTCTCACTAAAAACCTGTTCACTGGCTATCATATTCCTTCTCATAGAAGTTGTCCTTATGTAATACCCACACATGTTCTATGTAGAAGGCCCTATGGAACTATTTTTTTTCTGCATATGAGTTATACACCTGATTTTTGATTGATTAATCAGTAAGAAAAAATAACACATTCTTCTAAATGCTATCTTTCCTTATCTAGATGACTTATGGAAGCTGAGCTATTTTGATTTGAAGAATGGTGGTAGTGTATGATCCCCCCAGAAGAAGGGAGTTAGTTTTGCTGTGATGATGCTTCAAGTTTTTACTGAATTCATGGTTGGGCCATCTATGTCTTACTGGAGGGTAGAGGAGCAGAGAATTTTCACAGAAAATCCTACTCCTTTCAGTTCCCATTGTTGAATTGATCTCTGTCTGAATAAATTCAATTTTCATTCTTTTTTAGAAACATAAAAAATTATCATCCAAATATACCAGAAAATCCACCTAGCCTTTGACTCCTTGATCACCTCATTTCTCATGAATCACAGATCTCTTAAGAGAAGAGGTGAGGAAAAAAAATCACTTGATTTTTAGCAGCACGAGAATTTTTCAACCTAGGTATTTATTCATTTCAACCAACCTTTGCTGTTTCAATATTCTGGTTTTCTCTATGTGCCACTTCATATAGCATCTGTCCTAGCAGGATCATAAAGTCACTCTATCTGTCTGGGGCTTTGGCTAAGCTTTTGGCCCATGTTTAGTCCTGCACAAGATCATTTGTGTGTAGATATGCTATTTACTGGCAGCTCAAACATTTTTTGAAACAACTCAGAAACACAGAAGACCCACCCATCTGCTAGGCTGGTGTTAATCTTAACAAAGCAAAGAAACATTGCCTTGAAAAACATCAAGAGATATTTTTAAAAATGCATTTGTCATTGGTCATTGTTGGCAGTGATATCATTATGGAGAGGTTGAAGTGAAAATCAGAAAACAAAGCAAAACATGTATAGGCTACTTCTTTTTTCTCTGTCTGTAGTACGCGTGAGGATTAGGAAAAGGGGTAAGGGAAGAAATGAGGGACCAGATGAGGGAAGGGAGAAAGAAATTTAACTCTTGGTCATAATATGATGCTGCCTTTACCCCATATCCCCCCATATTCCACTAAAAAGGCAATTATTGGACAACTAGATCTGAGGGGTCAGGAAATTCTATGAATTCAAGCTCTCTTCCCACCTGCCATTCCTGATGGGGAAGAAGAAAGAAATACATCTGATGTGAGGGGCTGGGAGGTGCACTAGAAATACCAAGAAGACAGCCCAGGGAAGAAAGAGATTATAACGGCACCAATATAAATGTCCATTTCCTTCTAAATTGTATGATCTTGCTGAGAGGATGCAAGGACAAGTCAAGAAGGAAATAATTTCTTAGTTCTTTTCTCTCCCAAAGAGACCCTTTAGGCCTTTAGAAAGCCAAGCCCGCAGTTTCTGTGCAGTGATTAGACTAAGAAAGCAGGCTTTCTGAGACCATGGCTTTCTCTTTCACCTTTTCCCCTTCCTAAAGGAGGTAGGAGCTTTTTGCTCAGGCTCAGTACTATGTGTGTGAAGTCTCTAAATAGAAACAATTTCCTTAAACTTTAAGGAATTAAATTTAGTTTAATTCTTTAAGGCTTAAAGAATGGGATTGGACCAGATAGCCTCTGAAAATTCTATTTGTGACTCTACCAGTTTTCTTTGGAACTGTAGTTACAGAATCTCTGACTTAAGAAGAACCTCTGGGTCTAGGATAACATTGATCTCTCTTTTCCATAACTCCAGGAACAGAGATGCCGTCACTTCTGATTAACTACCTGATGTTATTATAGGATTGAACTTCTGCCTACCAGTCAACTCTGCCTTAAGTCTTAGCTAAATCTAGTCTGTTCATTTTTTCTTGTCCTATCCTTACTGGTGATGAACAATAATTAGCTACTAGTCTCTTAAAAAAAAAAACTCAGCCTTTTAACACTGTAAGATCCATGAGGGCAGAGACCATGACTTATTTAAACTGCATCACTCCTAGAGCCTAGTACAGTGTTCTTCACACAACAGGAGATTAATAAATGTTTGCTGACTGATTGAAAGAAGGAATGGTGTGCTCTTTATTTTTCACAAAGAATTGACAGAAGGAGATGGATTTTTTTCCCCCTGTCCTTGTATTCTACTTAGGGGACTTGTGGGAAAAGGATAGCTCTCATAAGGTGATGGGATGGCAGCAACATTGCAGTGAAGAACTTGAAATTTGAAACCTAAGCATCTGATGAAATATAAAATAGGTGGAGAGAGGGGAGAAAAGATAGAGTCTTCTTATGCCTCAGTCAGAATCACAAGGACCCTGGTTCCCTGAAAAGAATGAATGTTCACTATTTTGACAGAGCTGGCAGTGTATAGCAGCAAGGCCTAATGCTTCAAGTTAAGGGAGTATTTATCAATGAGACTCACATCATAACAATGAGTTTCATTTTTGCTTTCAGTCCAAAGAAATCTTGTAGAAACAGTTAGCTAAGGGAGATAACTTAAAAGACTTTGTTTGATTCATAATATGACAAAAGAATCTTTCCTTTCACTATCTGAAGTAGGCCACAAACCAATGTCTAGAAAGAAAATAGGCTCCTTCTAAAAGATATCTGACAGCGGGCAAATAAAAACAGAGCATATGGTTCCTCAACCAACTTAATCTATACTTCTTTAAGCTCTTACTATCTCCAACCATTGCTTTGCTTTTGCCATCCCAGATGAATGTGCAAAAGGCTGGTGAACGTACCCTGCAAGGTAGTATCTGGTCCCTGGGATCCAAGTAGAGCTTCTATTCTACCTTGGGAAGAATGAAACATTCTGGTTTTCTTCTTGAATGTATGCAGATTTTACCAAACCACCATGATTGGCATAAAATTGGCAGACCACGAAATCAGGTTAAAGACCCATTGATCTGGAGAGGGAGAACTTCTTTCTGAACATTAGGGCAGTTTAAGCATTCAATAGAACATTATTATTACCATTGTCACTGCCTTGTAGGTTGCAGACTTGAGTTACTATGATTTTCTTGAAAGTATTTTCTCTAGGGAAGACTTGGGACTGTGGATAATTTGACATGAGCTAATTGTTTCATGTTGCAATATATTATGAGTTAGTTATGTGGCTGAGAATTTCAGAAGAAAATCAGTAAACAGCATGAAAGGATAAACATAATACTGTAAGATCTCCATTTTTTTTTCTACAGGGACCCATTGTATGGAAAGTACATCAAGCCCTAATGAGTTCCTCTCCTGATCAGAATATAGATCCCAATAAAAGTTACTCTAGGGTAGTGGCCACAAGATATCTCAAAAGACCTGTATGTCAATAAACAAAGCAGAAAGCTCAAATCTGAAGATTTTTGTCTAGAGGGATGTCTTCCTCAGGACATGATTTTTCGGAATTCTTTTAAGATCCTTGTTGAGCCCTGCCTCATAGGAAGACTCATCCTCTCCACTGCCCACACTGTTCATATGGGAAGGACCAAAGATTCAAGAACCAAGCTTCATGATCCCTGATTTGGCCCCTTTCCTACTACTGGGCAAAAGTGTTGGGAAACACGTGAAGATAAATGTACATTTCAGGCAGATTTCAAAGGGCATAGACAAAAACGCTTCCAGCATGGTCCCTTCTTCCAAAGACATTCTAAACTCTGCCTGCTCTAACTCTGTAGGTCTCTTTGTTACTCCCTGGTGATATGAATTAGTTCAGGACAATTCTCTGGTGTGGAATGTAAGGAGGGATAGGGTAATTTAGTCTTCAGGAGGCAGGCAATGACAACAGTCCAGGCCTTGCTCAAGGCATTACCATAAGTTCTTGAGAGGAGGCAAATCTCAGAGTGACTGTACTAAGTAACTATTCCCCAGCATTCTTATCCCTCATTTCTCTAACATAATTTGCCCCCGAAACTGGTAAGCAAAGTTTCTGCTGAGGAAATTAAAAGAGACATTAGCCACATCCTTGAATGGTGTGGGGAATGGTGCTGATATTAATTCAGCTATCATGGAACTGAAAGTCAGGGTTATGGCAAACAGACTTCCTCAAGCATGAAGGATATGGCCTATTTTTAGAGGAAAAGCATCAATTGAATGGATCCAAGCAGAGATTGTGAAGACGGGAAGAAAATTGGAGAATGTGAAGATGGGAACAAAAAGATTCTGGTTTCCCAAAATCAAAGCTCTGTACTGAGTTAGCCAGCTCTACCATTCTTGAGGGAGAGAGGGAAGAGAGAGCACAAGATATGCAAAATCAGCCATCTCCAACCCATCTAGCTGAGAACCACAGAATAGTAACTTAATCCAGTAATGCTTTTGCTTATTGTACATATTAAAAAAACAAAGTCTTTCCCCTTCCCCAATTACACAAAAAAAAAAAAAACATTTAAAGAGTCCACAGGGAAAGCTTATCACGCTCCAAATACAAAATGGTTTACTTTACATGCAGCCAAATATACAAGAAGTGAATTCGAAAACAAACTTAATTCAATTCATTATATTTGCTTGGCACAATTGCAATTCAGTTTTAAAAAAATATTTGAAAAATACTGAAACTGACCTGAATTCAAGTATTACGGTTTCTTCAACAGAAACATTATCAATGCAATAAAACATCACATGGAATATATATCGAAGCAAAACTCCTTCTTGGGTTGTTTTTCCCCCTTAAATTACTGTTGTTGTTTTTCATCTCTATACAGTTTTAATGCCAACATGACTCACAACTGTAGTTAAAATTAATATTATTGCATTGTTTTTGCATATCTTGTGGAACAGAAAATGCAGAGAGTTACTGATTTCCCTTTCAGAAACAGAGACAGCGGTTTGTTTTTGCATTCAAATGGCCCCAGAATCAGATCTCCCTGTAGGGCTAAACCAAAGAGTGGAGAACTGCACATGCATGCACGCATACATACACATACACACCCATGCAGTATCACCCAACTCAACCTATTAGGCACATCAACACACACACATACATACCTCTATCTCTGGCATCCATGAACACATCCAATTGAAAACGAACCCAACTCGAGCACTCACATGTGCAAGATTACATCGAGTGCACTGCCTACTATCTTCAAATTATAGAACAAGACACCCTACCCCACCCCCCAGGTTTCTGTTACTACCAAAGAAAAAAAATAATAAAGTCTTGGGCATACACAAATGTTGGTAAAACTCTCCTATAATAGTTTCTAATGAATCTCCAACGGGGAAAAAGAACCCCTCCTCCCAACATCACCAAAAATAAACAAGAACACAACTGTTTAAATAATACAATGAAACCAAACCTGATTTACATTTGCCAAAGTGAAAATGATAAGGTGGGTGGCTTAAAAGCCCGTAAACACTCTCCCTCCTCCCTGAACCCTCAGAAATAAAAATTGAAAATGGAAACTGGAACATGCTGCCAAGAAAAATATCAAAACGGCAAAAACAAATGAGCACTCTACAGAAGCCCTGTGCCACCCTACTTTGTAAGGTGAGCTACGTTGGTGGGCAGTGCCAACCCCCTAGGAGCCTTGACTTCTCAGCACCACTGCTAGTGCAGAGCTTTAAGTGGCTTGTGCAGGCAATGTGACCCCAACCTAAAGGGGTAGGCATGGCCAGAGCTGCCTGCCCAATCACCTGGGAATCTTGGCTTGTAGCTGCAGTGGTACTTCTCTATGTACTCCTCCTACTGTCCCCCTGCTTCCCTTCCTAAAAGCTTCTCCTGCCATCTTTCTTCCTCTTCTTCCTCCCCCTTTGGCAAAGTGTTGGGATCTTCAGCAGAAGTCATGCCGCCATTTCCTTTTCCAAATCCATAGGGCCATGGCTCTATGGAGACAGTGAGGCTCATACAGAATATGTGCAAAAATGATTTTTTTTTTTACAAGCAAAGTTGAAAGACACCCATTTGATGCAGGGTCCTTTTGGTGAGGGTGGCCCACTGGAAACTGATATTATCCTTCTTGCACAGTAGGCAGCTGTCACTTTCTGGTATAGGGCCTGAAGTAAAGAGGGGGCAGGTACCTGTTCTCTTTCTCTTCCCTCCCTTATTCTTCCACCTCCTCACCACTCTACACCTGTGGACTGGGGTTGTTGCTTCTCTTTCCCCTGAAAAGCTCTCTCTCTCTCATCACCACCCAACTCTGTCTCTCATCCCAACAGAAATGAATGAAGAACGCTGTTCCGGTTAACTCCAGGTCACGAGAACAGTGAGGCACTTCTGAAACGAACCTATTAGGAACATTGAAACAAATTAAAAAAAAACCCCGAATCATGACAGCCCCAGCAACTACAGGCTGCTGATATAAAGCCTGCTGTCCTGGAGTTCCTCCTCGCTCTTTCGACATTCGGGGTTGGGCACTCCCTCTTGCTCCTCACCACCTGCTTGGTCCTGCCCCGGGTCCCTGCAGTTAATAAAAGGTAACAGGTTGCCATTGGGGCTTTGCTTGCTGCTACCACTGAGGATATTGTCAGCTGCATTCTCCATTTCCTCTATTGTCATATCACAGGCATCAGCAAGTTCTTGGGTTGTGACTTCGATGAACTTGGGATCTTGAGCAAATTGTCCCAGTCCTTCTGAAATCAAGACCTGAGAAGGAGAGAAAAAGAGAAGACAGAAGAAGCAAATAAGGAAATCATTATAGGAGGTGGGCTTCTTTCCTCAGCATGGTGGCAATGGATTATTTTTCTGACTGACTGTGTGCTTATGTTAAGTTCCTGAGAACTCTGCTTAGGGACCTGGCATCATCAACCAGCTATGATCATAGTCATAGCTGGAAGGGACCTGGGAGACTAGTCCAACATTTTGTGGATGAGGAAACTGAGTCCCAAAGGAAGCTAATGGATTTGTCTAAGGTTTCACAGTTAGTGACCAATAGGGATGGGTCCAGGTCTAATTCCAGAGCTCATTCCACTGTATTAGGCTCATTAGCCTTGGCCTGCCATGGTTATACTTAACATTCACTTTGTCCTCCAGCCACCTAAGCCAGTGATATCTAGTACTCACTCAAATGTGGTAGAATCACAGACTTGTAGAGAATTTCCAGCTGGAAATGACTTCAGAGTTTTTCTACTTCAACCTGTATCTTCAGAGTAATTCCCTCAATGACATTTTTCACAAGTGGTCATCCAATATCTGCTGAAGACTCTCCAGCTGCTAATGTTGTTCCTTTTCAGGTTAAGCTTGTATATAAGCTTATATATACACACATATATATATGTGTATATATATATATATATATATACATGTATATATGTATATATAGTTATATATATGTATATAACTATATATATGTATATATAGTTATGCATAACTATATATACATATATATAGTTATGTATATAACTCTGTATATATCTTGGATATACCTAGTTATTGACATGTCGCCTCCCCAGTGAGTTCCTTAAAGGCAAACCTTTGCTGTTGTTGTTGTTGTCTGGCACAACTGTAAGCACTCAATAAGTGCTTGTTGACTGACTGACTGACATGAGAAACTCCCTACTTTTTGAGATAGCCCATTCCACTACTGGATAGCTCTAATTAGATATTTTTCATTACAATGAGTAGAAATCTGTTTCTCTGAAAATTCTGTTTAGGTCTTCCAATGGCACCATGCAGAATAAACCAAATCCTTTCCCCACATGATTGAAGACAGTTATTATAATAACTTTTTATGATAAATATAACAAACATAATAGAATGAGTGCTAGATTTAGAGTCACTTCTGCTACTTATTATCTTTGTGAGGCTTCTTTTTTTCTTTTTAAAAAATAGCATTTTATTTTTCCCCCAATTATGTGTAAAGACAATTTTTAGTATTCATTTTTACAAGATTTGAGTTCCAAATTTTTCTCCCTCCCTCCCCCCTCTTCCTAAAATGGTAAGCAATTTGATATAGGTTATATATGTACAATCACGTAAAACATTTTCCTATTACCTTTGGGATGCTTTTCTGAGCCAAACACTCAAGTTCCTTCCTGCTCTAAGTATATGAGCCTATGTTGGCAGTGTTATGGTTACAGACAGTCTGTTCTAGGTGGCTCATGCTGGAAAGAACTTAGTAATGTATTTCCTGTATTCTTAACACTTGGGCTTGGGAATGGAGGCATTGGTTCCCAATTCCTAGAAGCCTATTATAACTCATGTGTTATTTGGTGGCTTTCAATACTTCAGTGAGAGAGGTCGTAATCATAAGAACAAAAATGATTTTAATAATAGCACATTAAAACTGGCTAAAGTACTTTGCTCATGCTGTCTCACTATGTTCCCAGGGGACATAATTTGAGCTACAGTTACCTTTAGTAAGTTACTCCCTGTTCTTTGGGAGATGCTTGATGATTTTACTAAATTCAGTTTTTCTCTATTTTGTATCAGGGCTCACTTGGTCAGTTAGAATCCCTCATAAATCTGAAAAGCCTTCATTCTCATTACCCTTTATCCCCAGGGAAACTAATTGGTAGACAAGTTGACTTTATATGGATCAGGGTAGCATTTTAAGGTTAATGTGAAGCTCAAGGCCATTTTGGTTAAGTGAGTTTATATACAATTCCATTTGGGAAAGAGCCGAGTTGGTCCTAATATTTGCTTTCCCCCTTTTCTGAAGACCCCTGGAAAATCCTTTCCATTTCCAATGGCTTCTGAGAATAGTGCCATGGCCTCTTCCTCCCCTGCTCCCTAGTGGGTTGATGCCACATACCGCTTCAACTAGACTACTTGCACTGCCGTGGAATTGTCTGCCAGCTGCTCCAGACTGGCTGGGCACAGTGAGGGAGACTGGCCGGGCTCTCCGGGAGGTGCTGCCCCTGCTCTCTCCACAGTTGGCATTCTCTGCATACCAGGAGCTGCAGTGGATTGATGGGAAGCTGCTGTTCAGCTTCTCATTGGACTCTGCTCCTTCTAGCCACAGTGTAGGAATGGGCTGGAGGGGCCAGGCTTGGCCATGAGGAGTTGCTGGGGGGGTGGTACTTGGCCTGGGGAACGTGGTGTGTGGAGAATGGCTTCTCTGAAGGAGAGGGCTGAGGCCTGTCACTGCCAATGCCTGTGGACACAAAGGATGCAACTATGGTCAACAAATAAGACAGAGATTGTAGACCCTTTGTTTCATCAGGTAGTGGTGATGAAGACCTGAAGATGAGACGCTAATTCTGTTCTACCTCCCTGAAATGCCCACCCAGACAAGTTCTTCCCTTCTCCTCCCTCACCCATGCTAGCCCAAAGTGATCTCTTCTTCCTCTGAACTCCTGAAGAAATTATCTCTACCATTCATCCGGCAACTAACCAGGCCCTCTGCTACTGCTGCTCTGCATTGCTATGGAAACCTTATTTAACTTTTTACTTGTTCATGTCCCAAACCAAACTTAGACTCTGTCTTCCTGATGCCTTGTAGTTATAAGGAAGGCAAGTTCTGCTTGAATACCCTTGAAGAGTAGTTCAATCCTTACGACAGATGATTTGTGGCAGCACAGGGTGAGAACTGGCATCATGTCCTGTGCCACTGACCTTCTTTTTCCTCAGAAAGAAAGCCTCAACAACGAGGTTCCTATGTTCCTTCCCAGACTTATTTCCTATTCTCTTCACAACCTCTCTATCCAAATTGGACCGTATGTAGCTCAGTACTCCATGTCCCACCTGTGTATATTTAAAGCTATTCCTCATCCCTGGATTGCCATCCGTCTTCCTCACTCCTCACAAGCTTTATCTTCCTTCAAAGTTCAGCTCAGGCCTCACCTCCTTTGCAAAGCCTCCTTGGATTCCTCAGGCTTTAGGGTTCCCTCTATCTCTGACTTCCCTCATACCATACTTCTCCCCCTCCTAGGACACAGCTTCCTTCAGAACAGGGCTTCTTTTCTTACCTTTCTTTTTTTTCCTTTTTTTGGCCTTTTTGGAGGGGGGAGGGCAGGGCATTTGGAGTTAAGTGATTTGCCCAAGGTCACCCAATTAGTAAGTGTGGATTTGAACTCAGGTCCTCCTGACTCCAGGGCCAGTGCTGTAGCTGCCCCTCTTATCTTTCTTAATAAGACGGGCTTAATGGGAGTTTGTTGAATCACATTGTTAGCTTGGTATCCACCAAGGGAGGTTTTACCAGGGCTCTCATTTAGTTAAGGAAAATTGGTGACTCTACTCTGAACATTTTCTTATGTCAGCTCTTCATCACGGGTTAATAGCTTGAGGGGCCCTGGAAACTTTAGAAGAGCTTCTCCATTATGGTTTTCCAATAATGAAAACTCACACTTCTACAGTACTTTAAAGTTTACAAAGAACTTACCTCATGACAGTTTAGTACAGTACCTAGCATACAGCAGGCATTTAATAAATGCTTATTGACTGACTAACACTAGTGCAGATATTATCCTCATTTATGGAGGGGAGGCGACTTGCGTATAGGGTCACACAGGTTGTGTCAGAGCCAAGAAGATTAGAGTACAGGCATCCTAACTCTAGCTAGGTCCATCGTCTATCTATAACACGATGTCATCTCTCTAGAGCATTCCCTGCCTTTGCCACTCTTGCAGAAGTAGGAATAAAGCTGGATAGGTATTAGCTTGTGGAAATTCTGTCAAAGGGTTTCACATCCTGAGGGCTTGCTCAGCTGCTCTTCAGCATTCTTTAGCCCCAGCGGCCAGTGATTTTCCTAGAACGGTTACCTGGTGATGAACCAGATGCAAGGGCAGCACTGTCTTCTGAGAGATGTCTCCCCCTTGGTTCTTTTGTCTCTTTAGACACTCCAAGTGGAAGGAGGCTCTTCTACCTGTAATACCAATCCCAATGAACTAAGGTCAGAGTTGTATCATCCCAGGAAGATTTCTTGGTGGCTTGTAAGATATTTCATGTCTTTCTGGAAAGTGTAAGGGGAGCCAGTGATGGCTGGTTGCTAAGCACCACCTGTTCTCTCACCCTTAGCTCTGAGGCTTAGTGACATTTTGTAGACTGTCCTTAAATCCCAAAGCCCCATCCCTTTGAAGTCTTGTCCCTGGACACTCTGCCCAGCGGTTCAAACTTAGCAGTTTGCCTAATCTCTGCAGTGGAGTGTCTGACTCTGACTAGAACCTTTCCCAGCTAGCCCATAGTGCCTTGGACAGTATCATCTTGGGATCCCAGGGAGGAGGACTGGATTACACACAACCTGAAGTAGACAGGAAAAAACACAAAACAAGTGGAAAGCCTTTTTACATTAGCATAGTTGAAGATAGGAAGAAATGGAGTGGTTTAGGTATAATTTCTCAGTTACGTTTTTTGGAACAATGCAGTTTCAGAAATGTGAACAAGTTTCTAGGACAAAATTTTCACTCTTAAAATTGTAAATACAAAATTATGTATATATTGAAAGTACTTGTTAGAGGCAGCAAGTTTCTAGTATGAAAATAGGCTTACCCCCTTAATTTTGTTCCAAAATTCCCGGTTCCTTCTTTATACCTGGTATATTATTTTCCCTTGGGCCAAAATCATGTCAATATATTTCAAGCTCAAAGGTGTTTTGTGGCTCAAAGGCATTCTGTGGCTAAATTAATTTAGAAAATTATTGTCAGTTAATTCACCCAAATTTTTAACTTCTCAATGCCGTCCTTCTCTTTTCCTCAAGTTACCTTCACATTCATGACCCTGTATTTTAAGCAATGGGCAAGGCCAAGGAACAAAGTTATTAGGGCTCCTGAGAGAGTCCCACACCTCAGGTCACCTGCTGAAAAGAGCTTTGGGAGATGTGTGGCCACAGCAAGGGGGGGAGGCATGATCAGTTACCTAGTGAGGAAGAGTGGAGGAATCCTCTTTTCATGGACTGCCTGGCCTTGTCTTCTGGTGGTGTCAGCTGTCTATTCTCATCATCCTGATAGGGTAGCCTGGAACAAAGAAAACTCAGGGTTTGTTTGCCGAGGCCAAGTTATACCATTCCCCACAGTGAATTATGTGTGCTCCCGTTCAGGGTCAGATAACCCCAGAGGGCACTGTTGGTATTGCCGAATGATCTGCTGGGGAATCTGTACTTTGTGTACTTTTTCAGGGCAAAGAAGGGAGTAGTGATGAGATGCTAACACTGGAACCTTTGCCTTGTTACCTGCTTGGTAGGAGTTTTCACACATGCTTTTGCCACTTAACTCACTTTGGTATCTACATCTCACTATTCAGCAATCTGGCCCACTAGCTACCTTGATCACCGTATCAATCTTTTCTTCATAAGCCTGACTGGCTTATAGGATACACAAGCTTTTCAGGAGAGTAATGGACAAGGTCTAGTGTGACCAGCATCTCCACCTACTCCTTGCTCATGGGACCTCTGCTGTTGAGCTGTACATTGTGCTATCAAACCAGCACAGATGTTCTACAGAGGTCATCTCCCTCTACAATCTGCCCCAATTAAACTGGGCAACACAGAAGAATTTCAGGCATCTTTGACCTCCTTGATCTTTCATTCCTAAGCTCAACTTCTCTCTGACATGAGCTGGTCCCACCCCTTGGGCAAAGGGCCACGGGGCTCACATCTCAGTGGAGATCAGGCTGGGCTCGCTACAGTATTCTGCATCCTCATTCACATTCCCTTCATAGCTCTTGTTGGGGGCTGCCTCCTCGGGGCACACCATGGCTATCCGGCTGTCCCGGGAGTGGTACCTGTGGAGACACAGAACAGAAGACAGTCAACAAATGCCCATCCTGGGCTAAAGTCATGCTCTGGAAAAAGAGAGATATTTTTACTGTGAGCTCTTCATCCCATGAGAAATGAGTATGAGAGATAAAGCACATTGGGTGTTGCAGAATCACTGAGTTTCTTTCCTAGTTCTATCACTAAATTGTCATGTGATGCTGGTCCAGTCATTTTACTTTCCAATGCCTCAGTCCTTCCCTTTGTAAAATAAGTATGATGATGCCTGCCCTATCTACCTCAGACAGTTATAATGCATGGGAAAGTAGATGCAAAAAGGCTTTAGAGGGTCAAACATGACTTGAGACTTTTGAGTGCAGGACTCTAAGAAGACCCCCAGCTTCTTCTTCTGCTTCTCCTTCCCACAGGTTAGGGGGGGAAATGTTCCTCCTATGCATGTAGAAGAGTACATCTGAGCATAGCTGAGTGACTGGAGACTCCTCCAATCGGATATTATTATCCTGCAGGCAAAAGCAATTTGGCAAAAGGGTCAAATGGGGAACAAGGAGTTAAGTTGGAGTACTCTGCCTATGGAGAATAGGGTTGATATCATCCTCTAGAATTCTCTGTTTGTCTGTCTTGTTTTTGTTTTTTTAAATATAGAGTAGTGGCACAGTATTGTGAGTAGAGAGTGGGCTTTGAAGCCAAGGAGACCTAGGTTAAATTCCTGCTTCTGACACACACTGGTTGTATAACCCTAGGCAAATCACAGCTAGGTGGTGTTAGGCCTGGAGTCAGAAAACCTGACTTCAAATCCAGCCTCAGACACTAAGCAAGTCACTTAACCTCTGTTTACCTCCATTTTCTCAAATGTAACATGAGGATCAGAGTGGCACCCACCTTATAAGATTGTTGGGAGGAACACATGTGATATTTATAAAATCCTTAGCGCCGGGTATATAACAGGTGCTTCATTCTCCCCCTCTCCCTCCTCCCATTGCTTACAGTCCAGTGGAAATCAGCAGTGTGAACTCAAATTCATTTCTGGGAATTTATTTGAACTAATCAGGACCTGGCTCAGAAAGATTAAAAAACTTGCTCATGGTCACCCAGTAAGTGTCAGAGGTGGGATTTGAACCCAGATCTATCCTGACTTCATTTCCAGGGCTATATCGATCACACCATGCCATCCATCTACCTTCCTTACAGTGGGTGGGGAAAACCTTTTGTAAACCATAAACCATTATATAAATGTGACCTACTTCTTATTACTTAGAAAACTCAGCCGTGTGAACTTTTCTCTGACATGAGCTGGTCCCATCCCTTGGGCAAATAGCCTTGGGGCTCACATCCCAGTGGAGCTCAGACTGGGCCTGCTGCAGCATTCTGCGTCCTCATTCACATTCCCTTCCTGGCTGTTGTTGGAAGTTCTCTGGAGTGGTCTACCAGAACCTTAGCATTACAATTTTAAAATACAGCCAGGTCCTAATTAATTCAAATAATGAACAAATTCCCTGAAATGGTAGCATCATCAAAATTCAATAGAGATGTTATTATCATCCTCGTCATACAGATATCTCTATCTACCACCTGTCTCACAAGGTTATTGTGAGGCTCAAGGGAGATAATATATATAAATGTGAATTATTATTGGTCCAATTATGCCCAAATTCTAGATGAGGAAAAGAGAGACTTGGAGAAGTTAAATGATTTTCCAGATTTTGTGTCAGATTTGTGATTAGAACCCAGATCTCTCCTAACCCCTTGTTCAATGCTTTTGGCACTGTACCAGCATGGGGAAATCAGTGCAGTTGGTAACTGCAGCTAGGAAAGACCTGATCCAGTATTTCTCTGCTACATAAATGAAATCTAACCTGAAAGCTTCCCTTAGAAGAGGAAGAGGAACTGAGATGGAGGTCTAAAGGGGAAGAGGATGGGTTTGAAGGGAGATAGATGGCAGTCTGCTTCTGTCTATGGGACACAGTTGATGAAATGTAGACAGGTTCTGAAGACTAAGGCTGATTGAGGGACAAGACCCAAATGCTGACTTGGAAAAAAAAAACAACCAAGTGAAGGAACTAAGTTTTGAACAAAGTTAGAATCAGCTTTAACAATCTATTGAATGTGCTTCTGGGAGGCTGAACTTTTTAACAGAAATGTAGTTTGGAATAGAATTAGGGGAGGACTTTCCAAGGGTCTAAAGTCGCAGAAACCTCCAAGGGAGTGAAGGAAGAAGGTCAGTGCAAAACAACTTGAAATCCAGGATGTCTGAAGAGGAAAATGTCATTATTGGTGGCAGGGGTTTAGGTTAAAGAAGGAGCAGTGTCTTTGAATTGGATTCTATAAGATGAGCTTGATTTCTCTCTTTCCAAATTTCAACCCCTCCTTATCCACCGGCTCCTTCTCTATTGTTTATAAATATGCATAGATCTCCATCTTTTAAATACATTCATTTCAGTCTGCCATCCTTTCAAGCTCCTGTCCTATCTCTCTCTTGCCGTTTACAACCAAATTCTGAGAAAAAAAAAGCCATCTAGACTTGTCACCTCTACTTTCACAGCATAGACACATCGGACAACACTGGAAGCAGTCTGGCTTCTGACCTCATCGTCCATCTGAAATGGCTTTCTGCAAGGTTATCCATGATCTTTTAATCACCACATTTGACTGCTTTTTCTCAGTCCTTGTCCTTGACCTCTTGCAGCATTTAACATTGGCGACCACTTCCTCTTCCTGTATCCTCTCTGCTCTCTGGGTTTTGGTCACATTGGTTGTTCTCCTACATGTCTGGCTGCTCCTCAGGCTCCTCTGTTGGAGAATCCTACCTCCTATTCAAAAGTGTACTCCAGGCCTCTGTCCTAGGTCCTCTTCCCTTTCCTTTCTCTACCCTTCCTCTTAGCAGTCTTATCACTCAGGCTTAACTTTCATCTTTATGTTTTTTGTTTTTGGTCTTTTTGGAGAGGGAAAGGCAGGGCATTTGGGGTTAAGTGACTTGCCCAACATCACACAGTTAGTAAGTTTGTCTGAGGCTGGATTTGAACTCAGGTCCTCCTGACTCCAGGGCCGGTGCTCTATTCACTGTACCCCCTGGCTGCCCCAACTTTCATCTCTATACAGATGTATTCCTGTTCTTTATGCCTACTACTTCAACAACAACCATCTACTGGACATCTTCAACCAGCTGTCCAATGGAAGGAAGGAAACAAACATGCTATGTGTCAGGCACTTTACCTATAGTATCTCATTTGATTAACAATCCTGGGAGATAAGGGCTATTAGAATCTGAGGCAGAACTAGCTTACGTGAATTGCCCAGGGCCACATAGTTCGTGTCTGAGGGCAGATTTGAACTTGGATCTTCCTGACTCTAGGCCTAGTGTTCTACTGTGCCCCCTAGTTGCTTGAGCAGGCATTTAAAATTCAGCAAGTCTTACACAGAACTCAGTCTCTGACTCTTTGAGTTCCCCAGACTCTACTCTCCACTCTGATTCCTAACTACCTTATTTCTGTGTAGAATATCCATTACAGCCTCAGGGTCATCTTTCTCTCTTCCTTTTCCCTCACTCCTCACATCCAAATCATTTGCCAAGTCTTCTTAATTCTGCTTCCTTAATATATCTTACAGCTGCCCCCTTCTCTCCTCTCACACAGCCACCCTTCTAGTTCATTCCCTTTCATTTGGACTGCCTCTTTTTTTATAATATTTTTCCCCAACTGCATTTAAAAACAATTTTTAACAATGTTTTAAAACATTTTTTTGAGTTCCCAATTCTCTCCCTCTTTCCACCCCTGCCCCCTCCCTGAGGCAGTAAGCAATTTGATACAGGTGATACCTGTGCAATTATGCAAAATATTTCCATACTGGCATGTTGTGAAAGAAAACACATACAAGAAATCATGAAAAAGAAATAAAGAGAAAATAGTATTCTTCAATCTGCATTCAGGCTCCATCAAGTTATTTCTCTGGAGGTGGGCAGCATTTTTCACTGGGAGTCCTTTGGCATTGTCTTGGATGCCTCAGTCTCTCTCCCTCAGAACTGTCTCACTGCTCATCCATCCTTTCCCCAGGTGCTAACCTGCTGTTCCTAAAGTAGAAGTCTTGACCATGTCACTCCCCTGCTCAGCTGCTCTCTATAGCTTAGCCAATAGGAGAAAATATAGACTTTTTTGTTTGTCTCTTATAACCCTTTAAAATCTGGCTCCAGCCCATCACTGCTCTCCTTCAGGCCTCCTTCAGACATTCATTTTAGTGACAATATGGCTCCCCATAATGTGACATTCCATTCTTGTCTCTGTACCTTTTTACAGGCTGTCTCCCCCACACTTGCAACACTTTCTTCCCTTACTTCTGCCTTGTAGGGTACCTAGCTAGCTTCCTTCAAAGTTTACTGCCACCTCCTAGAGCAGTGGTTCTCAACCTGTGGGTCGCGACCCCTTTGGGGGTCAAACAACCCTTTCACAAGGGTCGCCTAAGACCATGAGAAAACACATATTTCTGATGGTCTTAGGAACTGAGACACCACTGCTCTATCCGTCTCCAGGCGGGTCCGCCCACATGCAGATATGCCCACATAGGAGTGGCATTAGGAAGGTTGAGAACCACTGTCCTAGAGGAAGTTTATCTTGATTCCCTATACCCCTACCGAGCCCACTGTTCCCCCTTTAAAAAATAAAAGTAATACAAATCACTTTGCATATATTTTGTTTTTACTTATCTGTGTATATGTCAGGGTCTTCTTCCCCATTCCCGTCTGCCCTGCAAAGTAAGCTTCTTGGGGGCAGGGAATGGTTTTCCCTCTCTTCCCCCTGTAGGGTATCTGGCAAGTGCTTCTTGAATTGAATCGAGTAGTCAAAAAAGGGGAGAGAAGGTATCCCAGGGAGTTTACTTTTTTTTCTTTATCGATGGATGAGGGAGAAATTCATTACAGAAAATAAAGTACAGATTTAATTTTAAAAAATAGTGGTAGGAATAATAGAGAGGAAGAGATGGATGGGAGGGATATTGTAAAGCTAGGAGTAATAGAGGTTGGGTAGCTAGGATAGTGAGAAAATTAAAGACAACACTCAGGTTTATGGGGGATGGAATGAATGATGGCACCACTGACAGAAACAGAGAAGTCAGAAAGAGGGGTGTAGACTACCTGAAGGGTGCTATGAAACAGAGATAATATTTGCTGTACTCCTTCACAGGGATATTGTAGGAAAAAGTGCTTTGTAACTTTTGAAGTGATATACAAGTGTGAAAAAATTCTTTTTGTTATAATTGGATTACTTTTAGGAGGATTAGACTGTCCATTGGACACGGTCAAGACAAGGTCAAATTACTTAAACTTGTTTTCTTATGTTTCCCTTGGTTTAACTTATTATTAAAAAAACCCACCCAACTCGTGTCAGTGTTTTAGTATTCAATTCTGCCGTAGATCCATGATTTTATTGCTGGGGATGGAGGGAAGGATAAAGATAAAAATCATGCCTTCATCCTCAGCTCATTTAGAGTGGATTCACATTTACTAAGCGTTTTCTATGTGTGAGGCACCATGCCAGACACTGAGGATACAAATATGGAAAACATCTACTCCTTTCTCCATAGAGAATAATGAGAACTCCTATTTACACGGCATTTTGAGGTTTGCAAACTTTCCTTACTATGTCTGTGTGAAGCAGTTTGTCTATAGTTATGTGAATTCAATTCAGGTCTCCTGATATTAAGAACTATGCAAGTACCACTGTATAGCTTAGGGAGACTCGGCATGTACAGGGCCGTGTGACATAGGGTAGGATGTGATGGAGGCAGAAGAGAGACAAAGACAGACGTTACAGGAACATTCGAGGAGGGACAGAATGCTTCCATGGTGCGTGTGTGCGTAGGCATCAAGGAGGAGGTTGAGTGTGAAGTGGCCTTTGCAGGAAGAGAAGAATTTGGGCGGAGGCAGGGAGGGAGCGTGTGCCAGGTGTGGGAGACGGCTTGGAGGAATGCTTGGGCCATCCTTGCCTACATTTCCCCATAATTTCTCCATCGAGGGCCAACTTAACATGCTGGAGTCACTTCCACAACTATTATTTGTTTGTTTCTCTTTTTGCTTCTTGGTTTTTTATTTTGTTTTCGCTATTTTAGGAAGGCATTAATACGTCATTCAGGTGAGGTGCCTTTTTAAATAGAATAGGGAGTGGACCTGTGATTACATTCATATGGGGGAATTCCCAAAAGAGGAAACTCCCTCTACTAATGTAGGTCAGCACCTTCTCTAAGACTGCTAGTCTCACAGAATTACCTGGAGTCCTAAGAGGTTATGACTTGTCCAAGTTCACAAAGACAGCATGTGTGTTCATGTCTGGGATGGCAGTGGGGGGTAGGTGCACTTGAACCCAGACCTCTCTAGCTCTGTTCTCATATCACCACATGCCTTTTCGCCTTTAGATAAATGCAAAAAATCAAACAGTCCACTTTAACCCATGGTCTCCCTTAGATTATGCTCCTCATCCTCCACAAAGTAAGGTCAAAAGATTATAGTCTTAAAACAAAAACAAAACATCTCTCTCTCCCTCTCTCTCCCCCCTCCTCCTCAGATATTGTTGTAGATCCTAGACCATGTGATTGTGTAACTATCTCCATGAATGGATTAAACAGTGGGTAATAAAGAGTGAGAAATTGTGCCTTATAGATGGAAGCAGGGTAAGCTTTCTCTCCCCAGACAGGGCACTCATCTGGTAGCCTGCAGGATAATTTGTAATTCTTACATTTATTTCCTCCTGGACCAGAAAGCAGGGAAAGGAAACAGAAGAGACCTGGTTCCAGAAAACTCTCTGGTGGCCAGACATCATGGTAGTTTGTTGAGCCTACCACATGCAGGCTGTCTCATTCTGAAAGAACACTATATAAATGTGTGTGTGGTGGGATCCCTTCTTTTCTTCTTCCTTTCTTCCTTATGGGATATGAAGCTGCCAGTATAGATCGTACTCTGACTCTCCCAGGTCCTCGCTATAGTTCCAGAGGTACACGGCAGAGGAGATGCCTGCCATCATAACACTCTACAACAATGCATCCAGGTGCCGTTAAGGAGCCAAAGTTGAGGGGAGGGAGTAGCAAAGACGAAACCAAGAAAGAAGACAGCACAGCTGAGATCATTAGGATAGGGCAAATCTTGTTATATTAAGGGGCAAAATAGGCAGGTTCCCTTTTCAAATCCCTTCCCCGCCAGACCAGGGCAGGTATTGAAGCCTTTGAATTCACTAGTGATCCAGGCTAAAATACAAATTGTCCTGGGAGAGGGGACACAGGGACACCTTTATACCAAGGTATAAAGGATTGAGAACAGATCCTGGGGAGAGCAGGTTTTGTGACCCAGAGAGAGGAGCTCTGGGTCACTGAAACAGAGAAGAGGGGGTAACAGTGGTAGTAGGAGGGACAGAAATAGAATGGGCTTCCCCCTTTGTAGAGGTACTGACTAATTCGCAGTTTTGCTTAATAAACAATTATCAGGTTTTTCCACAGATGGGCTTTTCTCCGTGGTTTGTTTTTTTTGTTTTTTTTTTTTACAATTGTATAAGATGTCAGTTGGGGTTAGTGGGGTAGGGGAGGGAAAAGGAGCAGCAGTACCATACAGTGTAGCTACTTAAGGTTCTGTCCAGTAGCCTGGCATCACCGAGATTTCCTATCTGTGGTGAAGAGGCTTTACTGCTCCAAGAATATGAAGTGGAATAAAAGATTCTTCAAGTCAGGTATGAGGCTAATTTGGTGTCCACCTCCTTCCCAGGATATCATTAGACACACTACAAGCCTAAGGGAAAATGGGCAGACTGAGGGGTTGAGGTTTGTATCTTTTGTCTCCGTCTCTCTCCCTTACCCACCTCCTCCCCTAACTCCCTTGGCTAAGTTCCCACCAGACCACCTTGCTTAGGCCCCACATACTTCAAACCCAGATCTCTCCACCTGGCTTACCTCCTGGAGCTGAACTTCCATGCTGTCTCGTGCACCTGGATGGCAGGGGATAAGGGGGTCCCATGGCCCTCCACTGTGCTGACCGTACTGGGGTAACCGGTGGGACAGGGGAAGCGGCCCAGGGCAGTGTTGTTGGCGTTGTTGATGTTGGCATTGGAACCAGAGGATGAGTAGCTGCTGGGAGTGAATGTGGAGTCCACCAGTTTCTCATGAGATGGCGACTCCGTGTCGCCTTGGCTGTTACCCGCCTTGTTGATATGCAGTGGGCGCTGGGTGGTGAAGGTCTGGGGGAAGGAGCTTCGACCATCGCTTTGGTAGTAGTTGACATGATTGCCAAACAGGCCACCGGCCCTCTGTAAGCAAGACAGGGTAGGAGTTGGGGAGAAGATAATGTTCCCTCAGCTCTCTCCTCCCCCTCCTTTGGAGAAATAATCCTCAATCAGAATCCCAGGAGCAGAAAAGTTTTGCCCTATTAGCTACTTCTGGGGTTGCACATAGTAGAAGCTGAAATACTACATAGGAACAGGACCTTATCACTTAGCACAGTGCTTGGCATATGTAGTTAGTGTTTAATAAATGCTGATTAACTGACTGATCTATTGACATGGACACTCAAGAGCCCTTTGTGAAATAACTAGGAGAAAATTAAAAAAAAAACAATTAAAGGGACAGAAATTAGAGGCTAACATCCCAATAATTCTAAAAGTCGTCTAAGGATTAAAAAAATAAACCCTTTAAAGATGGTGGTGACTTTCAGGCCTGGATCTGAAAAGTATTTCCAGATGGTATGCCTGAATATCAATTAGGTTCTTGGTTGGACCCTGCGCCAGTGATGGGGAGTATAGCTAGATTTCAAGAGAGGGGAACCAATAGACTCATATGGTTATGATTTTTCCATCCAGTCTGGGAAGATAACAAAGACCCACAATCTGCTAGGCCATATTGGTCAGATACAATCTGTCCTTCTCCCAGGAGGTCCCTCAGAGAGTTAAAGAAATTCAGCCAATATCCTTTCCCAATAGTCCTTTCTTGTCTTGACGAAATTAAAAAAAAAACAACCAACCAACCAACTTCTTGAAAGCAGGTATTGTTTCATTTTTGTCTTTGAATATCCTGAGCCTGGCACTTAGTAGGTGCTTCTGAAATGCTTGCTGACTGACTGATTATTCTGGGTGGATGAGTGAGTGGCTATTCATGAGGTGATGACTTTTCTGACACCAGGAGGTACTAGAGCTTTGATAGGAGGGCTTTTTCAACCCGATGTATTCTAAAAATAGTGAAATTATCTGAAGCCTTGGTAGTATAGTCTCCAGCAGAGATCTGTTTCCTTAAGTCAATTTGCTTTTGATTGAGGAGGAAGGGAGGGAGGGAATAAGGCAAGGAAGGGAGTCCAAAGGATATCATGGCACAGTACAAAGTACATGGAATTTGGAGTCAAAGTAACTCTGTTTAAAACCCAGCTCTGCTGTTTATTGCCTGTGTGACCCTGGACAAGTCACTTGAATTTTCTGCACCTGAGTTTCCTCATGTGTAAAATGAAGGAGGCAGAATCAGTGATCTCTAATATCTCTTTAAGCTTAAAATCTATAAGCCTATTTATGAGCCTATAAGAGTTGGGGGAAGGAAAAGGAGAGAGAAAAAAGGGAGATAGGAAGATGATGATGATGATGATGAAACAATAGTCTACTTAAACTAAAGAAGGGCCTCCCCTCCATCCTCACTCTTGCCAAAGCTCCGGGACAGAGGCTGTTGGGAATGAACCCTGACAAAAATATAGTCAGGAGCTTTTCACTGCTGTCTCTATGGAGAGATCCCCCTTGAAACATCCACCTCCAAGTGCAGAGGAAGAAACCATTCCCTGCACAGGGTACACTCCTCCCAGTCCAGGAGCTGACTCTTTCCCATTCCCTCTCACCACTCTCAGTTGGAGATAAATACAGAGTATCAATGGTATGGATTGGAGTCAAAGAGGGAGCAGAAGGTGGGTGGAACAGATGGGGAACAGGATGAGAAGTAGAATGACAAGAGTCCAACACACAGCAAACCAGGCCTATACAGCTGGTTCTTTTTCTCTGTCCAATTTTTTTTTCTCTCTGTCCAATTTTTTTAAAAAAATGGTGTATTAGAGATCTGTGCTGGAGGGTCAGGCATCCACCTACCCTAAAAATGTCATCTTCAGAGGCAGCAGAAACAGCTTCCTTCATAGCCTTGTCCAACTCCTCTTCAGCTGTCAAGTCCCCAGAGATGGCCCGACGAATCTCTGGTCCGATGTCATGCAATGTACGGAGACCAGCCTAGAATACAGTCAAGTGGTGTGAGGACCCTTTTTCCTCCATGTTAGCCTCCCACATCCAGGTTACACACACACACACACACACACACACACACACACACACACACACACACCGCTATATCTGTCTGTATCCTTTCTTTTATCGGCTTGTGTTCCCATTGAAAGTAGTACAGCGTGGGACCTTCCCTGAAGTTAAGCGATCTGCTGTGGACTGGTCCAGCTGCACAGATATGTGGAAGGGAGAAAGTCCTTCCCAATTCTTTTTAGTTTAGCTGTTGACTGACAGTTTCTATAGCGAAGTATCTATAAAAGTGACATAGCACAGAAACAAGGATAGCCATATATCATCTTTGGGAGATCCCACATCCTAGGATGAGAATGGTTAATTCCAGCGCATTCAGAGTAGGGTGGCATGTCAACCTTTAGAGAATATGTAGATTAAAGGGAAGCTTTCAGAGGGTTTGGAAACCTCTGATGTCTTCACTCTGACCTTGAACCCACAGGTAGTGAGGATAAAGAAGGATGAGGAATTAAGTCTGATGGGCAGCTAATTATTCTCTTTAGCCCAGAGCCTCTTAACTTTGGGGATCCTACTTGGGATCCATGGGTACATTTCAAGAGTCCATGAACTGGGATAAGAAATAATTTTAATTTTTATTAACCTCTGTCTGAAATTTAGCATTTGATTAGCTTTTATCTGAAAGTTGGCATTTCCTTCAATTATGAATTAAAAAAAAGAAAACCAACCCATTATTCTGAGAAGAGAGGTTCATAGGTTTGTCTTTTCCAGACGGTCAAAGGGGTCAATGACACACAAAAAGGTAGAGTCCCTGCTCTAGTTTCTTACCTGTAGAGATAGCGCATTCCTTTGGGAGGGCTTGCCCACTAGCCCTTGCTCTTTGCGCTTCTTAAATTTTCGGAAATACTCTTGGATCAGGAAGGTGGCGTAGAACTTCCCAACAGTCACTTCATCATCTGAGAGGGTTGTGTAGTGCCAGGGGATGAGGAGAGGAAGGTTTGGGAGGAAGCAAGGTTAGTGTGGGCAACAAGCAATGCAGTTTCATGTCTATTATCAGTCATTCCTGAAAAATTCTCATGATGTTTCAAACTGCCAGAAAGCTGCCAGGGAGACCCCACTCTAACTCCCTCATTTTACATATACTAAAACTAAGGCCCACGGGAGTTAAATGAATAGCCCAAGACAACACTTTGGGGTTTCAAGAAGGGAGTAAAAGGAAGGGAAAAGACTGGAGCCCAGACCTGGCTGCCTTTTTCCCTTTTGAGCCTATTTTCTAACTAGAAAGCCTGAGTTTTCCTACAATTAAATGAAACCACATCCTCCAAAGTTACCAAGTCTTATTTCAGTCAATCAATACGAATTTAGTAAGCACCAATTATGTACTAGGCTCCATGCTAGACGCTGGAGATACAAAGACAAAAATGAAATGATCTCTGCCATTAAGGAATTTATATTATATTCTATTTGGGAGATGGTGCTGACACAAGTAGGTAAATAGCATATATATGCATAGATGTATATGCACACTAAATATATATTTTGTATGTATATATGTACGTGCACTATATTTATATATATACTATATTCACACACATGTATATGTATACATATTATACATACATGTAAAGATATATAGGTATACACACTATATTTATAGATGTATATGCACACACTATATAGGTATAATATATATACCTGCATATATGTATACATACTATATATTGATAAATGTATATTTATACACACTATAGATAATACACTATAGATGTATATGTATACAGACACTATACACGTATGTACACTATATTTACAGATGTGTATGTGTACACACCATATACTTTATGCATATGTTTGTGTTTACATATGTGTATGTATATATTTGTATGTGTGTACACACATATACACATATACATTTATGAAACACAAATTACTTTTAGATGGAAAAACACCAGCAATTGGGGGAAACTGGTTAGCTTTTGTATAGGAGACAGCACTTAAAAGGAGCCTTGAAGGAATCTAGGAATTGTATAAGGCAAAGGTGAGGAAGAAGTACATTTGTGGCCTGGCGGACAGCTTGTACAAAGGCTTGGCAATGAGAGATGGAACATACAGGAAATGACAAATAGGGCAGGGTGACGGGGACAGTATGAAGGGGAATCATATGCAATACGTTTGAAAAAGTAGACTGGAATCATGTTGTGAAAGGTTTTAAATGCCAAAGAGCGGAGTTTTTATTTTATTTTATTTTAGAGGCAATAGAAATCTGAACTTCTTGAATAGCCGAGTAATTTGTCCATATTTGTGTTTTGGCAGATGTGTATAGTATGGAGAGCCAAGGCAAGAGACTGAAGGCAGGGAGAATAACTAGGAGATCATTGCCATAGTCCAGGTGGAAGGCAACAAGAGTTTGAATGAGGCTGGTGACTGACTGAACAGAGAGTAGACAGATGTGACATATTTTGGAGGAAGAATCTACTGATTAGGCACAGGGTGTGAAGGAGAGGAAAGAAGCGAGGATGATTCTGAGGTTGCAAACCTGGGTAACTAGAAGAATGGTGTTGCCCTCAACAAAATAAGGAATTTAGAAATAGAATAGAATAGAAACAGAATTTAGAAATTTAGAAATGTTTGAGACATGATGAGTTTGAAATGCCTATGGATCATGTAGTTAGAAATCTCTAATTGGTGATGTGGGATTGGAGCTCGGGAGACTAGACTGGATGTATAGATCCCTGCAGCACACAAAGGGCCACCTTCTATGGAGAGCCACGCCAGATCTCCCAGTTGTTAGTGCCTTTCTCTCCCGAAATTATCATGTATTTATTTTGCATATGTTTTGTATTTATTTGTGTACTTGCCATTTCCTCTACTAGATATAAACTCCTTTAGGGCAGGGACTGTTTAATTTTGTTTTTGTGTCTCCAGTGTCTAGATGTGCCTGGTACATAATAGATGTTTGATAAATTCTTGTTGGATGAGTGAATCAAGTCCCTAGACATCCATGTTCAGAGGCAATGTATTATTCCCTACTGGACGGATGGGTTAGGCAACTTAGGACCTTGTGCTGCAACCCCTCACCTCCCATCCCTCCATCCCCTGCCTTGGCCCCCAATCAGGCTCCTAAGAGAAAAACCTTCCTCACCTTCCCTTCCCTAGGCAAGCCCTTCCCTCAAGAGACCGGGGAAGGGGAATGGGGATTTTCAAGCTAAATCTGGTGAGATCTGGATGACCTCTCCTGCTTCCCTACTTTCCTATAAGCATAGATCCCAATAGATGCTGAAGTGATGGTACTTTTGATCTGCTACAGTCTCAAGGGAACACCATTCTCATTCCCAAACAAGAAGGCCATTCAAAATTCTGCCCAGGTTAGTCTAGGATGAAATAAATTATTCTGGACAAAATAATAACTGAAGAGACTTATTTTTCAGGCTCAAGTATCCCTAGAAGATACACAGAGGTTTGTCCAATTTTCTGTGGAAGGGAAGTTACTTTCTGGGCTTTCACCAGAGTTCTTATTATAGTTGCCCCTGCCCAGCATCTCGGTATCAGGGGAATTTGCCTAGCCTGCTCCACAGAAATATATCATCCCAGTCTCTTTAAGAGGGCTTCTAGGCCCTACATAAAGGATCCAGAGACACTTTTCTCCTCTATGATTCCCCAGGTCTATTGGATTCAAGACCACTTATTCAGCACTTTTTTCCTGGGGCTCTAAAGAAAAGTGGGTGTTCAGGGAGAAGAAGCACTGAAATTGGAGAGAGGAGGGAGGCCCTCAGCACAGCGCTTACCACCAGCCGGGGGAACCACTTGGTCCAGGAGCTTCATGCTAGTCCGTTTCCAGATCTTCTTGATAATTGCTCGCAACTCTTCATTGGCTTGTTCCAGGTTCCCTGAAAGAAGAAGGATCAGTAAAACACTGTCAGCCCCAGGGAAAGGCCAGCATAAACCAGAAGGTGACCTGTGGAATGGGTGCCACTGGTTTCACTCTAATATGTCACATACACATATTTCTTTCTATTTTTTTCCTCTTTCTTTGTTCTAGAAATCTTCATCCCCTAACACACACACACACACACACACACACACACACACACACACACACACACACACACACCTACTACTACTACCACTACCACTTTTGTTCAGTTATTTTTCAAGTCATGCCTGACTCTTTGTGACCCCATTTGGGGTTTTCTTGGCAAAGATACTGGAGTGGTTTGCCATTTCCATCTCCAGCTCATTTTATAGATGTGGAAACTAAGGCAAACAGGGGTAAGTGACTTGTCCAGGGTCACACAGCTAGCAAGTGTCTGAGTCTGTATTTGAACTCAGGTCTTGCTGACTCCAAGCCTGGCACTCTATCCAGTAAATCACTTAACCACCCTGCTCCTAATAATAGTTCAGGTGAGACAAGCACTGACCTTAGAGGCAGAAGACTGCATTTGTGTCTTAGCTTCAACACTTACTAGTTCTGTGACTCTAAGCAAATCACTTTACCTCTCTGTTCCTCCGCACTCCCCCTCTGCAAGGTGAGGGTATTACCTTTCTCTTTATCTCACAGAAGTTTTGTGAGGGAAATACTTTGTAAATTTTAAAGCCTTGCTTGGATAACACTATTTCCACTTCTTCAGCTTCCTTTTTTCTTCCCCTCCTTTCTGTACCGTTAGCCCAGTCAGGGAGACCCAGTGATGTGGCTGACTGCTGTCCTAGGTACTAAGGGCCATGGGTAGTTCTGCCAGTGCACACTCATCCATACAGGGATATGTACCCTGTGATCCAGCGACCTTGACCTCCTTGCTTTCCCTCGCACCCGGCACTCCCTCTCCTGACTCGAGGCATTTTCACTGGCTGTCCTCAATGTCTGGAATGCTCTCCCTTCTCCCCTCTACCTCCTGGCTTACTTTAAGTCCCAGTTAAAACCCTACCTTCTATAAGAAACTTTTTTTGGATCCTCCTTAATGCTACTGTTTTCCCTCTGTTGATTATTTGCAATTTATCTTGTATATAGCTTGTTTGTACACAGTTGTCTGCATGTTGTCTTCTCTAATAGACTGTGAGCTCCTTGAGGGCAGGGACTGCCTTTTACCACTTCTTTTTTTTTTTTTTGTATACTCAGCACTTAGTGCAGTGCCTGGCATGTAGCAGACAGTTAATAAATGTGTATAGAGTCACTAGTGAAGATTCCAACTGGGAGAGCAACAAATGGTCCTCATTATATTGACTGTCAAAACAAAAATAGGGGGGACTGATTTTTCAGGGCCATATTTCTCTAGAAAGTAAACTGGGGTTTGCTCAATTTGCTGTGTGGAAAAAAACCTTGGGTTCTGCTTAAAGTCCAGTGGACCATCATTACTCATTTTCTGCAAACCAGAAGTAGATGTTCCATGTGTGGAATTATTTTTATGTCTGAGAGAAGTGAAAGAGCTTCCCTATGGGAAGGAGATGATATTATCTAATAACCACAGTTTTTGTTGCTGTTCAGTTGTTCCAGTTGCATCTGACTCTTCATGATCCCATAGCACAACAATACTGTCAAAAGGGTTTTCTGGGCAAAAATATTGGAGTGCTTTTCCATTTCCTCCTCCCAAATAACAACCGTGACAATTCATAGTATTACCTGCAATTTGTACAGCACTTTATACCAACCCTGACATGTGAGTGGTGAAAGTTCATTGTCCAAATGAGAAAACTGAGGTCAGAGATGTTATGAGGCTTGCTCAAAGCCATATAATCAATCAAATAAATGATGTCAAGTTATCGTGATACAAAGACAACAATTAAACAATCTCTGACCTCGTGGAGCTTATATTTAGGGGGCAGAATTAAGATGACAGAATCAAAGAAGTTCATCTAGCACCCCTCCTTTACAACAACACAGAAAACACGAAAGACCAAATTCTGATTGGGAAAACTAAGAAAAAAATCACAATGAATTATTTTTCCAGCTCAGGGAAGTTTAGGAAGACAGACAGAGAGGTCTTTGGACACTGGGGTGAGTGCTAGCCAGGAACACAGCTCTGTAGCAGAAATAGGATTCATTCAAACACATAGGGATGGTAAGGGAGCTGAGACTGCTAGGGTAAAAAGAAATCTTAGGGAACCCCTGAAATAGTTCTGGGAGCAGGAATGAATGCCATCTGTCAACTCTGCTGCCCATTACCCAGGTCCAGGTCACAGCTCTCGAGTAGAGAGGAATGGTCACAAACAAGCAAGGTTCTCACTGTGTATGGAATAAGGAATAAGTTTCAGAAACTTAGCTGTGTGGCTCTGAGTCCAAGAGCAGATCAGGAGCTCAATTCTAAAGTTCAGTTTTATAGACTGTCGTGGAATTAACTTTCCATTGGGCTAACAGTAACTGCATGCAAAAGCAGTCTACTAAAACACAACCATGTACAATCCAACATAACCAAACCTAGGCCAGAATCTTACAGAATTCAGACTAGAACCACTTTGGAAGCACTGAAAAACTTGCAGTCCTGGCCCCTCCCCCACCCAGCAATGAGTTGTAAAAGCAGTAGAAGGGCATAAAAAGATAGAAACTCAGGCCATGTATCTCTCCCCAAAGTGAGCAGAGCCAAGAAGGAGGTTGGAAGAATGAACAAAGAACCTGACCACAAAAAATACTACGGTGACAAGGAAGTTCAAGACACAAACACAGAAAAAGACATGATTTAAAAACACCTAAAGCAGGGGTTCTCAACCTGTGGGTTATGTTGAATTTGTAACAATGAAAATACGTCCTGCATATCAGATATTTACATTACAATTCATAATAGTAGAATTTGTTATGAAGTAGTAACGAAAATAATTTTACGGTTGGGGGTCACTACAACATGAGGAACTGTATTAAAGGGTCAAGGCACTAGGAAGGTTGAGAACCACTGATTCTAAAGCAAAGCCTCAAAGAAAAATGCAATTTGGATACAACCCCAAAAAGGATTCCTAGAGTTAAAGAAAGAGCTTTAAAAAAGAAAAAAAAAGATCTTAAAATTCAAATAAGAGTTGTAGAGGGGGAAAAGGGAAAAAAAAATTATATCCAAGAAAATTATAAAAAGAAAATGAACATCTTGGTTTAAAAAAAGATAAAAACCTTACTGAAGAAAATGACTCCTTAAACACAAGAATTGGCCAAATGGAAGATAATGACTGCATGAGGCATCAAGAAATAATAGAACAAAGTCAAAAGACCGAAAAAAACCCAGAAGAAAATGTGACGTGTCTCATGGGACAAACAGCTGACTTAGAAAATGGGTCATGGAAAGGTAAGTTAAGGATCATCTGACCTCCTGAAAGCGAGGAATGGAAAAAAGAGCCTAGACATCATATTTCAAGAAATCTTCAGAAGAAAATTGCCCAGCTCTCTTAGAACCAGAGGGCAAAGTAGAAACTGAAAGAATCCACTAAAACTCCTAGAAATGTTATTGCTAAAATTCAGAGTTTTCATATCAAGGAGAAAATACTGCAAGTAGCCAGAAAGAGATGATTCAAGTCCCATATACCCACCATTAGGATCGTGTAAAATTTAGCAGCCATGACTATAAAGGAATGGAGGCCATGGAATATAATATTCCAGAAGGCAAGGAATCGAGGACTGAAATCCACCCAGCAAAGCTGCGTATAATCCCATAACGGAAAAACGGACCTTTAATAAAATGGAGAATTTTTTTTTTACATTTGTTGCCTTCACGTTCTTTTTTTTTTTTGAATGACTGTTTATTTACTTTTGGTTTACAAGATTCAGCTCCACAATCCCTTGAGTTTCAGATTTTTTCCCCTCCCTCCCCCCTCCCCATGGTGGCGTGCAACCATGTATAGGATCTGCAAATACTTTCACATTGTACAATAGTTTGGTTATATAGAAGGGTTGTAACCAATGAGTGATCACTGGGAAAAAAAAGCAAAACCAGACATGAAAAAGAACGATAGTGTGTTTTGCTTCAGTCTCCAAAACGGAGAATTTTTAAGCATTCCTGATGAAAAGATCAGAGCTAAGTAGAAAATCTGACATTCAAACACAGACCTCAAGAAAAGCATAGAAAAGCAACTATGAATGGGAAATCATAAGGGACTAAACCAGGTCACATTGTTTTCAACATACAGAAGCAAATGAGCACAGATTTGCATGAACTGATGGAAAGTGATGTCACTAGAACCAGAAGAATAATTTATAGAGTAAGAGCAATATAAGATACCTGAGAGTCTACATAACAAGACACACATAGGAACTATATGAATACAATCATAAAATGTTCTTCACACAAATAAAGATAGATCTAAATAATTGGAGAAATATTAATTGCTCATGGGTCGGCCAAATCAGCATAATAAAAATGGAAAACTACCTAAATTAATTTGCTTATTCAATGCCATAACAATCAAACTACTAAAGAATTACTTTATAAGAGCTAGAAAAAATAATAAAATTAATCTGGAAGAACAAAATGTCAAGAATATTAAGGGAATCAATGAAAAAAAAATGGGAAGGAGTTGGGCCTAGCACTACCAGATCCAAAACTATACTATAAAGATGTAATTATCAAAGCAATTTAGTCCTGGATGAGAAATAGAACGGTTTGTCAGGGGAACAAATTAGGTGTATAATTTACAGAAGCAAATGAGTATGACAACACAGTGTTTAGTAAACTTAAAGATCCTATGTCCTGCACAAGAACTCACTATCTGACAAAAAACTGATGGAAAAACTGGAAAGTAGTCTGGGAGAAAATATGTATAGACCAACTTCTCACAACGTATACGAAGATAAGCTCAGAATAGGTACATGATTTAGACACAAAAGGTGATATCAAAAGCAAATTAATGGAGCATAGAAGAAATTTCCTATCATATCTATGGACAGGGGACATGTTAATGACCAAACGAGAGATAGAGAGGTTCATAGGAGGTAAAATGGATAATATTAATTACACAAATTAAAAAGTTTTTATAAAAACAAAACCAGTAAAGCTAAAATTAGGAAAAAAAAAGTTGAAATATGGGGGAAAAATCTTTGAAGCAAGTTTCTTTTATAATGGTCTCACTTCTAAAATATCTAGGGAACTTAGTCAAATTTACAAGAATAAGAGCCATTTTCCAATTGATTAAAAGGTCAAAGGCCATGAACAGGTAAAGTTTTCAAAGGAAAAAAAAACCCAAAGCTATCAACAGCCATATGAATAAATGCTCTAACTTACCAACAATTGGAGAAATGAAAATTAAAATAACTCTGAGGTACCACTTCTAATCCATCAGATTTGCTAAGGTGACAAAAAAGAAAATGACAAATACTGGAAGGGGTTTGGAAAAATGGATATACTGTTGGTTGGTTGTTGTCCTTCATTCTCAAAGTGTGCCAGAATTATATCATTATGTTAGAGTGGAGTTACAGTGTGTCTGATTGGTTGATCAGACTAATACAAGCTTGGAATCCTCTACTACAGGTTGGGCACAAATAGTCCATGTGAACATTTGAGGTAGATTCTTTAAATTTGCTCATTTCACATTTCTTTTAAGCTACCTAAATTCTGCTTTGCTCATAGAGCATAGCACCTTCTCTGATGAGGGCATGCCATGCTGGGTGGTCCTGTACCAGTGTCTCCCATGTCACACAATCAATTCCAAAGTTATTAAGACAGACCTTGAAAGTGTCCTTGTATCACTTTTTCTGACCACCATGTAAGCACTTGCCCTGTGTGAGTTCTCCATAAAATAGTCTTTTAGGCAAGTGTACTTTTGGCATTTGAACAATGACCCACCCATCAGAACTGCACTCTGTGCAGTAGTTTGAACACTTGCCAGTTTGGCTCAATAAAGGACCTCAGTGTCTGGTATCTTATCCTGCCAGGTGGTCTTCAGAATCTTTCTAAGACAATTCAAATGGAAGTGATTCATTTTCCTGGCATGGGGCTGATATACTGTCCAGGTTTCATAGCCATACAACAATGAGGTCAGCATAAGGGCTCTGTAGACCTTCAGTTGGGTGGTCAGTCTAATACCTCTTCTCTCCCACACTTTCCTTCAGAACCTCCCAAACACCGCTAGGTCTGGCAATGTGTGAGTCAATATTAATATCCATCCCTGGAAAGTATAATGCCAAGGTAAATAAACTCATCCACACCACTTGAACCTTCTCCATTTGCT
>CM053581.1:424692386-424717590 GCA_028627135.1 Pseudochirops cupreus
CTTGCTAAAAAGCATGGGGGCAAGCACACAGTCTTGTTTCACTCCACTGGTGACTGGGGAAGTGTGAAATCATAGTCTATTATTCAGAACCTGGGTAAGCATGCTGTCATGAAATTGATGTACAATATTGATCAACTTCTCTAGGCAATCAAATTTTGACAGAATATGACATAATTTTCCATAAGCCCTTATGACTGACCAAAGTCAGATCTACAAGTGTTATACACAGACCTCTGTTCTGCTCCTGGCACTTCTCTTGGAGTTGTTGGGTAGCAAACACCATATTGACTGTTCCTCGGCCCTTTCTGAAGCCATGCTAGCTCTCAGGATGACTATTTTCCATTTGAAGGATCAACCTGTTAAGGAAGACTCTGGCAAGAATCTTGCCAGCAGTGCCTAAGAGACCCTCTGTGATTGCCACAGGACAATCTCCTTTCTTTACCTTTATAGAGATGGATAATGGAGGCATCCTTGAACTTCTGGGGAATAACCTCCTCTATTAGGATAACCCATAAAATTTCAGCCAGCTTTTGTATGAGCAATGGACCTCCTACCTTATAAAACTCAGCTGGAATAGAATCAGCATCACATGCTTTGCAACACAAAAAGAGCCTAGTGGCATTCAAAACCTCTTCTTCAGTTGGAACTTCAGCTAGGAAGGGACTGACTTCAACCTAAGGTAAATGGTGAATGATGTCAGCACTGATTGATGATGGTCTGTTGAGAACACCATGGGGGTGTTCAGCCCATCTTTCTAGGATCATGTCCTTATCACTAATCACCAATAACTAAAAAAACACATTGGTGTCTCCATCAGCACTGAGTAGTTGAAGTACACCATAGGTCTTTGGCCCATAAATAGCCTGCAGGGCATTATAAAAGCACTTTGGATTGTTACTCTCAGCACAAAACTGAATTTCATCTGCTTTCTTAGTGAGTCAAGAATCCTGCATCTCTCTAAGATTTGTTTGTACTTTACTTTTGATGTAATTAAATGCTGTCTTCTTAGAGATGGATGAACTATCCTGCTCGTAAGCCCTGTGTAGTTTTCATTTTTCATTTAGGAGCTTCTGAATTTTTCCATCATTTTCATCAAACCAGTCTTGATGTTTATGAGTGTTCTGACCCAGATGAGCAAATGCAGTGCTATACAAGAAATTTCTGCAAGCTGCCCATTCCTTTTCTACTCCACTGTTGCCAACTATGTGTTGGTTCAACTTTCTCTCCAAGTTAGCAACAAACTGTTTCCATTGCTCACTCTAATTCCTTGACATGAATTCTTCTGGTAGTCATTTTGCCTTGGGGCTGCTGCTTTTTGTTGAATGTAAATATTCTTGGAGAGGATTATAGTCTATAATCAGTTCAGCACTCTGCAACACACATTGCCTTGGTCACTCTTATATCCTGTCTCTCTCCACTCCTTACAATCACATGGTCTATTAAATGCCGATGTTTGCTGCAAGGGTGCACCCACAAAGTTTTACTGTGTTTAGGTACATGGAAGACAGTGTTGGTGATGAGAATGTCATGAGATGCACAAGTAGTAAATGACCATTGCTGATGCTGTTTCCAACTCCATTCCTCCCAAGGATTCTCTGTTATATCTGTTAGTCTGAGCCTACTCTAGCATTAAAGTCACCCAGAATATAAACTTGTCCTCTTTTGGCATTGATGATAAAGGTTGCCAGATCTTCATACATTTTTTTCTTTGACCTCGTCAGGGTTCATCATGGTGGGAGGATAAGCACTGATGATGGTGGCAGGGTGTTTTCCTGCAAGTGGCAATCCCATCGTCATGAGCCTGTTGTTCATTCCTTTTGGTAGTCATACAAGTTTGTTGACTAGATTAGTTTTGATTGCAAATAGTACATCAGCTTCATGGCACTCCCCTTCACCGAAGCAACTCCAGAAAAATGTCTATCTAACTCTGACTTCAGTAAGCTGGCCTTCATTTTCTAGCCTTGTTTCACTCAGGGCTGCTATTTGGATGTGATACCTACCAAGTTCTCTTGCAACAAGAGCAGTTCATCTTTGACGTCTACTGGATTTTGTGTTGTCTCTAAGTGTGTGCACATTCCATGTACTGATGGTGAGTGGAATCATCTTTACAGAAGTTTTTGTATGTTTTTTTGTATGTGTGTTTTGACCACAAGGTAGGATTTCCACTGGCCGCAGTAATCAGACCATGGTTGGGTAAGCAAACAATATTTAGGGCACCTTTTCTAGCCCCTTCCTCACATCAGGAGGTGAGCAGTGAGGTCTTTAAAAGGCACTCAGACACCCAGGGGCTGTCAAATGCCACTGCTGCTTCCAGTGAGAAGATGACCCTATGGCCTGGGCTGCCTCTGTGCAAGATTATGGCTATAGCTCCCAGTGTCTCTGTCCTGATGCTTCATCACTTGTCTGTCACCACAGGACTTTTAGATAGGTAAAAATTTTTGATTTGTGCACAAACTGGATTTAAGTGAGGCAGAGTTCCACGAAGTCATAGGCCTCACTCTCCCTGCCAGAGTCATCACAGTCCAGTGGCAGGACAGAAGCAAGATAACTGGTGATGGCTTAAGATGCAGCGGATGACCTTGGCGTCTTCAATGTCTAACTGAGCTCTAAGTGCTCCACAGTGCCTGCTTCAACTTCAACAAACTTGTATGACTACCTTCATACCTTGTATGACTGCCTTCAACTGGTCATTAGAACAAATTGTCTTCATCCACTCATTCCACCAGGGGAAATCTTCACATGTTTGTGGGTTTGAGCCCCCTCAGTCACCCTCAACCTGGTTTAGCCCATCTGCCAATATGGTTTGACAGGGTATGGCCACTGTACATGTTATAGCTTTTTGGAGACACAGGTGAGAGTTAGGTGGACATCAAAGGTGGAAAGTAGCCCCGAAAAGCAGCAACTCTCATACTAGAGGTACTAGTCTGAACACACCCTATACCATCCTTTACCATAGAACCTCTTGTCTCTTGTTCTATTATTGATCAATCCTAGTCATTTCCCAATGCTAGATTATTCCTACCATCTGACTTCCTCAATCCTATTCATGAACACAAAGTTGGAAGAAATTACAAAATGTGCTGATTGGTTCCACTACAAATTTATGCCATCTAATCTCAACTGGGCCCTCACAGTAGCAAGGCTGAACATTTTATTCCTCCCTAATTGATTTGTTATCAAAATCTCCACAGCAGTTGGTCCAAACAGACTCATTTCTCCTCAACCCTACCAAAACATCCTCTCCCCCTACCCTCTCAGCAAAGGACCTCACCTCATGCTTCACTGAAAAAATTAAGATTATTTGTTCAAAGCTCTCACTTCTTCCCTCCTCATTTCATGTCATTCAAATATATTCAGATTATACCAATGACTAAAGAGAAATCTAGTCCCAATATCTCTTTTATTCTGGTATCAGATGAGGAGGTGGCACTTCTCCTTTCTAAGGTCAAACTCTTGGCATACACCCTTGATCCCATTCCCTCCCAACTTCTTTGGTAAATTTCTCCTAGTCCGTCTGTTATCTCTAGTCTCTACTTATCTACTGGCTCCTTCCTTCCTGCTGATAATATATCTATTTCTCCTTGATCTCTAAAAAGCCTTACTTGATGTGACCATTCCTATTGGCTAGTATTCCATATCTATCCTTTCCTTAATGGCTAAACTCCTTGAGAAAGTCAATGCCTCTACTTTCTCTCCTTTCACTTTCTTCTACAATTTAGCTACCTACTCTATAATCTGGCTACCAATTTCATCAATCAACTGAAATGGCTCTGTCCAAACTTACCAAGGATCTTTAATCACCAAATATAACAATCTTTTTAAAAAATCCTGATCCTCCTCCTTCTTATTTTTTTTTATTACAACATTTGACATGGTTGATCACCCTGTCTTGGATATTCTCTTCTTGCTAGGTTTTCTTGACACTGCTCTTTCATAGTTCTATCTGTTTAGCCTCTCCTTAGCCTTCTTTCATTACATCTTCATTCATGTCATTCCCAACAATGGTGCACATCCCCCAAGGCTCAGTTTTGGGTCCTCTTCTCTTTTCCAATCTATACTATTTCATTGGGTGATTTCATCAAGTTGATAGCTTCAACTGTCAACTTCTATGCAGATGATTCCCAAACCTATATATTCTTCCTTAATCTCTTTAGTCTCTTTCCTTAGCTACAATCTGACATCTCCAATGCCCTCTGGATAGCTCAAACTGGATATCCTGTAGGCATCTCAAACTCAATATGACCAAAACAAGAACTTACCTTCACTCTCAAACCTTCTCTTTCCCCCAACTTCTGCATTATTATCGAGGACATCACTATTCTCCCAGTTACTCAGGCTCCTAATCTTGGTGTCAACTTTGACTCCCCTCACTCTCATTCACTTCACATATACAATTATTACCAAAACTTGTCCTCTCTACCTTCAAATCATAACTCCAATTCAGGTCTCTATGTCTTATCACTTAGACCAGTGGTTCTCAACCTGTGGGTTATGTTCAATTTGTAACAATGAAAATACATCCTGCATATCAGATATTTACATTATGATTCATTAACAGTAGCCAAATTACAGTTACGAAGTAGCAACGAAAATAATTTTATGGTTGGGGATCACCACAACATGAGAACCTGTATTAAAGGGTCACGGCATTAGCAAGGTTGAGAACCACTGACTTAGACTATTGCAATGACCTTCTAACTGATTTCTCTGACTCAAATCTCCCCCCATTCCAAGCCATCTTCCTCCTGGCTGCCAAACTGATTTTACTAAAGTGTAGGTCCACTGCTCAATGAGCTTCAGTGGCTCCATATTACTTGTGGGACCAAATATAAACTCCTTTAGTTGGCATTTAGAGTTCTTTATAATTCTCTCCACTTCTACCTTTCTGGTCTTCCTTAACACACTCTACAATCCAGCTACTTGCAGTTCCTTTAACATGACACTCCTCCCATTCTCCATGTTTTTGTACTGGTTGTGTCCCATGCCTAGAATGATGTGTCTTCTCACAGCTTTCCTGGCTTCCTTCAAGACAGCTGAAACCTATCTTCTGGTGTAGGCTTTTCCAGACCCTCCAGCTGCCAGGATTATTCTTCCTTTTAGACTACTCTCATTCAGCTTTGTATATATTTTGTATGTTTCTATTTATGTTATTTCCTCCATTAGGATGTATGCTTCTTGCTAGCAGGGACTGTTTTTGTTGTTGTTCTGGTCCTTGTTTGTTATCCCATTGTTTAGCATTGCCAGAGCTAGCTCAATGTTTGGGAGGCTCTGAAGGAAAGCATGGGAGAGAAGAGGTATTACACTGACTACCAAACTGAAGAACTACAGAGCCGTTGTGCTGACCTCATTGTTGCATGCGTGTGTACCAGTGCCGTACCAGGAAACTGAATTACTTCCATTTCAATTGTCTTAGGAAGATTCTGGAGATCACCTGGCAGGATAAGGTACCAGAAACTGAGGTCATTTCTCAAACTACACTGCCAAGCATTCAAACTCTGCTTCAGAGAGTGCAACTCCGATGGGCTGGCCATGTTGTTAAAATGAAAACATATCCTTGCCAAAAAGACTGTTTTATGGAGAATTCACACAGGGCAAGTGTTCACATGGTGGTCAGAAGAAGCAATACAAGGACTCTCTCAAGGTCTCTCTTAAGAACTCTGGAATTGAGTATGTGACATGGGAAACACTGGCACAGGACCACTCAGCACATGCCCGTATCAGAGAAGGTGATGTGCTCTATGAACAAAGCAGAATTGAAATAGCTCAAAGGAAACACAGAATGTGCAAAGTTAGAGAATCCCTCCAAATGTTCACACAGAGTATTTGTGCCCAACCTGTGGCAGAGCATTCTGAGCTTGTATTGGTCTGATCAGCCACAATGGCACACACTGAAACTTGACTTTAGCACAGTGATGTCATTTTGGTCCTCTTTGAGAATGAAGGACAACAACCACCACTTAGCATGGCATCTGACACATGGTAAGCTCTTAATAAAGCCTTTTAACTGACTCACTGGATAAACATAGATGGTCTATTTATCGATTTCAGAGCTGGAAGGGATAGTAACACATTGGATGATAAAGTCAGGAGCCAAAAAGATCTTGACAACATCAAGAATTTGGATTGATCTAATAAAACGAAATTCAAAAAGGATAAATATAATGTCTTATACTTAGGTTCAAAAAATTGACTTCACAAATACAAGGTGTAGTATTGTGGAGAGGTATGTTTAGAAAGCAGTTTGTCCTAAAAATATCTAGGGAAATTAATGCAAACTCAGTATCAATGTCATAGAATAGTTGAAAAATTGATGTGATCTTGGTTTGCATGAAGAGAGCCATAACTCCCAGGAATAAGGAGGTGACAGTCTCATTGTGCCAGAATCAGACCTGATCAGAACACATATGGAACACCAAATCTGGAAACCATATTTAAGATGTGCATAAGTAAGCTGGAAGACTTCAAGGGGAGAGCAGTCATGATGGTGAGAGACTCTGAGTTCATGCCATATGAGAATATCAGGAAAGATCTAGAGATGTTTAGCTTGGAGGAAAGAAGACTCAGATTAGCCTATTAGACTTCTTCTCTTTGGCCACAGGGGCAGAACTAGAAGCAATGAGTAGAAGTTATAAAGAAGCAAATTTAGGTTTGGTATAAGGAACAATTTCTTAGCAATGAGATCTGTTCAGATTGGAATGGGCTGGCTTGAAAAGAGGTCTACAGCTAAAGACTAGTGGACCACTTTTTGGATAGCATATAAAAGAATTTTTTTTTTCAGATATGGGTTATTTTTTCAGATAGGGTCTTTGAGTTTTTTTTCCAACTCTGAAATCTGATTCTGTGGCCAGGTCAGAGACAATGAGTCTGTGACAGTTCTTAGAAAACATCTGGGTTCATAAGGCTCCTTACCTTTTCCACCAGAGTCCCAGGACAAGGTTTTAACAGAGAAATGAGAAGCTAAGGATCTGCCATGATTACAGCGCCCTGAATACCATCAGCTTTGGGAATCAGCACCTCCCCTCCCTGCCAGCTGGTAGAGATGGTTGTAGTCACTAAATTGGACTCTTGGGGTTCAGATATGAAGTGGCGAGGAATGGAAGATGTTTTTCTCAACCTAGTATGGTTATATCAGTTTTATATTACATACATTAAGTAATGGCCAATATGTTTCTTTAGAGTTTCAAGAATTTGTTGTTTCAAGATCTCCTAGACTAAAAGTTGGAGTTTTAATTCTATTATATCCTGTTCTATTCTTGGGATCCAACTGGTCCAAACTGTCCTCCAGAACAGCATCAATTTAAGAAGCTAAAGCTCCACAGCGCAAAATAGATAGGCAAGGATGCCATATGGATCCACATAAGGTACATGTACATGTAGTGAGAGACCATTATCTGTAGCACTTCATTGTATTAGCATGGTTTAACACTGTTAACCAGGGGTTTGTGCTTTGGTCTCTCATCTAGCTTTCCAGCAGATTCCCAGGGTAGAAGGCACATTTAACGATGCTGCCTCCCCCACAAAAGCAAAACCCCCAACCCAAAACCTTAGTTCATCTCTGGTCCTCTCTCTCTTTTTTTCCCTTTTTGGAGGGCAATTGGGGTTAAGTGACTTGCCCAAAGTCACATGGCTAATAAGTGTGTCAAGTGTCTGAGGCTAGATTTGAACTCAGGTCCTCCTGACTCCAGGGCCGGTGCTCTATTCACTGTGCCACCTAGCTTCCCCCTCTGGTCCTCTCTTGATGCAACTAGTTCATCCTAGTGGTTGATGCAGTCAACATTGCTATTTTCTCATAGGTCACACTGCCCTTCTCTATACCCCAGTCCTATGGACACTTCTCTTGAAAACTGATTGATGTAAGTCTGGTCAAAGGAACTACTCCCAAAGTTACATCTGAAGCATGAATGGACCAGTGCAAAAGAGCATGATATCTGATCATTGGCCACTATAACTATACAAACTTAGAGCTCCTTTAGACTACCTAGTGACTCAATAAGTACCCTATTCACTGGACATGAAATTCCAGTATGTTTAAACTTGCTATCAACTCTTCCTCATTCCAATCAGCTAGATGTCCTTTCATTAAAACCTAAATCTGAACATCTGATGGGTATATCACCTCAAGAGAGCCTCTTGCAGACTATAAACTTTCCAGCCACTAAATTTCAGCCAGAGCTATTAGATCAAATTCATGGGCACTGGTGAGAAACTTACCTTCAGGCCTAATTATCTGTTCTCCAAATACATATGACATCCACTCCCAAGGAAGAGTTGGTGTCAGCTGGGCTATTGCAAATTAACTTGTTCTTTAAGTACCCCTTAATGAGGACAACGAGATAGAGATCTCTCTCTGCCAGGAGAGGCCAGAGACCAGCTATCTGGCGTTGTTCAAGATCATATACAACCAACGATTACCTGTGACTTCTGGGACTGCAATTATGACATGACATCAGCCAGTGTGTCAATCAATGGATAAGCATTTATTCAGCACTTAGTATGTGTTGGGCACTGTGCTAGGTGCTAGGGATACAAGTATAAAAAATGAGATATCTCTTTTCTTTTTTTTTTGTTTTTTTGGAAGGGGAAGGCAGGGCAATTGGGGTTAAGTGACTTGCCCAAGGTCACACAGTTAGTAAGTTTGTCAAGTGTCTGAGGCCAGATTTGAATGGAGGTCCTCCTGATTTCAGGTCCAGTGCTCTATTCACTGAGCCACATAGCCGTCCCATGATCTCTTTTCTTAAGGGGCTTATGTCTTGCCACCTATTCAGGCCAATTGTGCAATGACCAGACAATAGGCTTGTTGCAATATCTGCCAATTCCCTTCTGGGAATGAGTAAAATCAGAAATCACAACTTGCCTTCATCCAACAGGATTGGTGTCAATAGACTGCATTTTGGCCTCAGATCTTATAGACTCCCTAGGTTTTCTTTTTTTTATTTCACAAAATAGACTTTCTGTTCCTTAACTTTTAGATCATAGCATTTGGGAGATTCTGTGGCATGAACTCAGCCTGATTTTATAGTATATATATTCTGTTAATACTGTCCTTCCAACTTGAACTCTTTAGCCCTAGTCAGGGATAGAATTCCCTTCACTCCACCCCTTGTCCCACTTTGAGGATTGCCTAATTTCCCATGCACAGGTGATAGTTTTGCTTTTTCTGGAAGGATTTCTATCCAGCTTCTCTGAGGTTTTTGCACTGGTTTCTGTGTGCTGAATTATAAGAATAAGAGTCATTCTTCAGTTGACAAATGGTCAAAAGATATGGACAGGTAGTTTTCAGAAAAAAAAAACTTAAACCTATAATTAGCCATAAAAACTACCCTAAATTACCAATAATTAGGGAAATGAAAATTAAAATAATTCCGAGGTACTACTTCATACCCATCAGACTCACTAAGATGACAATAAGGGAAAATGACAAATACTGGTGGCAGTGTAGGAAAATAGGTATACTACTACAGTGTTGATGGAGATATGAATTAGCCCAACCATTCTGGAAAGCACTTTGAAACACCATTCATCTGTTCTGCCTGATTTGGTCTTCCTATATGCCATGCTTCTGGAACGTCCTTGTTTTGGGCCTGGTTTCTATTTCTGTCTGTTTCTCTCAGCTTTTGATTTACTCTTTTTGAATTTCATTGAATAGTAGCTAGGTAGTGCAGTGGCTTGAGCTTCAGTCCTGAAGTCAGGAAGACTCAACTTCCTGAGTTCAAATTTGGTCTCAGACACTTCCTAGCTGTGTGACCCTGGGAAAGTCACTTAACTCTGCCTTAGTTTCTTCATCTGCAAAATGAGCTGGAGAAGAAAATGACTTTCACTGACATCAAGCAGTGTTCAGCTATCCTCATCCAGCCCTTCTTTAACCACTTAATCCCTTGCTCCCTGACATATATCAATTAGGCTGCAATACTTGGAGAAACTTGGTCTCAATATCATGTAAGTTCCTTCCAGCTCTTTAAAAATCAGAAGAAATTTTATTGCCATGTATCATATGATGCTAAGAAGCAGGAAAGGACCTTAGAGGTCATCTATCCAACCACTTCATTTTCAAGATGAGAAAACAGGTTCAGAGAGGCTAAGAAATTGCCCACAGTCACAGGGCCAGTTAGTGCTAGGACAGAACTAGACTTCAGGTCTCCTGGCTCCCAAGGCACACGTTTGCTCTGTCTCCAGTGGCTGGATAAGTTAGTTGTGTGGTAACTAGTCAGACTACAGATGCCTGAAGGGACTGAATCTCTTATTTCCCTAAACATACTTTAGATGGTGTCTGGCACATAGCGAGTGATCATTGAGTTTTTATTGCTGCCAGTGACAGCACGGTGGGATGTTACAGTTCCTCCCAAGTCATTTACTTACTTTGACTTCCCTGGTTATTTCCTTCTACCAAAGGGCCTTCTGTTTTCTAGGATAATTCAACATCAGCTGGTGCATGTGCTTGTGGGATGAGGTCAACACACCTCCACTTATAACTGTTTTGGGACTACTTTAGCCCACACATCATTTCCCAGGCCTTCCCCTCTAGTGCACCAGAAACACTTCTGGCCTTTGCTGTAAGGTCCAGAGGCTGGAAGTAATAGGGCTATGGTATCTGTGCAGTGGGGGTGCAAAAGCGAGGTGAGTCTTCCAACAATCAGAAAAGTGTAAATCTATAATTCTGGATGCCAGATTCAACCTGTCCCTAGGATACGTTTGTTGTTCAATGAGGAGATGGACTAAGTCTTTTGGGATGCAAACTCAACTAACTTGAGTGCAGTGGATAGGGGAAGAGGTATAATCCTTTATACTTTAGAATAAGCAAGGTATTCAAGCTGCATTTCACAAATACATCTGTTTAGGGTAAGAAAACCCTATGGGACTCTGATTATATGATTTAGAAGTAGCTTAGATAAGAATGCACAACAGGTTCAGTACAATTTCTTTGATATTTAGTGATTTATACTTACAGATTATACCTATGCAATCAGGCTATTTCTGTCTGTGTTTCTCCCCCATTTCCTATGGGATAGGCACCCTCTGGGAGAAGGGGGTGAAGTGTGACAAGACTGCCTTACCTTCTGTTTTGATCCTCAAGGCTGTCCTGACCAGGGCAAACAATGTAGCATTGAACATAACAGTTCCATCACTGTTGAGAGGCATGTTCATGGACACCAGACGCTGTAGGGAAATGGAAAGACTAAAGCCTTTGGTCCTATTATCTTTCTCCTGCCCCTCAAGAGCTCTTTCTGAGGTTCTTTCCCTCTTGACAGATTCACCATACTTGATATTTCCAATCTATTAAACTGTTTGAAATAAACAGTTCTCAAAAGATTCACTGAGCTAATATGACAGAATAATTATGGGGCCCCACAGTTCTGGAGCATTAGGGAGCTTGGTGAGTTTATTTAGAATCTTGTAAGCTCCTTGAAAGCAAAGGGTGTGTCGTTTTTCATCTTTGTATCTCCAGGATACAGCATAGCATCTGGCACATAGTAGGTGGATCATAGTAGGACCAGACGGAATTAAATTGATGCACAGATGTAGTCTTTTGCAGCCACTCAACTTGGCATCATCCAAGAGTGCATAATCTCTGTACTATAGTACGTCTCCTCTGTCCTCTCATAGCATTCTTCCCATTGGCTGTTACTCAGCTAATGAGAAACTCTAGCTAATGAGCACCTTAACTAAAGGGTAGGAATAGGGAAAGGAAACTCAAATGAGTTTTTCTGGCTTCTCTACGGACTGTACCATTGGTTATGATGCTGCCACTGTTTATAGCCCCAGTCTGAGCAGGGGATGGAGGGAATGGAAACCAAAAACCTGGGAAGAAACCCAGTACTGTTCTTAAGTCTATGTAGGTTTTAAGAATAGAAGTAATATTCATAGGAATGTAATGGAACAGCTTAAGCTTTCATGGAGGCATGAAGATGAACTAAATAACCTTTGCCTGCTTCTTTTAGCTTGAGGATTATATGGCAATGGTTGGATAGTTAACATCCTCATTTAGGAGGTGGAAGAAAGAACCAAATTAGGAGATACTGTTATGTATCAATATACCATATATCCCCAGAAACTATAAAAAAAGAGCTAAGGCCTCCTATTCTGGAAGCATATCTGAACTCTCAGATGAAGTCTGGTACTCTCATCAGGGTATCTCACTCTCTTTGGTCTCAAATTGGTCCTCTGGGTGAAATTAGAGGAATGTGAGATGTTAGCCTCATTCACTTTATTTTTCTGTTTTTCCATTATAGATCTTAATAGTTGGAAGGCACACCAATGGATAATTTGGGTCAATCTTCTTGTTTTGACATATACGTTTTACAAATCACATAATTAAGACCCAGCAAGATTAAATTGACTTGCCAAAGGCTACACAGCTAGTAAACATCTTGTCTCCCACCTTTTCTCTCTTCTCACATTCCCCAATTAATTGTGTCTTCCTTTATACACCTACAGATGTGGGCATTCTTCCTCCCTAGCCCTACCCCAGTCATGCTTACTTTGCATGCTACTCGATGAGGGCACAGTTTTCCAAACCCTAGCGGGGGTTGGATCCTCCGGAGTAAGGTCACCACATCCAGGTGTTTGATACGACCCCTGGAAGATGAAGAGAAGGAAACAGTTAGGAGAGCACAGTCCCCACCTCTGCTCACTCCTCCCTTGACCACCAACCTTTCAGAAGCTTCATCACAAAGTGGCGTAGGCCTCCAGGGGAAAGCACTCAGCTGGCCAACCTTTTTTTCAAAATTAAAGAATAGTCTGTGATACTCTGTCAATGGTTGCATGCTGAAGACTCAAAATACAAATTGACCATCACTCTAATGTTTTAAAGAGAAGGGATTTTTGGGGCAGCTAGGTGGCACAGTGGATAGAACACTGACCCTGGAGTCAGGAGGACCTGAGTTCAAATGCGGCCTCAGATACTTAACAAAAACTAGCTGTGTGATCTTGGGCAAGTCACTTAACCCCAATTGCCCTCACCCCCCCAAAAAAAAAAGAAAAAGAGAAGGGATTTTAAATAGTTCAACACAAATTCTTATTAATTCAATCAACTGATCTATAAGTATTTACTGAATGTCTTCTCTGTGTGCTAATCGAGTGCTTTTTCTGGAAGGACTTCTATCCAGCTTCTCTGAGGTTTTGGCACTAGTTTCTGGGTGCTGAGTTAAATTTACAAGAATAAGAGCCATTCTTCAAAATGAAGAGGTATAAGTAGGGGGGGATTTCTAATGAAATCCTTTCTAGGTTCATCATCCGAAAAGAATTACCAGGCTTAAGCAATCTTGGCAGTTTTATAAAAGTTTATTACGCTTATCAGCGGGCAGGAGAGAGTTAGGAAAAAGCCTGCAAAGTGTGACGCGCTGCAGTGGGCAGAAGGTGTGATAGGAAAAAGCCTGCAAAGAGCAGGGGGTAAAGATGCAGTTTTTAAAGACACAAAACTGTCAGTCATAGGTTCATTAGACTAACTAGGTGTACAAAGGTGGAGTTAGGGAGGGGCCTGGGAGGAGCCAGGGAGTGACTAATACTTAAAGGAACATGCACCCTTCACATCAACTGCACATGTGTTTTGCCTGTAATTCACTGGGAGAAACTCCAGGGGGCTAGGAGCGAGAGGTGTGGTTTTTGCCTTGAAACATCATAAAGTCAACCAGCAGTCAAATTTGAGGTCAAATTTAAATGAGAAGTACCCATCCAGTCTGCAAATGGATGAGTCTTGTTTACTAGAACAAAAGGAGGTAACGGTTTTGAAGGATTCTTGTTATCATAGCTATAGAGTTAATGGTTTCAGAGGAAATACCTCTAGGCTGGGGGCAGGGAAGGGACAGAATTAATGCTTTATAGCTGGGAAGAAATGTGGCTTTTACAACTTAACACAAGACTGAAATTACAACAATGTTTCAAAATTATAAAATCACCCCCCAAAATATTACAAAGGCCACTCAGCACCACCTCAAAATGACAAATGGTCAAAAGATATGAACAGGTAGTTTTCTAAGGAAAGAAAATCCAAGCTATCAATAGCCATATAAAACTATTCTAAATTACTAATAGAGAAATGAAAATTAAAATAATTCTGAGGTACTACTTCATACTCATCAGATTCACTAAGATGACCAAAAAAGACAAATCAATGGATTTATTGTCCATGACTGAAGTGTTTCTATATTGGTGTGTGATGTAATGTAAAACACACTGGAGGCAGAATCAAGTCTTGCCTCTGATACTAGCTTTGTGATCATGGGCGTGTCATTTAACTTCCTCTGTTTCAGTTGATCCCCATCAACAAAATTGGAATAATAATACTCAGATGACTCGTACTACACCATTGTGAGTAAAGTGCTTTCTAAATCATACTTTTATCATTTCAAGGATCTGAAATTTTCCCTGTTGCAGATCACAAACTCTGGCTTAGTTGATGGTCCTTGAGTTACTGTGACTAAAAAATTCATTCTCCTATGGCCAAGATAGAGATAAACCTCTCTGAATTTTGCTAAGCTGGTGTGGAAAGAATGTTTTATTATATAGTTCATAAAAATTATCATATTGTTTAAGTTCAACTTTATGTGGTTAGAGGTTGCTTGTACCCAGAATGTTGCCTGACCTCAGTAACTCTCTAGGAATGCTGGAAATAGCCACAAGGAATTTTGGATCCTAGATCCACCCAAAGCACTCATTTAGGTCCTTCACATCTAGAACTTGTTTTGGGTCCACCCAAGCTTGCATTTTGGGTTCCTTTCATGTGATTTGTATGTGACTCATGTCTCTGTCAAATGATTTATGTGTGACTTTGTCAAATCTGAAATAATGTAAAACTTTCAGAACCTGGAAGAGGGGGCTACCCCTTCTTTCCTACTCTCTCTCTACCAAATGACCTAATCAATTTTTTTCTAAAACTATTTCATGTTTTAGAGTTTGTTTTCATGAACAATGCTGGTCCTCAGATAAGAAAACTATAGGCTGTGCCTAGGTCTGTACTAAAAACCTTTCCAACTTGAGAGACTTTCCAGAGGTGAAGCTCCACTGGCATTGTTTTCAAGAGTCCCAAGTCACCTTAATTTATTGATGAGATATTGGGAGAGGAATTTTCTGCAGGTTATAAGTCATAAAGTGATACATAAATGTGAACTTTTATTAATTATTGTAGTCTTGAGATTTTCTTAACACGATTGATCTTAGTTTCTTTCTTTGTTTCTTTATTTTTTGCTTTTCTTTGTTTCTTTTTCTTTCTTCCTTCCTTTCCCTCACTCCCTCTTTTTTCCTTCCTCTCCTTCTTCCTTTCTTCTCTCCCTCCCTTCCTTCTTTCCTTCCTTCCTTCCTTCTTTCTTCCTTCCTTCTTTCCTTCCTTCCTTCCTTCCTTCCTTCCTTCCTTCCTTTTTTCCTTTCGTTCTCATCTCATCTCCCTCTCTCTCTCTGTCCCCCTCTCTCCCTCTCCCTTCCTTTCTTTTTGAACACTGAAATTCGAGTTAGAAGCCTCTAATCTGAGGGTAATTTTTCTCATCCATAGCCAATACTTGCGCCATACTCTCCACACATTCAGCATGGTTCTGTCTAAATATTACTAAATATGAATACAGATACATCACAAGTTTGTGACATATGTTTCTGTGTACTTACTTGGCTTCAGGGTCATATTCTGCCCAGATCCTTTTGAATTCATCCAAGTGATGGGGACCTAGGATGGACCAGTCTCTTGTCAGGTAGTCGAAGTTGTCCATGATGACAGCTACAAAGAGGTTGATGATCTGCAGAAGGTATAAGGAGGGGTTTTCAGTGACCCCACCTGTGCACTCCTGCCATGGTTATGCCATAATATGTTTATGCCAACTATAGTAAGGCCATAGTTCTCTGTTACAAGGTAAGGGAATAGGAAAGCATGACATGTAGCCCTGTTGTCTGGGTCCCTGAAGGGATAATGGTGCTTCTTTTCCCTTTAGCAGAATTCATCATTTGAGATTTTTTGGTGGCGGGAGTAAAGATTTCAAAAAACTATCTGGTACCAGGAAACAACTGTTCAAAACCCTGACCCCTGCAATTTGAATGTTGGTGGAAATATTAGCCTTCCAAGGAAGCCATGTGGTAGCCAAACTAGTAGCCAGTATCCAGGGGCTACAGGAAGTTCTATCCAATAAGTAAACAAAGCATGAAAAGTCGTTTTATCAAGGTCAGCAGGTAAATGTTTCATTGTTTTTGTGGGTCCCAGAATCTTAGAAGACACCACAGATAACATCTAATTCAGTCCCTATCCGAAGCTTCTAGTCCAGTTCTCTACAAGGAGTCTTTCTGCCTCTGCCTAAATATTTCACGTTGGAGAACTTACTACCTAATGAGTCAGCTTATTTCCAGTAAACTTAGAGTCATGGGACCTGCACTGAAATCCCAGCTCTGACATTTACTACTTGTATCATCTGGAGCAGGCCACTTAACCTCTCTAGGCCCCAGTTTCCTCATCCGTAAAATGAGGGGGTTAGACTAGATGATTTCTAAGGACCTTTTCGGTTTAGATCTATTTTTCTAATTGTCAGAAATTTCTCCCTCATACTTTCCCAAAATTTTGCTCATATAGGTTATGCTACCAATAGTCAAGAAGGAAAATGTATACCATTTGGGTTGCATGGACATACTTCTGAATTTCTTACTGTCTTTGGAGAAGCTTGCTCCAGCTTCATCTTCCTAAGCCAGGTCCTTCCGTGGCTGGGATCTGCCTGATCAGGGCTCCTCTGAGGCCTAGCTACCCTGAGGGCTTGGGGAACTCTAGAACAGAATGTTCATTTCCCTAGCCTTGGCCAGATTGGGGCAGGGGTGGGATGAGGGTCCAGAGAAGGTTTGCTTTCAAAATTAGCTCACCAGAAAGGCACAGAGCATGTAGAAACTGATAAAATAGAAGACAGCGAAGCTGCTGCCACAGAGTGCTTCTTGTTCAGTACTGTTACTGGGCTCTGACTCAGGGGCACACTTCTTTCCTGGCAGACAGGCTAGCATGATATCTTGCCATGCCTCCCCTGTGGCACACCTGTGGGGGGAGAAGAGAGATAAGGCAGGATTAAAACTCAGGCTTGGCAAAGAGGGACTAGAAGACAATGGTGCCATCTCCAATAACATCATCAGACGCATTTTGTGATATGGGAGCCAGCCAGATTCAGGAGGAAGAGATACACATCTTTGTTATGGGAAAGAGTAATGCCTTTAATTGAGAAATTCAGCTGGAATTATGGAAACAAACTGAATATTCAACAGCTACCACTAAAAGTTCCAGATCAAAAGGAAAAAAAACTATCATATTATGTCATCATTATATTTACAAATCACAATAATTATAGTATCATCAATAGGGTCAACTCTGACATTTGTGAAATAAGAACTTTCTTATGTACTACGATTTGAGGGACATGCAAAACACTCTCAACCACTGGTCTAATACGCTGCCTTAAATTGCCTCATTAGACACTAGTTCCTTTAGTTCTAGCATGGTGTCTCCAGCGCAAATACTCCTGTGGGTAGATAACGTTAAAATTCATCTTAGTATGAATCAGTTTATTGAATTCTGTGTCTTAGTGACCTGATGAGTTGTTACCTCCTAAGTGAATGTTGAATTAATGAGTACCAGAGAGCTCTGGTGTAAGGACTATGTGGTGAGAAAAACGGGAGAATGCCAGGACAGTAAAGACTAATTAGGTGTGGATGGAAGATTGGGAAGGGGGCAAAAAGAAACTCTTAGCTATTCAAAAAAAAAATAAAGCAGAAGCAGAGTTACGTTTAAGATCTAAAAGTATCATCGTGACTGGTTCTGTAAATGGAAGCACATTGGTAGTTTAGGTTGAGAGCCAGGGATGAGCAGGGGAAGCTACTCACAAGGCCCTGGCTTTCAGTTCTTGATTGGATAAAGGCTGGAACTTACTGGAAGAGGGTTTTAGTCCCATTTATTGCCCTTTAGCGACACCTAGAGCTTAAGAGAGGTGAAGCCGCTCAGAAATATCTGTCCAGGATTTTACAGTGGCATTGCCCCAAAGAAAGAGACCCTGAGATCTAGAATCCTGATGAGTGAAGAGTTTGCAAGGTTCATTTGCTTTGCCCAGAGGGTCCACCTGAGCTTTTTTTTTGTGAGCTTTGTTTGCTACAACCTGATTAAGTGATGCAACATCCTGCCTGAACTTTTCCTGCCCACAGGGAGCCTACATTTGCTTTAATATATGAGTACCTCTGATGTTATTTCTTTTGCCTTATTACTAAGCAAATAGTTATGTTTAAGATCTCAAAGTATCATCATGACTGGTCCTGTAAATGGAAGCACATTGGTGGTTTAGTTTGAGAGCTAGTGTTGAATAGGGGAAGTACATTCCCTCACAATAGGGTTATCCTAGGACCTTGAGACAGTCTGAGTGAACAATGTGATGGTGGTCCTTTCCTAGGAACCCAGATCTGTCATTGAGTGAATGAGCAAGCCTAGAAGATGAAGAGGCATCTACATGCCCTGTATGAGAGTTATGAGGCACTCCAGGAAAAGGTGACATTACACTAGGGTTCATGTTTTGCATGGCATGAATGTCAATAAGAGAAGGGTGTAAAGTAAGGACAGAGCAGGAATAATGGATAAGAAGAACAGGAGTATGGAAAGGGACTGAAAGTTCAAGTGAGGATGGATGACTGAAGGAGAGATGGATGGATAGGAGGTTATGATTAGAATGGGGGAGTTCCAGAGTTCAACATCATAGCTTAATGGTAAGGTTTTAGACGTGACAATCCCTGTGAGTTTCTAAGTTGGAATGTGGGTATAGGTACCCCGTTTTTGGCCACATTCACAAAGGGAGTGACTTGAGAGGCGTGGGACCCAGGTGCTTGCCTGCTGGCTGGAGTGCCCCCTCCCCCTAAAAAACAAACAAGCAGATCAACCAAGGGTACTGCAAATTTTCAAGGTTCTTGAACAGTAAAACTATAGTGAGTGACTGCAGTGATGCCTGATCCAGGAACGAGAGGATGACCCAAGCATGAGATATGTCCTGGGTGAAATAGGATTGATTCTGGGCCAGGAAGAGAGCTCTTATTTCACTTCTTCCCTTTCTCCAGGGAGAGGCATAAATGTATTATGAATCATCTACTCTAAACTTCCTGCTTCCCCCTGAGCTTAGGAGGCATTAGCCTTTGTTCTTAACATGCACGTTTACTTCTAAGCCTTTATATGCGATTAAAATGTTGCTCATTATAAATCTAAACTGTCTTTTAAGTATTTTTAACTTAAGCCTTACTATACTTGAAGCAGGGGGAATTCCCTGATTTAGAGATAAGAATTTAGTTCAGTATTTGGTTCAAAATTTGGTTCAGGGGAGAGGGGCTGAACCTGGGGTTTAGAGCTATGTATTTAATGGAGATGAGTTTAATGGATTTAAAAAATAAGTGCCCCAGAAAGGGATTTGTCAGGGAAGCTCCAGTCACAGGAAAGGAAGAGGGAGGAAATTCCTATACATGGAAATGAAGATCATTCTCCTGGATGGGATGTGATTCACATCTGAACCTGCCTTATTCTCCAATGCCACCTGGTGGTTTTAAAATATTTACAGCTGCATTCCTGAGTTACCCACCTGAAGAGTAGCAGCACAGCTTGAGGGAAGGTTTGAAAGTTGTTATTCCGATTGATTTCCGTGGTATCATTCAGGGCAATTTTGCCAAACACCTAGCAGAAGGAAGAAGGAGTTGGTGACAGGGTTGATTGGGGTCCTAGTTTCCATCTACAATCCATAAATGCTACTTGGCTTGTCAAAGGCCAGATGATTTTCACATGGTAGACAAATTCCCATGATACCTAGGCTACCAAGCAACATTTCTAGGGATAGCAAGCCACAACTGCACTTTCTAACCTTTATCCCCAATTTTCCCCACCTAATTATTCCCCTCCTCTCTGCCATCCAAGTGCCCAATTGATCTCTGAAGGATCCTGACTTGGTTTCTGAGCCTAGGATTTTCTGCTATTAGGCAGCACCAGAATCAGAGCTATAACTAGCGATTTATACTTAGGGCAGTCTATTATTTTTCTCTCTTAATTTTTCTTGCAAACTAAGTGCTAAGCTCAGCTATTTCAACCGTTACAAGACTACAAGTACCACTGCTCCCACAGAATGTCAGCCCTTGTGGCCAGGGGCTGTGATTTTTGTCTTTGGATCCCCAGCACTTGGCACAAAGGCTTGCACATGGTGTAACACACTTAATGTTCGTTGACTCCAACTGTCGTCAGTGCTTTTAAAATTCGGCATCCTGGGACAAAGCCCTGGTTGGCCTGCCCGTAGGATTGGACAGAATGTCTGGCCCCCAGGTCTCCTGCCTAACAAACATCTTTCAATTTTAGTTCTAGAAACATGGGATTACCTGAATTTAGAAAATGTGGAAAGGTTTAATTGGGACCCAAAGTCTGGGCAAGTTTGACTTACCTTTTGCATGTCAATTTGCAATGGTTCACTTTTGAATTTTCTAGGTGTACTTCACATTTCATTTTTATATACTACGTATGTTTGTTTGTTGAATTGATTTGAATACCTAAAACAGTCAAGATTTATGGGGCATGAAAGTTGTGAGAAGGAACTAATTTCTTCTTGGCTTTAATTTTTAGGGTCTTTGAGATTAGAGACCAGGGGAATCTGTTGGATCTACTCACAACATGCTATAAGTCAGTGCTCTTGTCTGGGCCTGGCTTGGCTCTTCAATTTCCCTTTAGGAAAGAGGCCCTCAGTTCCAGATAACAACCCTTTTTTGTGCAAAACAAAAACCACCCAACTTAGTCCAAATTGCAGCTTTGGGGTATGGAGGAAAAGGCCACCCAAGTGCTTGAAGACAGCACTGTTGGGCCCTTAGGTTGCTGCTGTAATGTTTTTTGGGGGCATGTTTGGATAGGACAGAGATCCCTTTCTTCGTGTTGGGAGAGGACAGTCCAGCTTCTCTTAGTTTGGTTTAGTTTGATAAGGTTGTAGAGATCACACTGTATATGCAGAATTAAGGGATGTTTCAACATGTCCAAAGAGAAATCATTATCTTCTCTTTTAAATCCACTATTATCCAGTGGCTTTTACCAAGGCCACCCCCATCTTTCTAGTTATCCAGGTTTACTACCCGAGAGATGTTTTTATTTATCTCTTCTCTTTCTTTAAGTCCTCTACCTCCAATCCGTTGCCTATTTTATTGACTATGCACAATACCTTTCATATCTGTTTGCTCTCCATTCACACGATCCGTTTTTGTTCAGGCCTTCTTTCTCTTCCTCTCTCTCTTGGGCACTTGTTTCTGTTTCTGTTCTGCTCCCTTCTATCTGTTTTCTTACACAGCTGCCAAAATAATCTTCCTAAAGCACAGGTTTGACCCCTTCACTTCCTTGCTCATAATATTTTGGTGGATCCCTATTTCTTCCAGCATAAAATACGAATCACTTGGCCTGTCATTTAAAGCCTTCAACAATTTGGCTTCAACCTCCTTTCTAACTTATTTCATGTTATGGCCCTTTACATGCTCTGTGTTCCAGCCAAGCTGAATTACTAGTCGTCCTCCACATTTCTATCACTTCTGTTTACTTACATAGTCACCCTCTTCCCCCACCTGCTTCCCCATACATTGCCCCATCTCCTTCATTTCTTAGAATCCTTAGTTTCCCAAGGGTCAGCTCGGGTTCTCCCACATACACAGAAATTTTCTTTATCTCATCCTAACCCCAAATCATTTATTAGTATGCTGTCCCTTTTCAGATGACTTTATTTTTTCATGAGTTGTATCTTTTACCTTTGAACTAGAATGAAAGTCCCCTCAGGATGTCTCTATTGGCTTACTTACTCTATTCACTTACTTAGTGAATGCTGAACTGAACTTCAGGCATTGATGAGCAAAAGGATATGTGCCTTTTTAACACATCCTTGGGGATGTACCTTCCAAAAGGGGTCTGTCACAGAATTTGGCATAATCTTCACTGACAATAGCAGAAAAAAGTTTGGCAATCACAAGGAAAATGGCTCAGAGATCTCATCCTATCTAAGGTTTGCCTAACAGTGATATACACACAGTATATACATAAATGTTGGTGGAATTTATTTGCATCTATTTGGTCAACCACCCACACTGACAGCAGTGATTAGATCTGGAATGGAGAATTCTGTTTTGGACTCCAAGGTGGGGAAAACTCTTGGCCATACATTGTGGAGGGAGAGAGGAGAAGAGAAAGGAGGAGGAAGAATAGAGAGGCAGGAGTGGTAGAGAGAAAATGAAACAAAGAGAAAAAGAAGGAAAGGGAGGGAGAGAGAGGTCTGTGTGTAGGGATGGAGGCAGAGGTATGTGAATTCTTGGTATATCTCCTACCTGCATTCCAATGACAGCATAGATGAAGAACAACATCACTATCAGAAGAGCCACGTAGGGTAGAGCCTGGAAAAAAATGAATAAGGCTGCGGCCTTTCATGAAAAAACTGGCCCACTGCACCCTGCCCCACTCCCAGGAAGATGCATTCTGCACAGGCAATCAATGCTGGAGACAAGATGCAGTGCAGGATTCCACCCATCAGACTGAGGTTCTGGTGGACCTCCTGACACAGCCCTGTGGTCCAAGGTACCACTGGACCTCCTGATGCAGCCCTGTGGTACAAGGCACCACCCCTCATAACAAGGCTGTGCTGGATCTCCTGATGCAGCCCTAGTGGTACAAGGTACCACCCACCATAATGAGACTCTGGTGGACCTCTAGGGAGGGAAGTCAAAGATCTCAGCAGAGATAGGTTGGACTGCATGGTATTGTGAGTCCTTTTTAATGCTGAGATCCTGTTATTGATTTTCTGAAGGAAGGACCAAGAGATGAGCTAGTGAGATTCTAAATCCCAGCTTGTTTTAATCACTTGCTGGGCAGCCTGTAACTGGATCTCTGCAGGCCTCAGTCTCTTCTCTGGAAGACACTAAACAAGCAATGGGCCTTAGGCTGGAGAAAAGCCAGCACAAAACACAACACAAAACAAAAACATTTTCTCTGAAAGTGGTAGCGATCATTTATCACCACCACTAGATGTCACTGTAGATCCACATTGAGTAAGCTCTAGGTCCAATCTCCAAGTTCCACTCCTCCCCCTTTAACTGGAAGAAGCACCTTCACAACTCAGCCCAGGTTGGGCTTTGTCCCCTTCCAGGAACTCTACCCAGAGATGCTGGATCTTTAGGTCCCATAGCTTCCACAGGATTGAGTCCAGGGGCCACACTTGGCTGTTAGTCTTTGTTCTAGCTGACTTAGGGATATAAGGCCTCTGTGACTTCCATGAAACTTATTTAACTTCTCTGGAAATCATAGGACCATAGACTGGGAGCTATTAGAGACCACAGAGGTCATTTAACAAACACACTGGATAACACTCAATAATCACATTGTTTGAGGTACTGAAACTAGCATCAGCTAGAAAACGATGGAAACACTCTCTTCCTCGGCCCTCTGGTCCCAAGCCTTGACACTTGAGAGACACTTGTTTCTCAATTCCAGCAAAGGGATTGGCTGATGGGGGTGAAAGGGTATTGTGCTCAGCAAGCCTGGAGCCTGGAGTGGCTAAGAGTAAATGGGAAAGCTAGTTAGAAGTAGCTAGTCCCCCCGCTCGTTTTTCTTCTGATGATCTTAAGACCTTATATTACATATTTATTTGTTAGAAGGACATTGTTTTGACTATGCATACTTGTTACAAGGCTAAAACAAATGCTTAGTAATTGAAAAAAAACCTAAAGAATTTTTAAAAATCAGGTTTTTGAATTTGGGGTCATAACTTTGGTCTAGTACTGGTTTATGTCTCTCAGCTTTGACTTGGGTCAAGGCAGATGTCTGAGGGCCAAACAGATATTCCTTTCTGCTCAGGGTCAGAAATAGATTCTAGGTCCTACCACCTTTTCCCCAATGGTAGAGTCCGGTTCTGGGAACAAAGAAAGCTGTATTTTAGTGCTGTTGGGTTTCCTTGACTCTCGATGACTGAGAGTGGTACTGACCATCTGGGATAAAAGTCTTCCCACCCTCTGCTGCACTGTCAGGGCTTCTCTGCAGATGGAGGCCAGACAACTATAGTTGGGGCTTCTATACCACACATGTTCAAGAAATTCAAAGTACTTAACATAAGGATGATGTTTTTTTCTTAACCTTCATATTTATAACTTCATTTACAGCCAAATCCTCTTTTTATAAACATTCTCCCTCTTTTTATAAATAGAGGAAATTTTGGCAGGTAATTAAAATAAGAATTACCTTGCCATACTTAGTTGAAGAACCCAAGCAATCCTATGCCTATTAGGTCAAATGGTGCTCATTCTTCTTTATTAGGGTGATATCAGAACTCCTCTCACTTTCTTGGTAGCATTTAATTAGTTTAATGAATAGGTACATATGCTGAAATACATTCATCTCTGAAGAGGAAGGTATAATAGACATATCAGATATGCAAAGTATGCCTTATTTAGGGGAAAATAAATTTCAATGAAATATCTTCCAATACCTCTTCTCAGTCAGGTAAGAAAATCTTTCCTTAGTAGGGTAAAGTTACTTTTAAGCTGTTGCTGGTAGGAGGAGAAAGTGGGAATACCTGGAAAGATTTGATGAAAGTCCAGAGCAGGGTCCGGATACCCTCCCCGCGGCTCAGCAACTTGACAAGACGCATTACCCGAAAGAGCCGGAAGAAGGTGATGGAGATCCTGGAGTTCTCCTCTGCGTTCTGGAATCCATTGGTAACATGAGGTAGTAGTTAACATAGCCAGAGAGAGGGGGAGTGGGGATGGAGGGTAGGAGCCCTCCTCCAAGAAAGCAATGCCTGCATGGGGCAGGGGATTGCTAAGGGTGGGGTGGGGTTAGCTGCACTCTGTTTCTTTCCTTGGATTCTCTTTCCTATTTCCCAGAATCTGTCCTCAGGTTGTATACAGACTGCTCTCTGGTGAGTCTCCATGCTTGGTCCTTCCCTTGGTCCATGCATGCTACCTGGCAAACCAAGATCAAGTTGTCTCTAGGCAGGGTTCTTGGAAGAGTAGAGTCATGCCTAGGTATTCCTGAGTGCATATTCCCTGGAGTCAGGACTTTATTTCTGAATACTTCCTCTCTCATCCTCTCATTTAGTCCTCTCTCTTTTTAAACCTTCAGCATCAAATTTTGGGGTAGTTGAAAAAGCTTTCATTTTAGTGACTGAAGAAGGTTCAGAAGAAATTGCTATTATGAAAGGTTCTTGTTCTAGGACTAGTAGTACTTGGCACCCCCCCCCCC
>CM053581.1:424724753-424739736 GCA_028627135.1 Pseudochirops cupreus
ACAATCTTCATCAGACTGTCAAAGAGGTCTATGACACAAAAAAGCTTAACAGCCTGTGGCCTGTGTCTGAATTGGGTCTCAAACAAATCTGGATGCCTGTCTAGGATTTCCTGAGACTGCAAGTCACTGCTGCCTTCTTCCCCTATCTGGAAAAAGGTGAAGTATACAGATGACCTAAAAGAGCAGCTGGCAGATTCTGAGTACTTTTGGGGGATGATTGACACGTTTGGGCAATCTTTACATGTTTGAAGGACTTGTTACATGTAAGAGGGCTTCGATTTGTTTTCATTGCCTTAGAGGGCAGAACTAGGAGCATGGGGTAGAAGCTGCAGAGGAGAAGTAGATGTTTCAGGTCATGGAAAATATGTCTATGATTAGAACAGGCCAAAAGGGAAAATGAGTGACTAGGAAAGAGTGACGTCTCCACCTCCCCAATGGAGGTCTTCAAGCACAGGCTGGAGATGTAGAAAGAATTCCCATAAAGGTGGGCTAAAAAACCTTGGAGGTTTTTTCCAGTTGTTGGTTCTGTGACCCTGTTGGCCCACAGTGGCAAAGGGCAGAATGAGGCCGGGCCCTTTGAGATTCCAAGCCACTGGTAAAAGAATACAGATTGTTGAGCTCATCTGGAAAAGTCCACTTAAAAGAGAAGTACAGCTGTAGGTAGCCTCTCTCTAGTCCCCTAATTGAACTCTCTGGGTTACTTTGTGGACCATCAATTCTGCCAGGCTCTAATGGTGTGGCTGGAAGTGAATCCATGTTATTTTAAGGCCTTGTTCTAACTTCCTCTGGGTCTTCCCTCTTTGCTGCCACTGGACTGCTTCTAACCTTGTCTGATCAGCATGAGAGATTAGGTGTATTGGAAGAGAAAGGTGTTTGAAGTTTCTGGAGACAGATCAAAGCTAATCCTAGTTTGGAGACAATGGGAAGACAGGGAGAGGAAAGGGACTAGAGGACATAAGATATACTTGGCACCAAATTTTGATAGCCAGCATGTAAGCATAAGCAGCCCTCATTAATAGGAAAGAAGACACTTAGGAAGGGGGATGTCAGGATCACCAAGCCCAGAGAGGTAGGCGAAAGGTCAAATGCTCTCTAAATTGTGAAGGATGATGGGACAAAGCAAAGTGCTTTAGGATGGACATTCTGATTTTGATTGTGGAATGAGGAGATGGAGAAATGATCAAAGGCCAGGAGTGAGAAGAAAAGGAAGAGGGATAAAGGACTAGAAGGGAAGAAAACAGAATAAAAACGAGGGGAAAATAACAATGAGAAGGGATAAGGTCTGAAAGAGGCAGTTTACCTTCCTCCTTTCTAATCTGTTGTGTTATGCTCTTGTTACAAGTGTTCTTGGCTTTGCCATATATGGCAGCAGAAGAGTGTCCCTCATTACGTGTCCATTGTCACAGGTATCCAGACCACCAACCCAACAGGGGTTCTTTTCCTCAGGGGTGACCAGTGAGAAAAGCTAGGGTTTCTGGTAGCTTCTCAACAGTGATGTCCTCCTACCTTATCCTTTCTTTATGTCCTGAAATGCTGAAGTCTGGCCTGTCTATCTGGCCTCTATTTTTAGCTTCATAGCTGACAGCTCAAATAGTTGGAACTAGATGAAGCCTCAAGGATCACCATATACCCCTCCTAGCAACATGATGAGTTCTTTAAACTGGGACAAGTTGCTTTGTTTACCCAGGAAACATGTAGGTAAAAAAAACTTTGTTCACCAGCCCTGGAGTCAGGAAGACCTGAGTTCAAATCTGATCTCAGACACCTGACACATTTACTAGCTGTGTGACCTTGGGCAAGTCACTTAACCCCAACTGCCCTGCCCTCCCCCCTCCAAAAAAAGACAAAAACAAAAATTGTTATAAAATTGCCATGGTGGTTTTTTTCCCCTTAGAGATAATAAACAGCACCCAAATAATTAAAAAAAAATCCTTAGAAAATCCACATGAAATAAATGAACACAATGTGTTTTTCAGTAACACTAACAATATTAAATAATTCAGGATTCTAGAAAGAGTTAGTTACAAGGACAGTGAGAAGAACAAAGAGATGTATCTCAGAAAATATAAGTAATCTCAGAATACTGTCAATCAGGATATGGGTTCATGGCATGTTAAAGGAAATGGCTATACTTTTTCATCTGTCTACAATCTGTTATGGGGGTTTGGTTTACCATTAGGCACTTGGGAGAGGCAGAGGGACACTGACCTCTTCTCTCTGGCAACGTTCATTCTTGGTGCTTGTGTAACCTCAGGTAAACCACTTACATCTTTTTGCTCTGACGGTTTTCTGGCATATAAATCAACACAAAGCCAATCTGCTGAACAGGCACTGACCCATAGGTAGATGAACACAGATAAATGATTCTATAGTTGAATTAAGCATTGGGTCTCCTTTTATCCCTGTTTTCTCTATGGAAGAATTCTGCAAAGCTGGGAGAAAATTGTGTGTGTGTGTGTGTGTGTGTGTGTGTGTGTGTGTCTGTGTGTCTGTGTGTGTGTGTGTGTGTTAAAGGAGATACAGGAAAAATAAAAAAGGGAAGCAAACTTGTCCAGAGATAAAAGTAGGGATGAAGGCATTAGAGAGCTAAAGCTCCATTTAAAAATTAAATTTAAGATATCCTCAAAAATACAGGGAGCCCTGTGAACTTGGGATCAAAGGCAGCAGTTCTCTTTCTAAAGCAAAGGTTTTGGAGAAGATTCCTTGTGATTTATTTGGCCTACTTCTATTTCCTCCAACTGTATTTGACCTTAATGAACTTAGTTAGTTTGGAGCCTATAAAACCAGCTACATGATCTTCAGAGACCAAATATTCATACCAGCTACCTCATAAGGCTTAGTTCTTTCTAAAACTTAAGGTGCTTTATAAATATGAATAATTATTCTGTGCTTCTGGGCCAGACACCTTTCTTTTTTTATTTTTAAAATTAAAAAAAATTTTTTTTGCTTTTTTTTGGAGGTGGGAAAGTAGGGCAGTTGGGGTTAAGTGACTCGCCCAAGGTCACACAGCTAGTGTGTGTGTGTGTGTGTGTGTGTGTGTGTGTGTGTGTGTGTGTGAAGTGTCTGAGGCCCAATTTGAGCTTAGGTCCTCCTGACTCCGGGGCTGGTGCTCTATTCACTGTGCCACCTAGCTGCCCCCAGATACCTTTCTTTAACAGTCATTTGAGGCCTATGGACCCCTTAGAATAAGAGTTTAAAGAGCATAAAATAAAATATGTAAGATTATAAAGTAAACCAGTGATTTTCAAATATAGGCAGCTAGGTGGTACAGAGGATAGAGCACTGGGACTGGAGTCAAAGACACTTGAGCTCTGTATTGTCACTAATACCCTGTTTTGTCACTAGACTCGTTTGTATGAATGAATTTCACACATTATTTTTTCTACCAATAAAACATTTATTTAAAAAATAATATTAGCCCTCTTCCAGGAAGGATCAAACTGATCTCTTTTACTCAGAAATTTTAAAAGCTCCTAAAGAGGAACTAATGATTTTGTATACATTTGCCACAATAAGCCTTGAAGACTCATCTTTCTAAGAAGCAGTCTGTATAAGCATCCAAAATTTCAATAGTTAAACAAACTAGATCAAACCCAGTTGCCAAATTACCATTTATCATGTTTAGATTCCAGCAAGCTGCTGCCTAACTTAAATGTGATATTATCTTCCTCTGAGATAGAAACTGGCAATAAAAAGACCACCAGGAAAAGTTTCAAAAGGGGATAGGGAAGAGGATGACAAAAGTCATCACTCCCTTCTTCCCATTTTTTCATAGACTGGGCCTGTCTTCCTTAACTCATGACTAACTTCCTGAGCTAAGTAAACTCTCCCTCTTCTCTGTAATTCATGCTAACACAAACCCAGTGGCACATGAGAAAAAACAACAATACAATGAGAATGCTAGACTTGGGAGTTAGAAATCAGAGTCCTAGTTCTGCCATTAACCTATGTGCTCTTGGGCAAGCTACATTATCTGTTCAGGCCTCCATTTTCTTTTTTTTTTTTTTTTGCCTTTTGGACAGGGGAAGGAAGGGCAGTTGGGGTTAAGTGACTTGCCCAAGGTCACATGGCTAGTAAGCGTTAAGTGTCTGAGGTCGGATTTGGACTCAGGTCCTCCTGACTCCAGGGCCAGTGCTCTATTCACTGTGCCACCCAGCCACCCCCAGGCCTCCATTTTCTTAGCTATAAAATAAGTGGGCTTGATTAAGAAGATCTCTAGGGTTTTTCTATGTTGAGGTTCTATGATTCTATAATATAAACTATTCACACTTTCTAATTTCACCCACTCCACTGGCACACCAGTCCTCAAACTAAACATGAGTTCAATTGCTCAATCTTTCCCCTTGCTGCAGCTCTGGCCACCAAGGAGGATAAAGCCAGGGCCAACCAAAGCTGTTCCCTCCCCTCAGTTCCCTCCCTAGGAGGAGGGAAGGGCACTCAGGCTGGAGCTGTGCTCTCTGACTCAACTCTGGCTGGGTGGGTGGATGCTGTCAGCAGCTCTGTCTCTGACTCAGGCTGTCTTTCTCCCATCACTCTAGAAGCAGATGCCCAGAGTAGGGACCAAACTTCATCCTTTCCTGCTTTGTGTGTACATTTCAAAGGGATCAGACAGCAAAGGCAGTGGGGAGGCCTGGTGAAGCCCATAGTTCCTGCCCAGCTAGGCCAGAAATATGGGGTCAACCCCAGGGACTGGAGACAGAATGAAGAGCTATTTCTGTAGAATCTGATGGGTATGTTTTTCTGTTTTGGAGACTATCTTCTGACACCTGCACTACTTTTTTCCTTTCTGACATACAGTTTGCTCCTAGGTTTCCTCCTTCTCCTATTTTTTTCCCCAAACCTCAGAGGTACCAGGCATGTCAATAGAGCTACTGATCCTGTGTTCATGGAACTCCTATCATTTGGACATCCTCAAGAGCTTATTAAGGCTTTTCTTTTTTTATTTTTTATTTGGTGGTGATGGTGGGGAGGCAATTGGAGTTAAGTGACTTGCCCAGGGTCACACAGCTAGTAAGTATCTGAGACCAGATTTGAACACAGATCCTTCCTGACTCCAGGGCTGGTGTTCTACCCACTGTGCCACCTAGCTCCCTCTTGTGGCTTTTCTTACTGAACAGGGTTGATAGGCATTGAGAGGTTAAGTAACTGTCTCAGGCATATGGCAGAATATTTAGAAAGTCCTGAGCCTTGGTGAGAAAGCCAAAATAAAGCAGGCAATTTTCTAGTAATAAATGCCCACTTTAGATCCATCTATACCCTACTGCTACTCCACCTGGGTGGTTCCCACAAACCCCTTCCCTAATGTGATAATTTAGGAATTCGTAGATTAGAAAGAACTGGTCTTCCTTCCTTCTCAACACTGCTCCTCTCCTAGCCTCAGCACTTGTCCTCTCCTGGTCTAAGCAGACTCCTAGATTACTACAACTGGAAGGCGCCTTATAACTCTACAGAACTGACCCCCTCCATTTTAGAGAAGAGGAAATGGGCCCAGGAAGTTGATCATTAGCAGAATTGTAGTAGAACTAAGACTGGAACATGTTTCCTCACTCTTAGTTCAATATTCTGTCTATTTCATCATGATGCCTCCCCCATCTAATTGGCAGCATCCTTGGTCCCAACCCATCCTAGTTAATGTGATAAAATAGTCTGAATCTCCTTTTCACCTGAAAGACAGATGATCAGTCTCATTTCTACCTACAGCTTTTCCTACAGAATTTAAGTGAATCCTTTGTTTCCCATTGTTATCAGCATTGAAAGCTCTTAGGAAACATCTTAGGGGCTCTTTATTTGATCGCAGGACATATAAATCTGCATTTTATTACTCTGGATAGACACAGCTGGTGGTGGTTGTGGACAGAAATGAGGGCAGGCTTGAGTGAAGACCATTAAAAGAAACAGAAGAGGTGCCTGGGGGAACCAGGCGAGGACTAAGGAGTGTGACCTTTAGACGGGGCAAGCAACTTAAGCTTTCTGGGCCTTGGTTTCTTTATCTATAAATGCTTGTACTAGATGACCTGAGTTGAGGAGGTTGAAGCAAAATCACTCAAATTTCTATCTGGGCTCTCTCCCCCATCTGCTAGTCAATGAATGGTTATCAGCATTTTAATTGTCTAAGCAAAAGAAAGTAATGGAGGAAAGTCCTGGAATCCTTAGCCTGCTTCTTGCAAGTCGTAATTTTGGAACCCTTGACCCTACCTTGATCTCCAGGGCTTGGAATAGTGGCTTATCCCTTTTCCTGTGTTACTTGGTAGGAGAGGAGAAATATGTTCCAAGCTGAGACTTCATTGGAATCTCCTATAGAAACATTAGGGGCAGCCTGGTGACACAGTAGATAGAGTGTCAGGCCTAGAGTCAGGCAGACCTGAGTTCAAATTTGGCCTCAGACACCTACGATGTGACCCTGGGCAAGTCACTTAACCCTGTTTGCCTCAGTTTCCTCATTTGTAAAATGAGCTGCAGAAGGAAATGGCAAACCTCTCCAGTGGCTTCTCTGCCAAGAAAACCGCAAATGGGGTCACAAAAAGTCAGACACGACTCGTAGAAACATCCTTGTATATTGTGATTAGATTCTATGGTGCTGTCAGTCTGGAAGTAGACCTTAGTTATGTTACGAGTTAAGGAGTCTTTGTGGGCTAGCCTAGCAACCACCATTTATAACACCATTACTGTGGGGAAAGCTGGTCCATGTTCCAAACAGCATCTTTGTTTATGAAATTTTGGAACAAAACCTTCACAAGTTGGGGACTGATTCTATGGCCTTTTGAGAGACATGTATGGCATGTTGGTCTTTCCCATTCCAGAGCTATAGAAGAGTTTATGCAGAAATCAGTCATAATTCAGCAACTTATTGCAGAGGTTCCAGGGAATTCAGGTGTTGCTCAGAAAGGTAAAGTACCAATTCTGAGTTCTTTTTTCCCAGCCATGGCTTCCTTTTTGGGTTAGAAGGGGATCTCAGAGGTCTCTTGGTCTAACCTGAACCTGAACTGGAATCTCCTCTGCCACATCCCCAAGAAGTTGTCACACAAACAGCCTCTATCTGAGGGCCTCTAGAATGAACAGATTTATACAGACAGAAACCTTGGCAACTGACTATATCTTCCTGATGTTCCTTCTTCAGGGGCTTCTCAAGGCTAGAACCATCTGACTCTTCTCCTTTTTCCAGAGTCCAAATCCTCCCTCTCCCCCTCCCCCACCTCATCAAGGTGACTCCAACACCTTACCTTCACACATACTGTTGTAGAATCCTGTAGGGAAAGTACTAGCTCTGGAGTACTTAACTTCTAATGCTTATAGTCATAGTCAAAGACTGAGAGCTGGAAGGTATCTTAGAGGGTAGGTTTAGCTCCGGAGGATCTTGAGGGTGGGGAAAAACAGTATCCCTTGGGTCAGATGGCCAAGCCAAATGCTCTGGGATGTGTCTTCTCCTGATTCCCTCCCAGTGAGGAATGAATGAATGAATGAAAGAAAGACAAAGCATTTTATTAAGTGCTTACTTCATACAAAGCACTGTGCTAAATGTTGGGGCTACAAATTGAAGAATGAAACTTATGACTTTGTTCTCCTCAAACCTCACATAGCATAACTTGCTTATGAACTTATCAAATAATATTGTGTGTTATAGTCATCTGAGTTTGTGTATTATCACCCTAGATGACTGGACTTCCTAAGTATAGTAACTACATCCTATCGAAGTTTGTACCTATGAATACAAACCTTCACCCCTAGCACTTAGCACAGTGCTTAATCAATCTTTGTTGAATTAAAAGGAACAACATATGGGATTATATCTCTGACATGGCTGGGAGAGTTCAGAGGATCACAGAACCAGAGTGGGAAGGGACCTCAGAGGTCATTTTATAGATGAGGGAAGTGAGACCCCTAAGAGGTTTTGGAAATCTGCCCAAGATCACAGAAGATAGTGAATACCTGGCAGAGCTGCAATTTGAATAGCATCTCCTGACTCTAAATCCAGCACTCTGGATTGCTCCAGGACCTCCAGGATCCGGGTCGTCAGACTCCAAATCTAATGCTATTTTCCCTAAGGAGCAGCCATGGAGGCCGGCACAAGCTTCTGCCCTCATTTACAGCCTCCCAACCCCACCATCCACTTGGATCATGTAATTAAACTAAAAGTGGGGATGCCAGGGAAGGTATTTTGGGGGCCCTGGGCACTTTCATTCAGTCATGAGGCTAAATTCCTTGGGTAACCCCCTGAAAAATAGAATTACACAGGCAGGGGGAAGAAAGGATACGAATGTAAGGGGCCAGGGGCTTGACTCTTGTCTTGATTTATACGTTGGCTTGAAAGCTTTGCGGCACTGTTATTGTTTAGTTGTTTCAGTCCTGTCCAACTCTTTGTGACCCCATTTGGGGTTTGCTTGGCAAAGACCCTGGAGTGGTTTGCCATTTCCTTCTCCAGCTCAATTTTTTTTTTTACAGATAAGGAAACTGAGGCAAAAGGGTTAACAGCCTTGCCCAGGGTCACATAGCTAGTAAGTGTCTGAGGCCAGATCTGAATACAGGAAAATGAGTCTTCCTGACTGCAGGTCCAGCATTATATCCATTGATAATTATGCCTGGGAGAGAAACCTGGATTTATGAGTGAAGACTGTCCTGGGGGAAAGGACCCTAAAGCAGTAGCTGTTCAACTTATCTGATGTGTGTGATTAACCATGTGGTGACTGGAACTCCATGGGTGAAGTCAGAATAATTATACAGAACCCAGACCTTTGATCTACTTCCAGATATACCTATTGAGTGGATAGAGGCATCTTGCAGAACTATCAAAATGGTAACTATAAGAGATCTTGAGTATGGAAAGGGTGGGACTCCTGCGCTTTGAGCAAAAAGTGGGATACATAAAAGAAAAAGGTGGGGGAAGAGAGGACACTCATATGTAGGGGAGGTGACTAGTTGCGGATCATGGTCACATATTAGGTCATTTTGGAATTTACTTCTGTTTGTTCCTTCACTCTCAATCGTATTTACATAGAGAGGCAGGTCCACAAAGACAGAGCACCTGTCAATTCCCCTTTCCTCTAGCCTAGCTGATCTATTTAGGGGCTCAGGAAGGGTTGGGTAGGAGGAACAGATAGACAGGAATGGGATTGTGGGTGAGTCACTTGTTTCCTGTAGATCTCTTTCTTTACCTAAACCTCTTCTAAACAAAACCCTGTAGCTCCCCCTCTACCTTTAGAGAAGGGGTGTGTGTGTGTGTGTGTGTGTGTGTGTGTGTGTGTGTGTGTGTGTGTGTGTGTGTGTGTGTGTGTGTGTGTGTGTGTTTTAAACATACACAGTAAGTAACTGGAGCATGGGCAATGCTGGTCACCTTACTGATTACAATGTGCCCTTAGTATAGGTAGCCTGGAGTAGTAGAAGGGACTGGGGAATAGGGGTCAGGAGACTTGAGTTCGAATCCAAGCCTTGACATTATTAGCAGTATGATCATAGTCAAATCTCTTTGAACCTCATTTTCCCCACCTATGAAATGGGGATAATAATACTTGTACTACTTTAACTTGTTCTGAGAAAAGCACTGGTCCACCTTAAAGTGCTATGTGAATGAGCTCCACTGTTCCATGTCTTCTCAGCAGTTGGATGCTTTGAATTCTGGGCACTCATATTTCTACTCTCCCACCCATGCCATAGACACTTGCTTCCCTGCCAGTTTTTTATCTCTCTCATCTTTTTCCCTGTGATTGTCTCAGTCCCGTCTAAAGACTATAAGCTTTTTGAAGGCAGGAATTCCATTTGCTATTTATATTACTATTTCATAAGCCATTCAATATGCAACTCACTAAGGGCCTGGCACTGAAGACACAAAGACAAAAATGAAAATGGTCCCTGCCCTCAAGGAGCTTATGTCCTCTTCTGATAGCCCAAGGATCTCTTCACACAGTAGGCGATTTTTTTCACACTTGTTCATTGAGTGACTGGCATTATATACACACATTCAAATAAACAATGAAACACTCAAGGGGCCAATCTCTTTTTCCTCCACTATCTGACACAGTCATGGTCATCTTAATCAGTGAAGCATCTCTGGTGTTCCCAGCACCATCTTGGATGCATAAAAAGAGGTTTAAGATATGGTCCCTCCTTTGGATGAACTCACCCAAGCCCCACTTAACAGTTATGCAGACACAGTCAGACACAGGATTCTTTTCCTTTTGCAAGAGAGCAGGGACAAGCCTCAGATCTTTGACAGAAAGGGCTTACCTCAGGAGTTCTCTCCCTAGAGTTCATAGTCAGGAGCTGGGGATACATGGCAGCCCAAGTATAGACTTGGTAAATAGACCCAGTTCAAATAATAGCCGCAGGCAATGCCACCTAGGTGCCACTCATGTGCCTATATATACATAGTATCTCCTACCTTCCTTCCCCCCAACCCCATACCTCAACCCCTCATCATGACAACTTAGGCAAGAAGTTTTACCTGTAATAGGCTAACAGGTCATCACTGAGGGCTAGTGTTAGGGTTAGAATAATATCTCTAGGGCTGTTATTAAGCTATTGCAGCTAGAGACATAGATATCAGAGGGTCTGAGAACTCCAGGGACTTTGGAAATAATTCAGGATTCCCCAGTAGACAATATTGATGATGGTAGGCAGGGGACTAGGTAGGGTAGAAAAGGAATTTTAAAATTATCTGAGGATCTACACCCAAAGGAACATGATGAGGAGGTACACACACACATTTCACACACACACACACACACACACACACACACACACACACACACACACACACATGACAAGATGGGGTCCCCATGGGGTCCCCAAAGATAGACAGCTCTCTAGGGTCAGAGGAATAGGGTTGACTCCTTAAAGATCTATCACAGCTGTTAAGAGAGATGACAAAATGGAGTTGGGGCAGGCATGGGAAGGGAGGTGGAACAGAACTGTAGGCAGGGAAACAAGGCATCATTTTTCAACTTGGCTGGGGGTATGCAATAGGGAGATAGTAGGGATTGTACTGGGGGTGTAGGGTACTTTCAAACATCATAGGTCAAAACGCATTCTAAAACTACCATTTGATGCTGTTATTCAACCACTCACTAGATCAGAGAAGTGTGCATACATTATTAATATTCTTAATTAAAGAAAGATAATAACAAAAAAACCACACGTTAAGAAAGACTTGCCTATAAAGAGAGAAGTTTTAAACATGCCAGGTAACAAAGAGACATGTGCAGAAATCGATAGGAACTGTATAGTAGGAGGGAACTCTTTAGAGGGGACGTGGCAGAAGGCCGCAGAGTATGGGGTGCCAGGGTCATCTTCCATCTGAAGCTAGGGTGAATGGGGACAGAACTGTGAAAAGTGCCAAGGAACCAGCTGCCTGGTTTTATGATCAGAGCCACATGGTTTTATTAAGGCTCTAGCAATGTGCTCTTGTAATGGGCCAAACAGAGATCTGAGTGTGGTATCTGACCACTTGAATCATCAGCCGATACAGAGGATAAAGAATCAAGGCTCCCCAACTTGAGGAAGGGTTCCAGGAGGAGGAGCCAGACAAGCTTTCCACTTCAAAGGCTGTTGGAGCGTAAATTAAGGGGGGCCCTATTCAGGATGCTCCTTGGCTTATGGAAAGCTAAAGGAAGTGAAGTGGATTCCAGCTTCGATTCCTTGCATGGCCCACCTCGAAAGAGTTGATGCTCAGCAGGCTGTGGGGAGGAAAGGGCTGGGGTGCGTAGGCAGCGCTGGCCTTCCTCTGAAGAAGGAGGGTCAGACTGGGTACAGATCCTTGCCGCAGCAGCTGCCTGGTGGTTGGAAAACTCCCATCTCTTTCTCATTCCACATGCCCCTGGCTACTTCCTGCCATACAGTTTTGATTCATGCCAGGCTGATTATGAAGGGGGGAGAGGAAAGGAAAAGATGCAACAGTTAAAAAACAAAATAAGGAATGGGGAGAAAAATCTGAACTCATTCCCAAATAAGGGGGAAAAATAATCAAATGAAAGCAATAACAAAAAAGAAGCATTTAAATGAACAAGAAAAACAAAACCCAAACAAACCAAACCCCCTTAAAAAAAAGAACATAGGACGGGGAGGGGAGGAAGAAATCGCTAAAGACAAGTGAGTGTTAGAGCAGGCACGGACAGTTAGGTACAGACGCCATTTACTTACGTTTACCTCGGTGATTGCTATATCAACAATGCTACCCACAACAATCAAGGCGTCAAATGTATTCCATGCATCACAGAAATAGTGCTGCATGTGGCGGAGAAGCCCAGGAGAAAAAAAGAGAAGAGAAAAAAACCAACAAAACAAACCAACAACAAAGGAAGAAAAGAAAATAAAAAAATGAAAAAAAAGCATGAAAGGGAGAGAAGAGAAAAAAATGAGAAAAGAAAGAGGTTACGGTGGGCATCTCCAATCACCTTTTTCTTTTTCTTTTTTTTAACCACTCTATAAGTCTGGCAGCTGAAACCTGTGTCACGCTCGGTTCGGAGGGCAGGCGGAGAGGACTGACAAAAGGCGGGTTAGTTCAATGGTTACACACACTCGGATGTGTAGGCCCCTGTGGGTGGGTGGGAAGGGAGCCCACCTGCTCCCTTCCAACTCATTTCTGCGCACTTGGGGCCCATCACAGCAGGGCAGAGCTGGGACATGTGGGAGGAAAAAAAGGAGGAAGAATTCCTGCTTTTTTCCCCCCAGGAGAAGTACAGCGGCTTCAACCAAAGCAATGACTAGAGAGTGGGAGGGGAGGGTACAGGAAATAAAAAGAGAGAGAGAGAGAGAGAGAGAGAAAAGGAAACAGAGGAAGAAAAGGAGGAGAAAGTGGGAGAAGAAGGTGGTATCCTGGGAAGGGTAGAGTAATACTCACATTAGTCTCACTGAGAATGACGTCAATAATGCTGCCAATTACGATCAGGAAGTCAAAAACATTCCAAGGATCACTAAAGTAACCCTACATAAGGGAGGGGCAGGCAGGATGGGGATTAAAAAGGAATGTTAGACAGACAAAAACAGTGTAACATCACCATTACCATCACCTTCTGCTGCTGGAGTTTCAGACCTCAACACTGTGTGGTCGGGAGTGTGAGTGTAGGGAAAGAGAGTGGTGTGGGGTGTCTACCCTAAACCCTCTGCCTTTACCTTTTCCTTGTCATCCCTCCTAATCCCAGCACCCCTCCCTAAGAGCAGGCAGAAGAAAGGCAGCTGACTTCCTTTTCAGTTATACTGTGTTCGGGAATTAAGGGAAAATGGGAAGGAATAGGAAGGGGAGTGGAAAATTTAAGTTGAGGTTATCCAGGGATATGACTGGTCTCTATGCTCCACTCAGTTCAGCATCTCCCTGGCCTTTACCCTACCAACGCTTACTCCAATTCTTAGTGGTTAGCAGGGCCCACCTCAGAGACTGCAGTGAAAAGGAACTGGCAATCATGACCAGTGGGGCTGTGGCCCCTTAGATGATGCTAGAGGTTAAGAGAAGCATTAAAAACCAAGATAACTGCACCCAAATGGAATATCTCGTCTACTTAGCTCTGAGATAGCTCGCACAGAGGGTAAGTTGAAAAATATACATGATGGCTTAGATGAGGAAAACATCCACAATGAGCCAGACCCTATTCACATCAAATACAAGTCCCAGCTTTCACAGGCTTTGCTATTGAAAGGAAACATAGTTCCAGCTAGCTGCATGTATAGGCAGAGTGTGGGTATCATTTCAGGGCTGATAAATACTCCTCTTCCCGCTCCCCACCCAGTATCTGCTGATGCCTGGAATTCCACAGTTAGATATTGATTCCTGGGGAGAGGTAACATTAAACACCTCAATGTGAATAAGTTTATCAGATTGTTCCCAGGGACTAGGTTTCCTTAGGGATAAAGGTGAGGGAAAGAGCAGGTCATTGGACTTCTAGAGATGGTAAAGGGAAAGTGGAGGTGTAATTAAGAAGGAAAAGGGCACAGAAAAAGGAGGAGGGAAACTGAGAATGTCTAAAAACATTCACCTTCCTCAGAATTTTGTCCGAGTTGGTGCTGCACAGCATGTGAATTTGGACATGGATCTTATATTTTAGATCTAGAAAAGAGAAACATCACTATGTTTCCAGATGACAACTGTGGATATGAGGATCGCCTGACAACAAAAGGAAGGTGATTCCATAGTCTCAAGACTCTATCCTCAAAGCCGTAAACTGATGGTTTGCCACCAGGGAAACCTGAGGCTTTCCCCTTATCTACAAGTGATGGGTACCTACAATACTATATAGTCTATCCTATCAGGCTATATTTTTCCCTTTTGCACCCTCAAGATGGCATTCAGGAGGATACCTTGAGAACTACAACCCTCAAGTTTGGTGCTTGGTATTCCAGGTAATTATGACTTGTGACTCGCAGAACCATTACCATCACCCCTCTAGCTAGGGTGAGTAGCATGAAATGTGCCCACAAATCAACTTTCAGATTCATGGAATAAAAATAATGCTAACTAATTAAGCCAAAACCAGTAGGATGAGCTTGAGAATTACTTTCTATAGTGGTACAAGGATGGAATCTCAGACTTGGAAGGGACCTTGGAGGGATCCTACTCCAACCTTTGGGGATTTGGGATCCCATCATAAGCATGGATAGAGCACATATCAAGTATGCTGGCAAATGGCAGCCTGGGGGGGGGGTGTTGCTGGGGAGAATCCTGTTTATCATTCCCCTGTAGCCAAATGGGAATGCTCCTCAAGGATGTCCCAGAACACACTTGGCTACTGCCTATGGATTCTATGTTTTTTTCTATTCCATTAGAGAGGCCTTTGGAAGGTAACACTGGGATCGTTACTTGCTGAGAGGAAGTATTGCAGTTTGTGGAGGAAGGGCTAGTGAGAGACTTGTCTGTCTGGAAAAGTAGCGAAGGGAGGTGATTCCTTAGGGAGGGGGCTGGGCAGACAAGTTGGAGATTTCTTTATGGTATGGAGGGAGGATGGAAGGAAGCTCCCCACAGCATTCTTTCTTATACTTTAACAGGCTCCTGGTTGGGGGGGGG
>CM053581.1:424739836-424855010 GCA_028627135.1 Pseudochirops cupreus
TCTCAGATGTGTGGCCATTAGGGAAATACCCAGATGTGCCCTAGGACAGTTGTAGTTTGGTTGAGGCGAAGGCTACTTGTCTATGATGAGCTTATTAGTTTTTTATGGAACATGCCCCTGTAATTTTAAAGTTAGCTCTTTAAGGTGTCTTATCTGGTAAAGAATATCCCCCTCCCCATGCCACTCCTCAGGCTGAAAATGGGCCACTTGACCAATCTCTTAAATTAGCAGGTGCTAAGTATTAAAGAGATCCTTTGGGTAATGTGAAACCCAGGAATCTGATTCACAAATTCTTTATGAATAAACATCTCTTTACCACAGACTCATTAAGAGTCTACAAGATATTTTCACCATTTCCGTCACTTTCTCAGTCAATTTAATAAATATGTATATCATATATATTTATGTTATATATATGAATATATGTATATGTATTTTCATAAGGCAAGAACTTGGGTTCTTTTATCTCCGCCTGACTATATCCAGTTCCTTTAACCTCCTAACTTCCCAGCTGTGCACTGTTTCCAGAGGGAATGAAATACATGTTGTCCTAGGCGGCTGCTATTCTTAACGTGGAAAGTCAGGTCATGGGGAAAGGGTGAGCCTCCATTCCCAGGCAGTTCTGCCAAGGGGAAGTAAAGCACAGCCTCCAAAGGGGTTTGGGAAGAGCCAGATGGTGGAGCAGAGGTTAATGGGGACAGAGGTTAGGTGAAGGTCAGATTGTGTCATGGCTTTCTTACTGGCCCTCTGGAGCATCTCAGAAAAAGCCAGAGCCTCTGAGATAGAGAGAACTCTCTTCTACACACCTAGAGCAGGAAACACAAAACAAATTCCCCCCGATTTTCTAATTTTTCCTTTCGGGGGAGAATATCAAGAGCCCTTTTACTTCATGGAAGGGAACTGGGAGACACAGAAAAGAAAGATTCATTAGTACTTTTTCCCCCCTACTCTTAAAACTGGATATTTTGAAAATACTATCAAGTATTTCTGAATGCAAATGCCTTCACTGTGGGCAGAACAGACTCTGACTCAACCCAGGGGATCCCCACCACACTGCCCACACATTAAGTTTTATAATCTGATAATTCAGATTCTGTTAGAGGGGGAGGGGGAAGGGAAGAAAAGAATGGAGCTAGATCAGAACCCAGAAATGCTCAGTGTCCCACCTAGAACACTTTGTAACAAAACATTAGGTGGTGTGATATGGGAGTGGAGGGGAACCATGGTGTCAAAAGAGTAATGCACTGGAGTCTCTCCATCCATCTGAGGGACCTGAAACAGAACTGGTGAGATGGGCCCTGGTCTGCCATGTCACTGAAAGAGGGAAAGAGGGATAGAGGGAAAGAGGGAGAGGGAGGAAGAGAGGTAGATAACAGGACAAAGGAAAGATGTTGAAAACCAGACAAACAAGGAAAGGTTAATCAGAGTAGTTGCCCTGTGCCAGGAAAGCAGATGAAATTTAAAGGGACTCTGTCAACCTCCTGGTTTACTATCAACTGTATTTTTCTTGGACTTTGGGTGGGGCTCAGGGTTATGAAGCTCAAAGAAAAATGTGCCAATTATCCCCTTTTCCTTTTCATCTAGTTTGGCCTGACTGTCCTTGGGGCAACACCTCCTGCCCCATCCCCACGAGGCTGTGTTTCTTGGAATGGCAGGAACCAGCTGGCTCCTGGGTTGCATTTTCCTGATTTGTATCAGGCCACTTGAGCAGACAGCTTCCATTGTTTTACTGCTCAAAGTACCTTTATCATTTTTTCCAGTCTTTGGACGCTTTCATCAAACGATACCACAATTCTTTGGACTCAGCCCTCTTGGAGTTTACAAACACAGCTTGAAAGTGGGGAAGTGGGAGGGAGGGTACAGGAGAAGGGAGAGTTGACAGTGTCCCTTTAAGTAGCAGTTTATCTTGATGACCTACTACCCATCCAAACTCCCTTCCCACACCCTTGCCATTTTCAGCCCCTTTCTTCCTGGCCAGCTGACTGTGATTATCTTCAGGCCAAGCCCGTTTTCTCTTATCTCCTTTTCATTTCTCACTCCCATTCCCAGATGCAAGGGCCCCCCTCCCTGCTTCCCTCCCAACCCACTGCTCAGGTTGTCCATGGAAACTACTTGGCCAACCTCCTAAATTAGCAATCCCTGGGCAAGAGAGGACCCTGTGGTGTATGAAACCCAGGAGAGGCTAATTCACCAAATTTTCTTTGACAAATATCCCTTTCTTCTTTCCCTGGGCCTTTTCTGGAAATGTTGGACAGGAATAGGAGAATTAGATATTGAAGGTCTTCTTTCTGGGGCTGAGGTTGGGGATGAGAGCATCACAGGTACATTCCTTAAAGAATACTTTCCACTTGGAACTAAATTATATTTGTCATCCTTCCTTCCCTTGGAGGGGTTGGGGAAGACTGGCATTAAAATTTTTTTTAAATTTTAAATGTTATTTTCTTTTATGGGGGTGGGGGGGTTGGTCTTTAGATTAAAGCTCGTAAATTGTGCCATATGGAGAATGTGGTGGAACTGTTGATTTTGACTTCACTAGACCTCTCTTTGTTCACTTTCGCAGAGCCAATATGCCTGAAGGGTTGCTCAGATGGCCAGCTATGCCTTCTTCCCTCTTCTCCCTTCTTTCCAGTCCCCACCCCTGAGGTTCTGGGAGATCATTAATTTCTTTCCTCCATCCTTTTTCATCCTTCTCTTAATCCTCAGGATATGGAGCCAGGAGACAAGATGCCTCTTTTTCCATCCTGGATGGGAATCATACCTTTGAATCCAACTCCAGGGATATAAAACCAACTTTCAATGATCCACACCATTAAAAAAAACCAACCCCAAACTTTTAACCCATTTCCTCTCATCAGTCAGAAGACACTAGAATTGTTTTTCTTTATCTTCCCTGTCCCACCCCAGCCCACACATCCTGACAGAATTCAGATTAATTCATTTTGAGCAAAACGTCATTATTAAGATAAGCCTGCTTTAAAAAATTGTATAAAACACTTCCAAATCTAAAGAATTTTTAGGTTCATCATTGTTTCGGATTATTTTTCATCAGTGAAGATGATGTTGATTTGAGAATTGCTGATTCAAAGGCCCTCTCCTTGCCCACCCTCCTGCCCTTGTACCCAATTTAATTCTTCTATATCGTCTTCTTTGCCCTTCCCCGAAGGTCAGTAATATACAGTGACTGGAAAGGAATTTCATCAGCTTTAATGTGGAAATAGGTGAGGATGTTGAAGCTAATATGAGGATGGTAAAGGGATATATGTCGGGGTTCTGTTGTTCAGTTGTATCCAACTCTTCATGAGCCCTTTCGGGGTTTTCTTGGCAGAGATACTGGAGTGGTTTGCCATTTCTTTATCTAGCTCATTTTACAGATGAGGAAACTGAGGCAAACAAGGTTAAGTGACTTGCTCAGGGTCATGCAACTAATAGTGTCTGAAGCCGGATTTGAACTTAGGAAGATGAGTTTTCCTGACTCCAGGCCCAGCATTCTATCCACTCCACTACCTAGCTGCCTCATATGGAATGGTAGGGTGCAATATGGTGACTACATGGGCTCTAGTTTTAGTGAATACTCAGCAGCTATTATCACTATTATCAGATTTTTGCTATTCTTTTAGTCAGAGGTATCAGAGAGGACTTTCTGTATGTAGTAGTTTAGGACTAACTGGGTTGGCTGCTGTAAGTTTACTATAACCTAGACTATGTTATTAGGAATCTACTATAGCATGTCTGGAGATACTTAGGGCTTTTGGAAGGCTATGCCAGAAGAATGTAAACTCTTAAATGGTCTTACCTCCTTCAAAAGGCTTAGAGAACAAGACCCATATATGTTATTTGAGAACTAGACTAAGTTGGAGGATCCTTCTTGCCACTATGTTGGTGGCAGGATGGTATATTTTTCTGCCATACTCACGAAGACTACTAACCCACAGAGTGGCTATGACCTATTTCAGTGGAGGTGATGTCCATCCTGACATAAATCCTTTGAGTACTGAAGTATCACCTTTACTCTTGGAGCCTTAGCGCCTCCTCATTCCCATGGTGTACCCACAGTAGTGATATACACTAGAATTTTCACAGCAGCCTTATAGCGGTGTTTCAAATAGGAATGAAACCACCATGGATGCACTTGCATACATTTTCATGTACTCCCTGAGATTATGTTGTTAATTCTTAGGCAACTTTCAAGTTATGACTTATTCCACTGTAGGAAATCATTACCTGATTAGTCACTTTATTCCTTTTAACACACATACATAAGAGCACCATCAGAGAAAAGGTAAAAGTTCAATGGTATGGGGATGATGACTATAAAACTTTGTTGGGTCACTGATGTCTTTGGTGTTTAGAATGCTGGTATAAATGTCCTCCCCCAATTCAGATCCATCTAACTCTAAAAACTGGTCTTTTCAAGTGATACTCAGCAAGAAGCCAATAGATAAAAGCACCCTGGGGAGCTGTGATTATCCATTAGTTGGGTTTAGGTGGCCCTGAATTGAAGTCAGATGATTCCTGTTGGAAGCCAAGTCCCTGCAGAACTGCCAAAATGAGAGAGCTGAAGCAAAGAAAAAAGGCAGCACAATTTGAAGTGACTGCATGAAAGTGAAAGAGAAGTGACATCTAAAAAGCAAAAATAATTGGAAAAGCATGTAAATGGAGATACTAGCCAAGGGAGAGGGGGCAAAGATAAAAGGGAGAAGAGAAAAGGAGATGCAAGAAGGGAGAACAGGAGAGAGAAAAAAAGAGATGAGAGAAGCAGATACATAGAAAACAAAGAGGAGGAGAGAGAAAAAGAAGAGAAAGAAGAAAAGAAAAGAAAAAGAAAAGGAGGAGGAGGTGGTAGTATTGGAAGAAAACAACAAAAGTTAAACATGGAGAGGAATATTGAATAAGCATATATTGAAAGAGGATGTTTGGATGGGGAACAAATAATTGAGAGAATAAGAGAAATGAGAAGAGGGGTTAGAGAATAAGAAATTGGGGAAGTAATAGAAATGAAAATTCACCAGACAAGTCAGGTCTCAGTGTCTCTGAAGTAAACCTGCAGGCATAGACAAAGTAAAGAAGTATTAGTTATGAATTAGAAAAAGAGGAGTAAGATAGAGGCAGGGTAAGAAAGAGGAGGGAAGGGGTAAAAGCAGACATTTATGAACTTCTAGGATATGTTGGCTCCCTGAAGACTCTTTATTGCTTGAGCCTAATTCAGTGCCTTGCTTATGATAGACAATAAATAGTTGTCAAATTGTAGAACTTCCAAGTTAGACAGGTCCTTGAAGGGTCATTTGGTCTAAACTGTACCTGAAGGAAAATCCTTTCTACAACATCCTCAACAAAGAGATATTCAACCTCCTCTTGAAAATATCTAGTGATGAAGAACCTACTGTCTCCTGTAAGGAGAAAGCTCATTCCATGTTTGGACAGCTCCTTCATTTACATTAAGCCAATGTCTTGTCTTTGCAGTTCCCAGGTATTCCTCCTAGTTCTGGGGCCAAGCAGGACAAGTCTAAACCCTCTTCCATTTGAGAAACCTTAAGGGAATTTAAAATGCCTAAAGATAACTATTATGGCCTAAGCCTCTTTTATTCCTTCCACCCACAAGTTTTCTCTTAATAGAACTGAATAAGGTAGTTTGGAAAGAATGCAGCTGAAAAGGTTTAGGGATGAAGATGTTTGAAGATGCTTTCCAGAAGCAAGATCTCTCACCAGTTTCTCTCCTGTCATTATTGTGGCCCTGGAAAGGTAAATTAAGTGAGCCTGGGAAGGGAAGAGGTGCCAAATGAGAAGTGGAAGCAGTGGCAATGTCTCATTGCATGTCTGGGAAGGGTTGATCCCACGGAATATCAACATGACAATGGTAAATGACACCAAGCAGAGATGATATAAATTCTACTACATTAGAATATGCCACTTAGACATTACAGTAATCATGGAAATTAGTGACATCTAATAGAGGAAGAATAATTGAACACTCAGCTGTCCCAGGATTCCTGAGAGCCTAGAAGGGAATTGTGAAGACTCGTACATTTATGTTCTTACCTTGTTATATATCTATTCATTAGAGATCAGTGAAATACTGTATGGTGGAAAGATTAAGGGTCATGGAATGGAGGAAGGGGTCAGTTGGTATGCTACATGGAGCTATCTTTCCTTCTTTTTGAGTTTATCTTTTCTCACCGATAGAATGATACTCTTGAGTTTCTTGAAGGGTATAGGAGAGAAATCTGCTGTTGGTTGAATAGAAGGCATATACACACTGAAGTGACAGGAATTGATTGCATTCTTGCCTCCAATTTAGCTCTGAGCCTCCATTTCCTTTTTTTTTTCTTTTTCCTTATCAGAAAACACCAAAGGCAAACCTAACAAGAGGCTGAAGCCTGTTGAACAAAAGCATGATAGAGAATTGGGGTAGGGAGAAATATCCCCATTTATTGATGTCTTAAGGTGAAAGAGAAAAGTATGCAAGTGGGTCACATCTTTTAAGAGGGAAGCAGGAGGCTTTTCTGTACCTGTTTTGCACTTCTTTAAAATAGAGGCCTCTGGCAGCTTCCTGAGACAAATGAAAAAAACCTGAGAGACAGAGTTTCTGTATAATTAATAATCTATTAATTGGTTATATTCTGCAGTGCTTAGGACTCCTCAGCCCTCAGCAAGTATGTTAAATAGTCTTTGAAGGAATAAGGTGGGTCAAATTGCACGGTGCTACATCAACCACAACCTTGCAGAGGTCACAAAGACGTGGCAAAATAGGCAGTCTTAGAGATCTCTGTGGAAGGTTTGGAGGCTTCTTGGCTGATTGCAGGAAATACAGCAACTTCAGATATTTTTTGGTACTAGTCAAGGCCTTATCATTTAAATGAGTTCTGCCTCTAAATCTTTGCTCAGCAACCTAATTACAATGGGAAGGTCCTCTAAAGGGCAATTGTCCTAAGCATTTCCCCTATTTCACAGCACTTTATAATGGGCTTGGGTTCCCTCATCAACTGTGAATCTGAATTGCTCAGAACAAGCCTTCCTGGATTGATGGACTTTTGGAAATTCAGTCTCTCTAAATCAGGCAGAATTTTTCTGGGCCAGTTCTCTTGTTCACAAGATTGTAACTGAAAACCGAAGCGTACCAACCCACTGGGCTTTTCTTGTGGTGGGAATAATTTTACCTATTAAATAATTAAATGTAATAGCTAATACTGCCCTTCCCACAGCACTGCTTTTTGTTAAGTCACATAATTTAAAAAAATCATTTATAGCAGTGTTCCAGCTTTTAAGAGCCAGGCAGGAAAGAAGCCTATCACAATGTTGCAACAATATACAAATTTCCTGGGTCCAGAAGCTGTGATAGGCAGGCCCCTCCTTAACAAAGCCCCTGCTATTACCATTCATGCCTGTCAGTCTTGTACCGAAAGCACCAGGTACCCTGTTGTCATGCCATAAATAAATAATAATCATGGTAACTGTATCTTACTAATCAGACCTGTAGGCAGTGTGTGTGTGTGTGTGTGTGTGTGTGTGTGTGTGTGTGCGCGCACGCACATGTGTGATGGTGGAGAGGAGGGTTAGTTACCACATTTGATCCTCCTATACCCCTCCCTTCCATCTCCAAATCCTTTTCTTTCCTATTTCTTTTAGACTGTGATTCTAAGTTTTGGAGACAAACCAGACTGATGTCCTGAGGAACCACAAGTTGGTTTTGAAATAAATAAACATATAAACACACATATGAGTATGTATAGATACACATATGTGCATATACACATCATATACCTATGTGTGTATATATGTATATGAGAATATATAGATAGACAGATAGTGTTGAGTTAAAGATAAAGTCTGATAGCCACTTTAGCTAATTAATGTTCACTAGTTAATAGTTTGAGTAATCCTCAATGGAAGCCCTTTCCCCTCTTGCCAAAGGTTTCTTTATTGGCAAAATGTTAAATTTAGAGGAGAAAAGACACTCATCAATTCATGACAGGGCCACCACAACATGAACTGTACTTTTCTTTGTATGTTATCGTAATGGTAATGGTAATGTGAAGATCTTCCCTGCCCCTTAAGAAGCCTAAGGGAATTTGAAGATCTTTTCTACTTTGAAGATCTTCCCTGCCCCTTAATAGGCTGAATGTAATCACATGGAGCCTGTGCTGGGAGGAGCTTGCTGAACTGGTGGAGCAGACCCCAGAGAAAGCTGGGAGTCAGAGCAATTAGAAAGGAGGGAGGACAGATGATGCAGACAAGGAGACAGCTAGGCTTCTGAGTGTTTGTGGGAAGGCTGTGGAATGGTGTTGTGCTCTGAGGTGATATTGTATATAGACTTCTTTGTTGCTATGATGAATTTGGTTTTCTGGTATTGGGATTTGGCTTTCTGGTGTCTGAATAAATGTTTTTGCTTCTGTCTTCTACATGGAGAGTCTGTTATATTTTGTGACTCAGAACAATACTGGCATATTCATGATTGCTGTTGGTGCTGTGAATATTGCCTTGGTGATATAGGCATGTTTTTCCTTTTCCCTAAACTCAGCCCTCTTTTGGACTTTCTGATTTCTCTTGAGGGCACCATTGTCCTTTCAGGTTTACAACCTCCTAGTCATCCTCTTCAGTCTTCCTCATTCCACCTTCACCGCCCTCCCCTGTCATTTCCAATAAGTTGCCAATTTTTTTTTTGCTTTTTTGGAGGGGGGAGGGTAGGGCAATTGGGGTTAAGTGACTTGCCCAAGGTCACATGGCTAGTTTTTGTGTTAAGTGTCTGAGGCTGGATTTAAACTCAGATCCTCCTGACTCCAGGGCTGGTGCTCTATTCACTGTGCCACCTAACCACCCCAAAGTTGCCAATTCTTGTCAGTTCTATCTCCATCCACACTCCTCCATCTGTCTCTTCTCTACTCATAAGACACCATCCTAGTCAGGTCTCTAATTACCTCTTGACTATAACTATTGCGACAGTCTTTCAATCAGTCTCCTTAAGTCAATGCTTTCTTCTCCAGTCCATGCTCCACATAACTCCCCAAATCTCACACACACACACACACACACAACCCTCCCTATATATCAGGGTTAAATGACTTGCCTAGAGCCACACAACCAGTTAAGTGTCTGAGGCCACATTTGAACTCAGGTCCTGCTGACTCCAGAACCAGTACTCTATCCACTGTTGGATCACCTAGTTGCCCCCCCAAAGTGATATTTGTAAAGCACAGTCTGACCACGTTACTTCTCTGCTCAAGACTTCAGAGGCTTCCTATTGTTGTCAGTATAAAAAAAAAGCAAACATATTTCTCTGTTAGGCATTTAAAGTCCATCAAAGTCTAGCTCCTACTTATGTTTCCAGATGGATTTCACATTCTTTTTCTTCATGAGCTCCATGTTCCAGCCAAAATGACATAATTGATGTTACTCACACACAGTATATTCTTTCTGCCTCTTGTGGATTATTTTCGTGGATTATTTATTCATGATGCCTTGCACAGCTACTAGGAATCTCTAGCTCCTTTCAAGGCTACTTCCTATGCAAGACAGCTAGTTAGCTCATTGGGCCTTGGGTCAAAAAGATCTGAGTTCAAATTCAGCCTCAGACATTTGCTGGCCGTGTGACCCTGAGCATGGCACTTAACCTTTGTCTACCTCAGTTTCCTCAACTGTAAAGTGAGCATAATAACAGCACCAGGGTTGTCATGAGGATCAACTAAAATCATACTTATAAAGTGCTTGACACATAGTAGGTACTTAACACATGTTTGTTCCCTTGCCTAGAAGTGGCCTTTCCTGATTTCCCCAGTTATTAGCAGTTCCATTCCCCCTGAAATTACTATATGTATATATGCATGTACATATACATGTGTGTATGTATGTGTGTGTGAATGTTATCTCTTCCAGGTAGAATATAAGTTCATTTAAGGCGTGGACTTTTTTGCTTTTGTCTTTATGTTCCCAGAGCCTAGTATATATAGTGCCTGTCATTTACTAGGTGCTTAATAAATGCTGGTTGAATTGAACTGGTGTGGGAAGTGTTGTATTGTGGAAAGAAGATAGGCTCTAGAGACCTGGGTTCAGATCTGCCCTCTGATACTCACTCCACCTATGTGATCTTTGGCAGTTCACTAAACTTCACAGTGTCCTCATTTGTAAAAGGAAAAGGTTGGACTAGATGACTTCTGTGGTCCTTTTCAACTCTAAACCTATGATCACATGAGTTTGGTTCTCCTCATACCTATCGCACTATCTTGTATGTTGTCGATATTTGTTAAATGAAGACATTCTCAGCTATTGTGAACATTGAACATTAACTAGGTCTTCAGGAATATGTTGTACAGTAGCAAATTACTGAACAGATCAAACTGGACCCAAGAGAAAATTAAGTAGGCTCTGCCTTTTCCTCCCTTCCCTGCTCCTCTCTAACAATGTAATTTGGACCCTAGTGAATCAGCACCAGGTTTTGGAGAACATTTTGGGGGCTAGGAAAAGGGAAACACAATACTGATTTTTCACATTCCTACAGTTTGTTGTTCAGTAGGCTCATAGCCTACTGTTAAATGAGGGGCATGGCCACATACCATTTACACCTTGTTTATTAAATTGTAAGCTACTTTAGGGCATGAATGCCTTATCTTTGCATCTTGCCCAGTTAGGTATAGAGTATAGTTTCTCAATGAATGTTTGTTGATTAAATGAAGGGGATGCATTTTAGGCGTGTTACCAATATGGTCTGTGTCATAATGGCTATGACTCCAATGAGTAACTTTATAACTAGGAGAATATAACAGAGCTTCAGGAAGCAAAAGCCCTGGATTGCTATTAATTGCTCTGCTGTTCAGAAACAGAAAATAAGGAAAGCTCAGAAAGCTGTAATTCAGATGTTGTTTGATAGCCTCTTACAAGCTTTCATCCCAACTCAGTCCAGTCTTGAACATACTTTGTGGTGGAGGCATCACTAGCAACCCAGTCACCTTCCTACTCCCTTAGTTTCTATCCTGTTATCTTTCCCATCAAATCCCAAACATACTTCCAAGATTCCCAAGTTCACACTATCAGTATTACTTTAGCTAATACCAAACATATAACCACTGAAACAACCTTTGTTCTGAAATTACTTCCTGAATGTACTGCTTTCTCCAATGTATGCTTAATTTATACTCATTGGAGTATCCATACTTAACCTAATCACTGAAATTCATTCCATGCTACCATATTCACTCTTCCCACACTATTCTCTCAACCACCAAATGACCTCTTGAGTCTTCTTTCTAATGCTCTTAAATATTTGTCATGAAATTGCAGACACCTATGTTTCTTCACCTCTCCAAAGACATATATTTTTGCCTCTTTCTTTGCTGATTCTACAACATCCTAAGCTCCTGATACTTTCTAATTCCCAAATTCCACAAATGTGGCAACTTTGAGAACCAGCATAAGATGCTCTTCTGTGTTAGTTATAAATAGTTTGGCTCCTTTTCTGCTGAAAGAGAAACACTAGGGCACTTCAAGCTTGGATCTCACTATCACTGAAATCCACTCTGCAGAATCCAGTGTCTCTTTCTCTTGTAAGTCTCTGGAATTCCTTCTGTAAAGGAAGGTTTTTTTTGTCTTTGGACCAAAGTCTTGGGATTTGGTCCTTTGGGTCTCTGGGGCAGTAGAGTACCTTTGTAGGTCTGTTTGTGTGTCTGTGAGTCTGCGTAAAGGCCTCAAGGCCTTCAGATTTGGATTTAGAGCTTCAGCAGGTGATTGCTGAGGAAAGTTGATTTCGGCTTAGTCTAGATTCTCTTGTCAGAGAATTTTCTAAGGCTCTACTTGTGTCCAACAATGAAAGGAATGATCAAGGCTGATCCTCAATGTGTTTTTTTCTAATAGTCTAGGCAAGAGATAATAAGGACCTGAGCTAGACTGGTAATAGTAAGAACAAATAAGAAAAAACAAGAGCAAAAGTTATATAGAGAAAGCTTACAGAAAAGACGTGGCAGTTACCAAATTCTGCTAATTCTTGTCTTTTCACTCCAAATCCTTACCCTAGTGCTAATACAACATTACTTTCTTCTTTTCTAGTGACCCTCTGGGGCCATTCATAAGCCATATGCTCAATTTTCAGGCACATAGCAACATCTTGCTAACTAGGACAGGCTTGATGGTGTTTTGCCTAAAACTAAACATTTGGGGAGGGAAACCACTACTAAATACCAAACAGTTGAGGAGGGACCTAATACTAAACATTTATGGGGGGAGCCCCAAAGCACACATTAGAATTAGAGAGGTCTGGGTGCTTTGCAGAGAAACACTATTCCTACCTTGCTTTAATGAGAAAAAAAACAAGACTTTGAATAGCATAGTAATAATTGCCCTGATGCTCCTCAGAAAATCCCCCAGACAATGGAAGCTTGAACCACCTGCCTATCTGATTTCAAGGGGCAGGATCATCCATGCCCATTTTGGGCATGGAAAGGGGAAAAGATAGCATTTTTTAAGATAAGAACTGAATTATATATTTCTTTCTCTTTACTGTATACATCCGCTCTTCAGGAAAAAAAGATCCTATTTTTAAGAAAAGTTTTGTGAGATATATCTGCTCTGGAGAGCCTTCACTTTTGTGGAGTGGCCTCTAAGGTTCTTTTTAATGAAGACTCTGTGATTCTTCTTCCCTTTCTTTCATTGGTCAATTGCTCTCCCATACCTTTCTAATCCCACTATGACATCAGTATAACTGTACACTGCATTGTGTGTGTGTGTGTGTGTGGGGGGGGGCAGATTTGTTCAGTTTATTTTTCTAAAATTATTGGTTGATTCTTCTGCAATAAAAACCTGAACTTCAACTCTGGAAAATGAAACAGTCAATGGAATCTATTGTAACTTAGCACATGAGCAGAATGAACAAATGGCAGACGAACTTAAAAGGGACATTTTGGGGCAGGGGAGGGGAAGGTATAAAATGAAAAAGGGAGGCAGGCTCACTAATTACTGAGTAATACTACTGGGACAAAGCAGGGTTTGGCTTATGCTTATTTTGTAATAACATTAGTAATGATGAAAAAAAGAGATATTCATGTACAGGGGCTACCTCAAACTTGGTTAATGAACTAATTGATTTTTAAAAAGTGAATGACAATATCAGACAAGATGGAAGGCATGGCAATGAAGGATGAAACGCCACCCCTGTGTGTATAGCTCTTTAAAGTTTACAAAATGCATTATTCTCATGATCTCAGGTTGCTATCATTCTCACTATTTTACAGGTGAGGAAACCAAGGCTTAGGGCTCTTAAGTAGTTTGCCCAAAGTTACACAACTAGTGTCTGAGGCAGGTTTGGAATCCAGATCTTCCTGATTCCAAGTCTACTGTGCCAAACTGCTTCAACGCTAAGGACTGAACATGGGTTTGGGAAAATTCTAGACAACTGGGGAACCCATTCAGCACTGGGTCAACATGGATGTGGTTTTCTCTTTAAAATGTCAAATAAAGCAATTATATTAGTTTTTTTTTTCCCTAACTAGTCTAAGTACCCTACCCTGCGGCAATAAGAAGTAAATATAAACAAGAAATGTAGACACTGAGTAATAGCGAGGACAAAAAATATCGAGCAGCACCACAAATAGAGGCTGGATATCCAGGACAAACTTAATTCCAAATTAAAAAACGGTAACTTATGTGATCATAGATTTGGCACTGAAAGTCACTGACTCCAATTTCCTCAATTTATAGATGAAGAAATTGAGTCCTAGAGAAGCTAAGCCAAAGTTCATCATCTAACTCGTATGTGTCTGAAGCAACATTTGAACTCAGGTCCGGCACTCTATCCACTGTATCAACTAACCGCTAATCAGCAGCTCAGGTAATGCTGCAATGTTGTTATTGTAGCTTCAATGTAAATGGCTGTAATGATGTTGGGTTGCAGTTAAAGTAGTTGATTGTTTTTAATAATATGGCTGATACCATGTCTCATAAACGAAATAAAATGGATTTTGAAGTCAGGGAGACTAAAAACTGACTGAAAAATTATCAGCTGAGTTGGCAGCTGGGAGGGCTGACAAGTCAGTAAGACCTACTTTAGGTTTCATTTTGAATGATCACAGAATTATGATTCTGTGATCATTTGCTGAACATTTCAGCACTAGAAGGGGACCCTAGATTAAAGGCTATCTAGACAGAGCCAACATGTGGTCATTCAGCTTCTGCTTAAGACATCCAACAATGCCTCCAACAGGAACCTGAGACAGTCTGTTCCACTTTTAAAAGACTTTGTGATCTGGGCAAATAGTTCAATAAGGACATGATTTGGAGTCTCCTTGGCAGTTGAGCATGGGATGTATCATTCACATCCCATAGACACAGGAGCACTAGCTCTCAGAAAAGTCCAGATACTCTCCAAGAGTAATCTTCTTATGATTTCTTTTCCCTGTTTACTTTATCATGCTTCTCTTGCTTCTTGTATGTGAATGTCAAATTTTGTATTCAATTCTGTTTTTTTCATCAAGAATGCTTAAAAGTCTTCCACCTCATTGAATGACCATATTTTCCCCTGTAACATTATACTCAGTTTTGCTGGGTAGGTGATTCTTGGTTTTAATCCTAGCTCCTTTGACTTCTGGAATATCATGTTCCAAGCCCTTCAATCACTTAAAGTAGAAGCTTCTAGATCCTATGTTATCCTGATTGTGTTTCCACAATATTTGAACTCTTTCTTCTTGGCTGCTTGTAATATTTTCTCCTTGATCTGGGAACTCCAGAACCTGGTTATAATATTCCTAGGAGTTTTCTTTTTGGGATATTTTTCAAGAGTTGACTGGTGAATTCTTTCAATTTCTATTTTGCCCTCTGGTTCTAAAATATAGGGCAATTTTCCTTGAGAATTTCTTGAAGGATGATTTCTGTAGTAGACCAGACTTTCATGCTCCCCCTCTTCTATGAGGCAGATATGCAGGAAGAGTATAATCTTGTTGGGTGGATGCTTTCATTGGATCTATGAATGACTAAAGAAGTTTCAGGGTAGTTAATTAGCAAGTCTTGTTTGTGACTCCCTGTTTGTGCTTCTGCACATGGTCCTAGGTTGAAGTCTTAATGAATAATTAACCTTGGGCTGGGGCAGGAGTGGTCAATCCCTAAGAAAGGACCATGCATTCCAGGAATTTCTGCTATAGGGAATATAAACCTTATGATTTTCTTGTATCTTTGGCTCTGTATGAAATGGTTCTGTAATAAACAGACTATCAAATACATCCCTGTCTCTCTCTCTTTTATTCAGCTGGTTGCTGGGCCATATTACTGTGCTGGTCACAGCAGATTTCTAGGTTCTTTTTTTGGTCATGGCTTTCAGGTAGTCCAACAATTTTTAAATTGTCTTTCCTGGATCTATTTTCCAGGTCAGTGTTTTTTCAAGGAGATATTTCACATCCCTTCCATTTGCTCCAATCTAATTCTGAAGGAATCATTTTTTTAAGTGAGCTTTTGAAATTCTTTTTCCATCTGGAAAATTCAGCTTTTTAGGGCATTCTTCTTCTCATTGGCTTTTTGGGCCTCTTTTGCCATTTGAGTTAATCTATTTTTAAGGTGTTATTTTCTTCAGTCAGGTTGTTGACTTCTCTTTTCATGATTTTCTTGCATCATTCTCATTTCTCTTTCCATTTTCTCCTCCACTTCGCTTACCTGATTTTCAAAATCCTTCTTGAGCTCCTCCATGGCCTGTAACCAGTTCCTGTTTTTCTTGGAAGCTTTTGGTGCAGTAGTTCTGACTTTGTTGTCTTCCTCCCGTTCCATGCTTTGATCCTTTTTGTCCCCAAAAAAGGAGTCTAAATGGTCGCTTGGCCCCCGCTATGATCTGCAAGCCATCAGCTCTGAAGCAGCCACATGAAGGCAGCTGCACAGCTGTGGCACTTCCACTGCTTCTCGCTCCTGGGCAGAGGCCGGACTGCACTACGTCCCCCCCCAGTTCCAACAGAGTTCTACAATGATCTTTTACTTTTTCTTTGGCATTTATGGATTGAAATTTCTGGAAACCACCACACCTGCTGGTGATCCACTCTCCTGAAGTCCCCTCCAGCCACTGCTGGTCGGGGCCACTGTAGGGCTAAACCATGGGCTCAGGTGGGGCTGGGTTCTGCTCCCAGCATGCTGTGATGGATCCTTCCTGTCCATCTGCCAGGCTGCCTTCAGCATGAGGTTTGTTTCTCTCTGTCACTTTGTGGGTTCTGTAGCTCTAAAGTTTGTTTAGAGTCATTTTATAGGTATTTGAGGTGGTGAAGGGGGGAGCTCACAGAGTTTTCCTGCTTCTATGCCACCATCTTGGCTCCCCCTCCAAGCATAATCTCATTCAACCTCACTGCACGACTGTTAAACAATTACTCATATTTTACATAGGAAGAAATGGAGACAGAAAAAGGAAGACTAGGCCACCCAGCATACTTGAGATTATTCATGAGAACTTTCTGCCTCTTTGGAGGGAAGCAGGATTGTTAGAAAGCCAAGGAAAGAAATAAAATAAAGTTAGATTTTGAAGAACAAAACAACCATTACAAAAATCTAGTTCACTTTGGGGAAAGTCATTCTAACTCAATTGTTAGGGAAAGAACAATACTCAATTCAATTCAGCAAACACTTATTAAAAAAAAAACACCCACCCTGTAGAGAACACTTTGCTAAGGGGCTGGTTGGGAGGCGGGGAGGAAGGGGACTTGGAAGAAGAGACTGGAAAGCACTGAAGTGGTGAAGCCAGACAGGAAAGAAATCTGACAATATAAAAGTAAAGCAGCTAACTGTAAGAGTCTGGATTTTCAATGAAAAGACAACAGTCCAAGTAGAGATGTTTAAATCCCTCTTTTTGGATTTCTGGGAATGTACCTTAGAGTTTTCACATCTGGCTTCCTACACCTGAGAAAGTGTCCTTCTCTCTGGAGAGAATGCCACAATCATGGAGCTAACCCTTCAGGTAGAGAAACTGAGGAAGTACCAGAGGCTTAAAGGCTCCACCTTTATCCCCTTTTGTTAGGGTTAGCACTTTGGTCTTTAGATTTTGTTCTGGAAAATGTTATTTTTGAAAGAAAGGAACAGAGAGAACCCAGAACCTCCAAGTGAAAGAAATTCTATCAAATGACTCTACTGGGTAACACACAAACAGGGAACTTCAGGCTCAGGTGGGAATGACTCCTCATGAAGGCTGCTGATGGGGAGATTGTAAGCCCATCGTGGACTCACTATAGATCAAGACAAATTTAGTCTATTTCACTTTTTGAAATTCAGCAAAAAGACTTCATTCATCTTGGTTGCAAGATGGTGGCTGGGCAACTGACTAGCAAAGTCCCACTTGCAGCATTCTCTAAGCTCTGAGGAAAAACTACCTAGAAGGCCTCAAACCCTAGCATTTGGCAGGGGCCTCTCAGTAAGGAAGGCAGAAGTTGAGCAAGGAGACAAGCAGGTGGGAGAACGTAGATGGGGGCCTCAGGAGCAACTGCAGGAAGTCTTCAGGCCAAGAGCTGGGGACAATGCAAGCATGAGGCACGTCAGGGTAAGCCCTGAATTGTTTCGAATGTAGACTGGGATCAGTGACTAGTGACCTTTCCCTCCTTCTGGCCCTCCTCCCAGTCTACTTTTAAAATTGCCATCTTTGTAAAAGGTATGTTTTAAGTGTCTTGTCAGTTTGCCTGGGATATCGCATTAAAAACCAGCTGGCCATTCAAATCTAGGCCAATTCTGCTTACTTGAATGCTAGTGATGAGGTTGGGAATCAAAGGAGGACACCTGGAAAGGAAGCAGATTTAATGTTTTGAGGTTTTATAAACTCAATTTGGATTTTATCAGTGCAAACTGGCTGGGTGTTTGGGTTGCATATTTCATTGAAAGTACAGTGTATGAGAGGGAAGAAGAGTATCATACTCAGGGCCAGATTCCTCCTGATGCAAGAACCAGCAAAAAGTCCCAGGCTGTACCTGGGCAAAGCACAGCCTTTTTTCTTTTCTTAGGGTCAGTCAAAAAGGTGGGTTGAGTTTGAAAGGACCACCATGCTTTTAACAGAGGAGGAAGATGAAAGCAGGCCCTGCCTCTCCACAAAGGGAGAAGGAACTTTCTCCTCTCAGGACATGAGACAACTCAGGTTATCTCGCTCACTAGTGCCACCTGATGCTTATATATTTGAACTACGTGTGGTTGCTCTATTGTTTTTAAGTTCTCTTTGGATGCTTTCGAGCTTCGAACTGAATTTTATTTTTACTTTTCCTATTTTTGGAAGAATTTTCTTTATGTTATAATTTTGATAGACTTTTCCCTTACAAAAACAGAAATGTATTTACTGAAATATCACAATCTGATTTTAAAAATCTTATTAAACATACACACATATTTTTTGTTTTGTTTCATTTTCCATTTGTTCTAGTCTCTCATTGATTAGCTTTTCTCTCTATCACAATCAGTTATATTCAAATGGCAAATATAAATGTGAAGTTTCAATGCTCTAGTCGATGAATTAGGTTTGGTTTTGATGAGAAGATGGGAATCTGAGACGATTCATGATTTATTCGGTGCTACGTACTTTCCGATTGAATGAAGGCCTATCACTGTTAAAGTGCCACTTATTTACATATTTATTTTATAACAGCAAAGTGAATATGCAAATTGGTGTTTTTACCTGCTAACTTTAGTATTTTACTTTATAAGTTTTATATAGAAAATTTACATTATAGTTTATTCTTTATTAATTCTTTATTATATTTACATAATTTGCAATTTACTTAACTAGTGAATATGCAAATTATTAGCAATGTGACAGTGACAGCTCTTTATTCAATTAGTAAATGCCCATTTACTAACTGAACTCACTGAATGTATCAAGAGTGGTTTCAAATTCTCATATCCTTATCAAAACCTTAATTCATCTATTAGCAACAATGAAGCACAACTTCACCTTTATATTTGTCATTTGAATCAGTTGTTACTGAATCATGTCATACGGATGGTCTGGTATTTAACTCAGGATGGTTATTATGGATCAACCTTCTACAAATATGGAAACTGCGTGTGAAATGTATTGTCATACCTTAAGGTTGTGGGTTACTGATATTTGAAGTATCAAACTATGGATATTTCAAAAGTTTTAAAGTTTATAAAAAGAGCTGGTGGACAGTAGCAGGACCAGATCAGAAGAATCCATTAAGGATATACTCTATGAATTATCAGACTCATTTGATCATTCCAAAATTACTGATAAAATCTCAGTAGAAAAACAGTACCAGGTAATTAGTTTGCAAATCTCCATTTGGAAAGGAGAGGTCTTCCATGAAACTTTCAACTTTAATGACCAAAGGAGGTACCTTAGCAGACTTAGAACTAGATGCCTCACATGTGGGTGAGGCTAAGGCAAGATTCTTTCTTATCTAGGAGTGTGAGGGGAGAGAGAGGTGGAAACCATATTGTCTAGGTCGGAAATTAAAAGCCTCACCTGTGAGTTAAATGAAGTTTTAGATACCTGGGATCATATCGAGGCACATCACCTATGGGGAATGTAAGCACCAGATTCCATGAAGCGTACAGCAGAGAAGCCTGGTCTGAGGGGAGGACCATGACTAGATAGATATTTTACTGCAGACAGATCTTAGAGGCTCAACCTAAGAATCTTGTCAAGAGTCTGTGCTTAATGTACAACAGAACCACCACTACAGAGCAGGCAGACATCTAAGAGGGACATGATGAATTGTTTGATGGAAAGTGTCAGAGGAGTCACTTTTGAACAGACAGTCTCTGAGGAAAAGAAATACCAAACTCACATGTTAGGAATGCTCTGGTCTCACTGCTGAGATTGCATTTTCTAAATTTGGTGATTCCCATTTAGCACAAAGGGAAATTGCTGTGTAAATCTGTGATGCAGGTGGACAGCCATCTATTCAGACTGGTGGGAAGAGGAGTGGTACCCTCTGAAAGATGAGACATGACCAGACTACGAAGTGACCAAATGACAGTGGGGATGGGTGGATTTAAGGATATCCCGAAAGGATATTATAGCACAGAAAAAACTGTGGGCTTATGATAAACTAAGTTAAAGCCTATAAGTAGTTGGAAGAGGTCATACCTGAAAGTCCACTTCACAAATTCAGATTTTAACCACGTTAGGGTAGTACTGACCAAGGAATCTAACTAAGCAAGACAGCTATCCTATAGATGCAGGTGAGGATAATATATTACAAACTCACAGAAAATCTGGTGAGAGGTAGCCTTGTGGATCAAGCCGTTCTTGGAAAGATAAAGGGAATGGAGACCATGACAACCTGATATATAAACACCACCATCAGGAGATAATCAGAAAGCAGAACTTAACCACCTTCTGCAGAACAGACGGGCATACCTCACAAATGAAGTCATATTTGCAAAGCATTTGCTACAGCACCATGTAAATGATTACTCCCTTTGTTCCTTCCCTTTCCTTTCCTGTTCCCAGGTTGGATGTATTCTTTTTTGTTAACCAGAGAACTTATAATCTATTGGAGACCAAAATACATAAATAAAATATATGAATTACAAAATAATGATTTAACATATACATTGAAAATAGAGTATCAATTAAACATATAAATGCCAAGGAAATAGAATAAAGGATTGGTCAGGGTCCAAAAGTGTCAAATTGGACAGGTTGGATGCACTTCCATTTTTTGTTTGGTCAAAGCAGTCAGGGTTAAGTGATTTGTGCAGTGTAACACAGCTACTCAGTGTCAAGTACTCTGGACTCCTCCTGTCAGTGCTCTATCCACTGCACCACCTAGGTGACCCTCTTTGTTTTGTTTTTGTTTTTTGGATGAAATCTGGATAAGAAGACCATGTGAGTACTGCAGAAGCTGAGATCTTTGCAAAGACTATGAGGAGAAACTATCGAAAGTGCTGGCTCAATCAGAGGGAAATGATCTGAAACCAAGTGATACATTGGCAGAAAACTGACAAATGCATTTGGCAGAGTCTTGGTCAAGTATGGTGGTCACTCAATGTCATAGAAAGATGTAAGCATTGACCAGAGAGGACAGAAAGGAATTCCAAAATGACTACATTGAAAGAACTTTTGAAATCTAAAGAGTTTTATGGGATTTGTTGATTATTATCACAAATTTGCCAAGAGCTATGTTTCCACAGCTAAATCATTGTTAAATGTCACTTGTGCTTATGTGACTTAAGAGAACCAGAAACTGAAGGCTGAGTTGTGTTAAGCAACACAGCTAATTAGAGATCATTGGATGCACAAATATGAACCAACTTTCAAAGACTTGGTCACACACGCACCAGTGTGGAGCTTATGCAGACCCAAACAAACCATTTTTCTTGTACACAGATGGTAGTCTGAAAAGCTTGAAGGCAGTCACATTACAAGAGAAAAATGGTTACCAGAAACCAATTGTATGTGTTAGGAGGGGACTTAAGTTGCTACCCCAACCACAAGCTGGAGTTCTTGGCTTTGAAGTGGGTTATTACTGAAAAGTCTATGTACATAGAGCAAGTATTGACTAAAACAATCCATCGACATATTTTGACCAGTGCCAAGTTTAATGCTGCTTGCCTGATATGTGTAGCATCACTGACTAACCATTCAGCATTCATCCTTGCCTGGGGATTAATGTGGTTGTAAATACTCTGAGCTGAAGGTCACATGACACCAAAGCTGTGATGTGAAAGCCATATAAGACATGCAGGGAGGTGGGCCACCATCAGAGAGAAGTGTAATTGAGAGCTTGGGACTTTCACCAGAGAGTGTTAGTGGCAGCATACAGACATCTCCTTTCATTGAACCAATCTTCTCTGCTTCAGTAAGTTGCCTGTGGGTAACTGGTGGTAAGAGCAGATGGTTGATGAAGGACTGTGAGAAATGATATAAGCTAAGAAAAAAGGGAAGGCTGCTAACTAAGAAACTCAAATTCTTATTTTTGAGAAAGTGCCTTACTATTGAAGCAATGGTAGAAGTTGGAGCTACTCAAAATGTCTGTTGTACTTGACTATGACTGATCCCGCACATGGTACTAGGAAGTGATTGATACTGACCAACATGGATTGTATCACAGTTATGAAATCACTTGCATGATGGTTTTGGACATGTCAACCAAAGTAAAATTTAGAGCTAGAAAGAAGTAGATTTTACTGACCCAATGTGGCAGTAGACGTTACTCAGAAGTGTGAGACTTGTATGTTTAAAGAAAGACACTGCCAACTTGTGTAGCAAATTTGGAGAATATAAGCACTAGGAAACCTTTAGAACTTGTCTGCATTGGTTTTTCATCTCTGGAAGGAGAAATCATATTTTAGTAAAGACTGATCATTTCAAGAGGTATGCATAAGCATACTCTGTCAGGAACCAGAAAGCACCCATAGTTATTAAACTCTTATGGAAGAAGTATTTCTCAGTGTATGAATTTCTTTCCAGGATTCGTACTGACCAAAGCAGAAACTCTGAGATCAAGTTATTCAGGGAAATGAAAGCTTTGATAGGGATCAAGAAGTACAAAACCCAACTTTGTTGTTCCCATTAGTGACCCCTCCCCCCCCACCAGCCTGAGTATTTCAATCACATATTGTTGGACACACAGTTAAGGAACACTGAGACTACAACAATCTCAGTGAAGTCAACAGATGGCATTTCTAGAACAGTTGTACAGCTCCACTAGAAATGATGTCACAGGCTTTACACTATTCTTACTGATGTTTGGAGAAGAGCCATACCTAGACACACATAGACACACACACTTTGGGGTCTCAGAGGATGGAGAGAATGAAGACACAACCAATACATCTCCTGGTTTAGAGGCTAAGAGATGCCTAACAACTAGTCAAGTCTTTAGCTCAGAAGAGCTCTGACAAAAATAAATCAGTCTGATGCCTGGGTTTATTGTGAGAAGACCACCAGGAAAAAAGAGTATTGCTGAGAAACTTGGGTACTCAGGGGACATACAAGTTAGTAGATAGATGGAAAGTTACCTCATGCCTAGATGTGGAAAGACTGGACAACTTGCCTATATCCAGAACGGCCCTAGAGATTGGTGGGGCCTTAGAAAAACAATTAATGAAATGTGTAATGGTCTCTAAGAGAGTTACTGCCTATAAGAGAGTGAGTTGGACTCCTAGAAGCTGTCATTACTGTTATTTGTCTTTCATTTCTGAAGAGGACCAACAACATCATGGTTGATGACAAGCAGCCCCCATACTAGTGGGTTCTAGTCTTCTCTTATCATCCCATACACTCCACTCCCTGATACACAAGTGGAGACAAGCGATAGACATTTATCTCTGCAGTCCAAATAAAAGATATAGCCCACTGGTTATACAGAGACTATCTGAACCAGAATATCCTGAACCACTTGTTCAAGAAAATGACAGTTCTAGTGAAGAAAACTGTACACTGTAGCCCAATAAACACGAGTAGGCTGACCTACCTGAGCAGTCTGGTCATATCTCATCTGAACCCAGAGGCAATACCTTTCCTGCCTGGAACTTTAGCCATACTGACTCCTAGGGTAATGAGATACTCCAAAGAACCTAGCAATACAGGTAGTGTTCCTGGTCCCTCCACAAGTTCCGGACTATAGTTCTAATTAGGACTATGATCAATCAATTAACAGGCATTTCTTAAGTGCTTCTATGTACCTGGCAGGCCCATCCCATCGGTTCATCCAGGGGCACGTAGATCGGCTAGTCACAAGGCTGTGAGAGCTCTCCAGCCAGTCTCCAGGTTAAGCCATGACACCACAAGCAAAACTGAACTATATATTATACTAATGTTTACCCAAGTAATAAGTGCCTCGCGTGTATTTGCGTTTGACTGAGGTACTGTTAATTACTGCATGTTCTGAGTTAAGTTTTTCTTTCAATTCTTGTGCTATTTATTAGATAATATAGCAGTATTAGGCAAGTATTATAAGTATATTTATTAAGTACGTGGCTATGTTTATTGTGTATCGTAATACTGTTTCTTTATTCATTTATACATTGTACGTTCTGCTATTTTGTAGGCCTGTTGTTGCTCTTACTACAGGCACCATGCTTGAATGTAATTTGGACATAGTCATTGAAATAGCCCACGTAGCTCTGTGCTGTGCCTAAGCAGGGCAGCTGGGTGGTACAGTGGATAGAGCACCATGTCTGGAGTTAGGAAGACACAAGTTCCCCGAGTTCAAATCCGGCCTCAGATACTCATTAGCTGTGTGACCCTGGGAAAGTCACTTAACCCTGTTTGCCTCAGTTTCCTCATCTGTAAAATGAGCTGGAGAAGGAAACAGCAAACCACTCTAGTACCTTTGCCAAGAAAATTCCAAATGGGGTCTTGGAGAGTTGGATATGACTGGATACGCACATGTTCCTATAGCATATACTGCTGAATATTTTCTCCCTAAGGAGATTTTCTGGGATGCTGGGAAAATCTTCAGTGTTTAAGTGTTGATGTTTTTACTTTGTTGCTTGTGCTGTACGTTTGTTGATGTCAAGGATAGCTTAGCTGATTTTTCAAGGGCCTGCCAAAAGGTTTGGACGTGCAGCTGATGGAGGTGGGGACTAAGCTGCTTGCTAGTGGTCATTTCCATTTCCAGAATCCTCTGAGGGGATTTCAGACTTTATTTAAGGGCAAATTACCTACGGGGTTTTGGACTCTGATCTTTAGCATGGAGCCTATTGGTAAGAGAGGCAGAAAGTAAACTGAGCAAAGAGGTACCAAGAAGAAAGCAGCGAGGAGGAAAAAACAGATGCTGTGGTGAACAGATAGGAGGTCAGGAATCAGGAAGTTGAGGACAATGCAAGCATGAACCATGTCTGCGGTGAGCCCTGCCCTGCTCTTCCCTTGCAGACTCCCTTTCTCCTTCTGGTGGCTACGGACTGTGACTGTTGCTTTTAAAATGGCTATCTTCATAAAGGACATTGTTTTTAAGCATTTTCTCAGCATAAATGTGAAAAATCTGTTAAAACTGATCATTTAAATCTCTGCTAATTTTGCTTACCTGAGTGTTAGTGGTCAAACTGGAAACAACGGATAAGGAAGATAAAGAAGCTGATCTAAAGTTTTGAGATTTTATGAACCTTACTTCAGATTCAAGCTAGATATTTAAATGAAGATAAAATACATCAGAGAGAGAAAGACAATAATATTCATAGTGTGATTCTTTCTAAGACAAGAGCAAATAAGAAGTCCTCAGCTGCAAGTAGGCAAATCTCAGGCATTCTGCATTGTTGGGGTCAGTCATATTGGTTGGCTTGGTTTTAAAGGAAAGCCATATCCCTGAAGGCAGAGGGAACTAAAAGTCAGAAGAGCCTCCACAAAAGGAGGGAGTTTCTCCCTACCAATACATTGACAATTCAGCCTACTTTGTTCAGTAGGACATTCCAATGCCATTCATACACTATTCAGCCCAAGTCTTAGTCTTGGGATAATGGAAGGTTTTCTACCTAAGGATAAGAATTCCATATCATCAGTGTCACAACTCCTCAATCTACGATGCCTTTCATGCTGAGGTGAAACTGTAGAGCCTTTATTAAACATTTACTCTATGCCAGGCTCCTCAGGGGAATTATTTCTAGTTTACCGGGCATTGGGAAGGTCAACCTCTCCCCCTGCAAAGTTTGTTCTTCATGGGTACCCAAAATTTCACTAAAGTCATTCTCTTTAGCCATGCATTACCTTCTCCCATGACCCATTTTAATAGTTACATTGTCACTAGTACCTTTGTGTATTAGTGCTGAGAAAGAACAAGGAAGCATAAGAACTAGGTTCTTGGAGGGGTATTCCTGAAAGTTTGTAGAAAGGAGAGGTGAAGCAATGTTTAAGACAAACTGCTATTTTATCGTTCTTTCCTGGGAATCTCTTCCGCATATTTGTAGTACCCCCAACTGATGCATTTAGGGTTATGTTGCTACTAACTTTCTTCTCAGTTGACTTATATTTGGTTCAATTCTCTCAGAGTGCTTTGTAGGCCCGTAACTGCATTTGTTGGAAGTTTTCTTTGTGGTGGCTTGAGGCATTCTTGAAGGATGTGTATGCTGTTCTTTCACCCTTGTCTTTATTTCTCTTAGGATTCTCTTTAGGAACCTATCCAGTTGCCTGTCCTATGCATTATTTCCTCTGGGGACAGACTCTGGAGGCTCACCAAACTGGTTAGCTACTGACCTAGTGGCAGCGAGGCGGGGAGTGGATAGAGCCCTGGATTTTGGATCTTATTTCAGATGCTTTACAACTGTTTGACCCTGGACAAGCCACTGTTAGCCTCATTTTCCCCATATGTAAAATGAAGATAATAATAACACCCACTTATAGGTTTGTTGTGAGAATCAAATGGTATTTTGTACATCTTAAAGGGTTATGTAAGTGCTGTTGTTATTAGTCCTACCTATTATTACTCTTACTTATTACCAGCAGCTCAGATCAGAGAAATCAAAGCATTACTGTGTTGGGCATTCAGACTTAGTTCAATGGTATTTTATATTTTCAATTGGGCAGTGTTTCATAGTATTTAAGAGACATATGGTTTAAATATAATGAAAGCTGACCCAGGGTTACCTCTATGTTATGCTGAGACAGCCAGGTAAACTTTTAACGAGAGTCTCCTGCACAAGTGGGGCATGAATGAGAAATTCTATTATTTGGAGCCTTCCAGCATTCCTCAACTCCTTAGACTTTGATTGGCTCTCCTGATAAATAAGGAAAACTTAAGATAGAATGTGGTCAGGGTAGTTTAGTGTGTACCCTTATTCTGAGTCAGGAAAGACTGTCTGCCCCCAGGGTATTAGAGCTGAGGGGCAGTGTGAGGGTGGAAAGCTGCTCTGGAGGAATCAGGAAAAAAAGTCTTTCTCAAATCATAGCTATTAAGAGTCTTATTCCTTTATGGGAGAAGCAACCTAGCACAATGGATAAATAGCTGGTCTTGGAAATGGGTTCAAGTCTCTTCTTTGACATCAGCTAGTTTTGTGACTCTAAGCAAGTCACTTAACTTCTCAGTACCTTGGGCTGTAAGCTAAGACTATAAGCTACAGAATAGCTACTTGTCTGCTTTGGCAGGTGAAGTTTGCTCACTGGCTTTTTCCTACATCAATAAAATCATACATCCCAAATCTTGTTCCCCTGTGATTAAGCCTGATCCCCGAATACCTAGGCTGTGTTCTGGATGCCTTTTTGTTAGTTTGCATTGTTAACTCCCTAGGTACAATTTGGCCCCCACATTGTTACTCCAAGTTCCTTCATGTGACTGTGACTACTGTTAAGACAATGTTTTTTCCTAGAAGTAGCTTTGTGCTGCTTAGCATGGAGCGTCAAAGGCCAAATATTATCAGCTAGATAGAGCTGACCATGGTGCTTGGAGATGGAAGACACCTGGAATTACAGTCTCTCAATTCTCTGTGATAAGGGCAATAGGGAGAAAGAAGAAAGTATGGGCAGAGTGGAGGCACAGATAATTAAAATCCATAATCATTCATTCTTATGTCCTCCATTTAACCAATAATTATAACTTTCTCATCTAACCAAGCCTTTTATGAGAAAGCTGTGAGCAAGGAGTAAAATGGGGAGATTTGAGAATAATCTGCTTTCCTGGTTGTAGTGGATGTTAAGGAGCCCTTGTGTGGTCTGAAGGTGGGCAGTGGCAACAGTAGTAGGATAAAAACACAACCAACCAAAGTCAAGTCTTTCTGACAATTAAGAGTTTGCTATATGTTATGAGGGGTCTGTGTGTAATTGATGTGTGGGGAATGCCATGGGAGGCCTGGGATGACTGCAGTAGAGAGTCTTGATGTGCTCATTTCTGGGCATAGTCCTGCTATAGTCATTCCCCATGAGTCACTGCCCTTAGTGTGTATGGTAGAAAATGGGTATAGAAGGACTAATTTTGTGTCTCCCTTATAAGAAGTAGCTCTTTACAGGGGGAACTTGTCACCTTTGCACCCCAGTTCAGGAACTGGCATTAGCTGAGATTCCATTCCAGAGACCCCATGGTCCTGTTCCAAAATTAGACAGGTTTAGGGGTGGTCCTTTCACTGCATATTTCTGCCTCACTTCTTCCTTGTCACACCCATCACCTCTCTAGCCTTTTCCTCTAGTCATATGATTATTAGATGACCTTTTCCAAAGGCCCACCTACCTTGGGTTTGAATGCAATGAGCTTCAGGATCATCTCAACGGTGAAGAGGCCAGTGAAGAGCATGTTGAGAATGTTCATGGCGATTTTGAAAAGACAGCTCTGACCGTAGTGCTGGGAGGAAGGAATTCCCAGTGGACAATGAGAATGGGACTGAGATTCAATGGATGGGATCTGTGCTTCACCCAGTTCTTTAGCCTAGCCTTTTCAGAGTTCGATTCTTACCCCAAACAACAACAATATTAAAAAACCCCTCTCACACCATTTTCAAACTCCCAAACAGCTGGTCCTTTATAGACTGTATCTTCTAATTTACAGGTAGATTTCAGACCTCCTTTCTGTCTCTGATATCACTGAAAAAATCTGAAGACCTTAATGGCCTTGGGTCCACTTTCCTTCTTAGATTGGCAAGGAAAAAAACATGATGGAGACCCCATCAACTATTTCCCTAACATCACAGAGAGCCTTAAGGCTCTCTGTATTAATACAGGACTCTGTGTTCTGGCTAGAGAGAGGGGTTGTTGACTCATAGGCTTGTAGTATCACAGCTCTAGAGCTATTGAGGACCTCAGGAGTCATCTAGTCTAAACTCCTCATTTTATAGATGAGGGAATGGAAGCTTATAAACTTGCCCAATGCCACAAGGTGGTAAACACTAGAGGTGAAATTTGAACCCAGGTGCTCTAACTCTAGAATCTGACTTCTTTCAAAATGGCATCTATATTCCATGCCTTGTTAATAGCAATGAACGTATGGGCTAAATTCATAATCTCTCTATTTTCCTTTTGCCTGTCTTTCCTGCCTTTTCTCAAAGTAGGAGTCCTTTAATAGGATACACCCTGGGGAAGGGTCATATCCTTCTCAATGTGGCAGTCAGGGTTGTGGGTAAGAGAGCTGCTATTCTTCATTCTTGCCTTTTGGCTACCAGCTGAAAGACTAACTAGTGAGGTACACATAGCTTTTCTCATTTCTGTCTCTTCCCTAGTCTCAGGGAAGGGGCCATAGCTCCTTCAGGTTTTCAGTATCAGACTTACCTGCATGGCCAAGCAGATGGTGTTGAGAAGGATGAGGACGAACATCAAGTACTCAAAATAGGTGGAATTAACCACATACCACACTTTGTACTGGTGTTGGTTCTTGGGGATGTACCTTCTCAAGGGTCTAGCTTTGAGAGCATACTCTACACACTGTCGCTGTTAGAAGTAGGGGTAGGGGAACGGAAGGGTGGGACAAGAGGTGGGAATGGAAGAGAAAAGAAAGGTCAGTCAGTGAGGCATGGAGTGATAGGACAGGAATTGGGGTTTGGGCATGTGTTCAAATCCCCAGGTGATATGAGAAACCATCAATGACTAGTCCTGCTATAGGAAGTGATAGGAAGCTGAACCTTTTGCTTCTAGTTTACTTCTTTCATACATGCGATGTCTTATTTTTCTGGGATCTTTAGGGTTAAATTTTATTTTTTTCTTTTTTAAAATTTCATTTTATTTTTAATTTATGAAACAAAACAAGTTAAGATGTTGTTTGAAAAGACCAAAAAGATAAAAGTAATAGCCTCCTTGTTAATTGTTCTCTTTGCCACAGTCTCCTCCAAGGACATCCAGGCACTTTTCCTTTCCTTCCTTTCTTATATCTTTCCTGTTCTGCAACCCAAGAAAACACTCCCAAACCATTGACAGGTGATGAGAAGAGATCACTCTGTGACTAAATCTTTGTTACTGTAGTTAGCTAGATCTTTGGCACTTCTGCACGAATATATGTTAATTTTCATTTCTATGCCATAATCCTGAGCCTGTGGCAAGATTGTTGTTTGTTTGTTCTTTTAACCTTCCCATCCAACCCCTAATATCATTTGATATTTCTTCAGCCAATTGAATATTTATCAACATTAGCGGCTTGATTTAATCTTTCTAATGTACCCTCCTTCCCCCTCCTGCTCCTCTCCCTGAGGAAGTTCCATGCTTCTTGGTCAGCACATAGCTCTTATACTCCCAACCATCCTCAATGGAAGAGTTCCTATATTGGAAGATATTCCAGTTTTTGTGACTGGAATATCATATGCTCAAGTCGAAACTCATTCTCCTTGGTCTTGGATAAATGTTTCCTCAAGCTTCTTTGCTGCTAAGAGATACAATTTGTCTCTTCTCTCCCCCACCTCTACTCATTGGTGTTTTTACTTGATAGCAGCAACATTTCTCTCATAGCTGGCTGAATTGGTATTTCCATTTTTCAAAAACTCCTTAATCCAGAGAGCCATCCTTGATTCCCCCACATGGCAAAGACTCTCCTGTTCAGAGCTTACATTGCATCTCATTTTGTTCTGTAACTCTCTAATGTAGTGTAGTACAGCATATATTTCTGATGAAAATGCTTGTGCTATTGAAGGTGAGATCTGGTTTTTGTGGTTACCAGCCTGGGACTCAGATTCCCTCCAAAATAGTTTGGTGTACTAAAGATGGAACACCCCAAAGAAACCATGGAGGCTGCACAGGTCACAAATTTTTTTCCAGATTCTGGCTAGGACTCTTTCTATCTGATTAGCATTTTTCACTATTTATTAATTTTTTTCCATTTATAAACATGTTCAAAACACATGTCAAAAGACCTAGAGATAAGTGGGCTTCATTTTCTCATGTCACGTGTTTCAAATTAGGTGCCTTAAATTTGAAAATTTAAAAATAAATTCATCTGTGCTATGACTTTATAACATTAAAGTTATTCTGGGAAAGGAGTCTAATTATGTATACTGGGTAAAAGAACTTGACTTTAAAAAACCATGAATGTTTAGTTCACTTGGCATGTTTAGCTTAATCCAAGAAGGTTTTCAATTTTGTTTAAATATAAGTACATTTGCTTAACTATTTTAAATTTCATCAATTGTTTAGTTAATCTTTGTCATGAAGTATACTTCATTTGTGTTAAGGTATATTTCTACCATAACTACTCTATTTTTGTTCAGTTTTCTTCCCTTATAAAAGAAATCTTATGATGTAATCTTTTAAGATATGTATATGTATATATTTTTATTTATCCATCCATCCATCTATCTATCTGTCTATCTATTTCTTTTTTATCTATCTCTCATTCCTCCACTAGATTGTAAATTCCTTGAAGGAATGAACAAAGTCTTACCTAAATTGTATAAATTTTCCTAAATTTTTATCTGGCTTAGAGCTTGGTATAGTGTTTTGCAATCAGGTTACTTAATAAATGTTAATTTGTTGTTGTTTGACAGTTATTTGGTAACCATTTGCTTCTTACAAAGATTTTGTTTCCCTTTATTTCCTGGTGTCGAAAGTTTTTCCTTAATAATTGTTTCTGAGGCTCTTCTCTCCTTCCCATCTGTATCTACTCCTAGACAGAGCCGAAGTTAAACGTCAAATTTGGTGACTTGTAGGAGTTTGCAGTTCCCTTGCATGTTGTTTCTCAAAGACACCCCCCAAACAAACAAGCAAACACACAACTTTAGCTCTTTTTGTAATAGAAAATAGGAGAGGTTATCCTAGCCCTGTAGTTTCTCTCTTCTGACACTTCTCAGACTGGAAGTAGGGTCATCGGATTTAGTCTGGGAGGTACTTTATAGAGGTCATCTATTTAGCCTTCACAATTTACAGATACAGACTCTGAGGTTAAGAGAGGTTAAGTAACCTGAACAAGAACCCAGATCCTGACTCCAAGCCCACTGCTTTCCCCACTCTACTGTTGCCCACCCTACTGTTATCTTGTCCTTCTTAGCAGCCTCTCTTGCTTCTTGAATTGAACTATTAACTGCACTTTCCTTCCCTCTCCTGCTCTCTTCTTCTTCCCTTCTCCCTTAGGAAGCTACCTGGTTCTTGTCCAGCTCACAGTTCTTGTACTCCTGTTCTCCCTGCTCCTGGAAGGTGACAATGACGAAACCCACAAAGATATTCATCATAAAGAAGGCGATGATGATGATGTAGATGATGAAGAAGATGGAGATCTCTACTCGGTAGTTGTAGATGGGTCCCTTATCTTCAGTGTGTGAGTCGATAGATCGGTAGAGAAGCCTGGAGGAAGAGATGGATCCCACAGAGTGAAATGGAAAGACAATATATCTCTGGGGACTTATGATGTCCTTGGTGCTAGGGATACCTTGGAATTGGAGTTGTGGACATTGACTCCAAAGTTTTGTAAATATGAAAGGAAAGTTACTGAAGATTGGTGTGAGCCCATAGGCCTACATCTTGAAGGGAACAAGGCTGAGTCTAAAAGCTTGTGTGTAAAGAAGTATTTACATAAAATGACACTGTGTTCTTGAATGCTTATACCATACTTCTTTAGAATGCTAACTATGGAGTTGTTATTACGCTTTATGGTAGTGCTTTCTAAATAGTATCCTATGGAGTATGAATAGGATTTCCATAAGAAAATATTGATGCTAGCAGTATTTTCCTTTCTAAAGTATTAGGAAATTATGTGTATATCAAAAATATATCTTTGTGTACAATTGTCATTATGAAAATAGGTTTAATTCTCTTTCTTTTGTTTAAAAGTTTTTTAAGCTCCTCTTTATCCTGGGGGCACTTCATAAGCTCAGATTTCCTGTATAAGCATTTTTTTTGGATGTAAATATATTTTAAGTCCCAGAAAAGCAGCATGGTATAGAAAAACGAATATTTGATTTGGGAATCAGCTCACTTGGGTTCTTGGACCTCTGACACTAGTTATGTGTCTTTAGGCAAATAATTTAATCTCTCTGAACTTCAGTTCCATCATCTATAAAATGAGGATAATGATACCTGTTTCACAAGGGTGTTGTGAGAAATATGCATTATTAGCTGGAAGCACTATTTGATAACTACGAGTTATCAAATAAGGGAAGTACTGCCTTTTTACATTACTTTGCATCTGTGTTATCACCCTGATTAAACTCTAAATTTCATAAGAGTTGAAACTTTCCCCCCTACTACCCTTGTAGCTTATCACAGTGCCTTGTACTCTGTAAACAGTGGGCATACAGTTCATGATGCCAACTACTGGTTTCACCACTATCTGAGCTGCTCTCTCATAAGTGAGAGACGTGCTGAAGAGGGGATATGTGGGCTAATTCTAAAAAGTTAAGAAGAATCTCTTCTTAGGCCCCATCCTAACTTCACCACACAAATAATGCTGACTTGTCATCTAAAATCTATTTTTTGCCATAAAATATCAGTATATTTGTTAAAAGAGTCAATCTGGAGAGTTTTGACAGGGTTAATATTAGAATAAAAAGGGCAGGTGGCCTCTCAGACACATTCTTAAACATTTTAATGGAAAAGCTGATAGAGAAAGATAGAAAGTCTGGTTCACTGTTCTTCTAAAAGTGTTTGAATACTGCTTCTGTTCCTAGTCTAGATACAGTCTCTCTTCTATTGCTAGTATAGACACAGTCTCTCTTCTATTGCTAGTCTGCATATAACTTCTCTTCTATTGCTAGTGTAGATATAGCCTCTCTTCTATTGCCATTCTAGATACAGCCTCTCTTCCACTGCTAGTCTAGATACAGCCTCTCTTCTACTGCTAGTCTAGATACAGCCTCTCTTCTATTGCTATTCTAGATACAGCCTCTCTTCTATTGCTAGTCTAGACACAGTCTCTCTTCTACTGCTAGTCTAGATACAGCCTCTTTTCTATTGAGAGTCTAGACACAGCCTCTCTTCTATTGCGAGTCTAGACACAGCCTCTCTTCTATTGCTAGTCTAGACACAGTCTCTCTTCTATTGCTAGTCTAGATACAACCTCTCTTCTATTGTTAGTCTAGACACAGCCTCTCTTCTATTGCTATTCTACACACAGCCTCTCTTCTATTGCTATGCTAGATACAGCCTCTCTTCTATTGTTAGTCTGGACACAGCCTCTCTTCTATTGCTATTCTAGAAACAGCTTCTCTTTTATTGCTATTCTAGACACAGCCTCTCTTTTATTGCTAGTCTAGATATAGCCTCTCTTCTATTGCAAGTTTAGACACAACCTCTCTTCTATAGTTAGTCTAGACAAAGCCTCTCTTCTATTGCTAGTCTACATATAACTTCTTTTCTATTGCTAGTCTGGGTATAGCCTCTCTTCTATTGCTATTCTAGATACAGCGTCTCTTCTATTGCCAGTCTAGATACGGCCTCTCTTCTATTGCAAGTCTAGACACAGCTTCTCTTCTATTGCTATTCTAGATACAGCTTCTCTTCTATTGCTAGTCTAGATATAGCCTCTCTTCTATTGCTAGTCTAGATACAGTCCCTCTCCTGTTGCTAGTCTACATACAGCTATCTAGATACAGCTAGTATAGTAGGTGAGGAAGCTCAGAGGTTAAATTAGTGAAGTAACATTTTAACCCTTATCACCCTAACCCACTGAAGGATCTCCTGTTAATTGGAGCATCTTTGAATATCAAAGGATCTAGCAGAGTTGAGGAATCTATGGCCTCTAGGCCACATGCAGCCCACTAGATCCTCATGTGTGGCCCTTTGACTAAATCCAAACTTCACAGAATAAATCCCCTTAATAAAAAGATTTGCTCCATAAAACTTGGACTCAGTCAAAATACCACACCCAAGGACCTAGGAGGCCACAGATTACCTACCCCTGACTACAATCTCAGGAAGTATCTAGCCAGATGGCATGGTTATCCATGTTCTCTGATCTATGGACATCTTATAATTACATCTCGGACTGGGGTGGGGGTCTGATAAAAGTTAAGGCTATACCTAGGATGATAACCATCTTCCTGGATCATCAATTTGACAAAGAAACTCAGAAAGTGTTGAGGTTAAAAGGGATCCATGAGGTTATCTCATCTAGTCCCCTCAGTTAGTGGATGAAGTTTAGAGAGGTCTAGTGATTTGCCCAGACACCAGCTTGTTCATGGCAGACCCAGGTGTCCTGACCCCAAATCTGGCATACTTTACACTCTGCCATGCTTCTCACCATAGACAATTTGTATACCTGAGGCATTGCTCAGGGAAGTGCTGGGATAGTGTGCCTACTGTAGAATAGATGATCTACAAAGGATATGAATATGCATGGCTGGGGAAATGATGTGGTCAGGGGACTAAGGCCCAATTTCATCCCTGGGCATCAAAGCTGTGGGCACATTGGTTTTCATACTCACTCTGGCCACCCCTCAAAGGTGGAGACAGTGAAGAGGGCCATCATGGCTGTCAGGACATTGTCAAAGTCGAATTTGCTATTCTCCCAACTTCGAGGCTGAATGATGGGATGGTCTACCTCACCATCTTTGTATGTAATATAGTTGCCCCTGAGAAAGGAAGGATAAGTTAGCTCATTTATTCAATCAACAAACACTAAGTTTTTACTAAGTGGTTAGAGGGAGGTACAAAGACAAAAGAAAAAAACTACAACAACCATACTTGAGACAAGTGACTTAGGGGATAGCTCATCGTTCCCCACCATTTTTGTCAATGAGCCCTGGACAATGAACAAAGTCATTAGACTCTGGAGACTTGTGAGCTAAAAAACAGACAGCTGTGCATGGGAGACAAAAGAGGCTTGTAGCTGCCCACAATTGGTGATTATGTTCCAAGTTATCAAAGTGTTACTATACTCTCTTGAACTGTGTGATTGTTGCTTCTCATTGTGACTCCAGATCTGGCTCTTGGTTGTTTGTTTTGGAGCCTGGAGCATTTGTTAAGTGTATGAAATGAATGGGAATACGGTATTAGAGGAAGGAGTGAAGTCACTAGTGGTATGAGCCTGTAACAGAAGAAGAGTGAATAAAAATAGACATGTATGGGCACTAAGAGTGCATGTTAGTGTCAAAGGTCAAAAACTTCTGGCACAAATCCCTGGGGGCTTGGGTTTGTCCCTATGGTGTGCCTTAATTTTGGAAGCACAGAACAAGTAGATATTAGGCTTAGTTGGATGGCGGTGCCATCTGCTGTGTCTTGAGACTATGTGGTTCTGAGTCTCCACATGCAGTGATATCACCATCTGGGGACACTGATGATATACCTCTGACAACTGTGATATGTGAATATCATGGTTCTGAGAACCCTGTAGTCTCCACATACGAAAAAGGATTTGAGGGTGATGCAATCAGACCCCAAACTTGGCAAGTGGTTGCACTTGAAAGTGCATGTAAGTGGGTTTGTAACAAAAGCATGTTAGGCATCTATACCTCTGCCCAGTAGGCTATGCAAATTCCTAAAATATCAGATCAAACAGTAAAATTTCTGTGAGTGGAACAGTAATCAATGGGGTTCCATGTAATGTCACTAGAGACAGATTCCCAAATGAGGAAAAGGAAGAGGTCTGTTGAAGGCCAAATTGCTCCTGGACAAAGAACAGGATGTTCTCTCCCCAGTTTCCCATTCCAGGCCATCAGGCATATATATCTTCTAGGGCAGACTGACCTTTGTTTTGGGTTGACTCCATACTAGATTGTACTCACTTGCATTCTGCCTCAGTTTGTTTGGAACTGTCTGTACAGGTGTAGAGTTTGCCCTAGAGGATCAAGGAAGATTTTAATCAATCCACAAGTATTTATTGAGATGTGCTAATGCATAGTTTTCAGTACCATGGAGATACAAAATAAATCAGAATTATAAATACAAGAGGAATTCAGGAAGAGAAAGATGATCAGCATAGGCTGGCCCAGTAAGGAAGCTTTCATGGAGGAGTTACTTGTACTGGGCCTCAAAACATAAGTAAGATTTGGAAAGAAGTGATTTTTGGATGGAGGATTAGGATGGAAGGATTATAGGGTCACAGAATCTTAGAGCTGAAATGGATTTTAGAGACCACCTAGTCCAAGAGTTCTTAACCCAGGGGCTTTGAACTTGTTTCTAAAATATTTGGATAAAGATATTTCAATATAATTGGTTTCCTTGCAAATCTATTTTATTGTATGCATTTAAAAACATTATGCTGAGGTGTCCATAGAGATGATCATAAATAGCTAGCTATAACTTATATAATGTTTTAAGTTTTGCAGACTGCTTTATGAATGTTATCTTGTTTAATCCTCACAACAAACCTGGAAGGTAGGTGTTATTATTATCCCCAGATATTATTATCCCAAAAAGGAGGAAACTGAGGCAGACAGAGGTTAAGTGAGGTGATCTAGTCACCCAACAAGGCCAGAATTGAATTGAGGGTCCTGTGGCCTTTTCACTGTCTTACTCAGGCTGTTTCTAGGGGTTCCATGACACAAAAAAGGTTAAGAATCTCTGTTCCAGTCCAAACCATAATTTAATAAGAGTCCTCTCTACAACATCCCTAAGAAGAGATCAAGCAGTCTTCATTCCAAGATCTCTGGTAAGTATAAATCACAGCCTTTGGAAAGCTTTTATTATTAGGAAGTTTTTTCCTTTTATCAAGATTAAATGTGTCTCTCTGCAACTTCCAACCCACTATTCTTAGTTCTGCCCTCTGGGGACAAATAAAATAATTGAAATCTCTCTTCACCATGACAGTCCTTCAAATACTTGAAGACAGCCCTCATGTCTCAACCTCTCTCCTCCTGAGGTTTCTTTTCTTCAAACTAAACATTTCCTGTTTCTTCAGTCAATCCAACAAGCATTTATTAAAGACTTTCTTAAGTGCCAGTCACTGTGCTAAGTGCTGGAGATATGAAAAAATGGAAAATCAGTCTCTGCCCTCAAGGTACTTATACTATCATTTTCATGGTACTCATATTCTCATATACATAGTGGGTAACATATTTATGAATAGACACATACAAGATATATGCAGAGTAGATGGAAGGTTACCTTAGAGGGGAAAGCACTGGCACCTGGGAATGGTTTCCTGAAGAAGGTGGCATTTAAACTGAATCTTCTCTCTTTATTTTTTTGAAGCAATCAGAGTAAAGTGACTTGCCCACGGTCACACAGCTAGTAAGTATCTGAGGCCGGATTCTCAGGTCCTCCTGACTTCAGGGCCAGAGCTCTATCCACTGTGCCACCTAGCTGCCTTAAAGTGAGTCTTAAATGAAGTCAGGGATTCTGAAATGAGGTGAGCAGGGACAGAATTCTAAGCATAGGGGATATTTAATGCAAAGGCACAGAGACAAGAGAGAGACTGTTGTGTGTGATGAATACAGCAAGCAGGTCAGGATGGCTGGATTGGAGTGTGTGGAGGGACATCATATGTGAGAACACCAGAAATACGGGACAGAGTCAGGTTATAAGGAACTTTAAATATCAAAAAGAGGAGTTTATATTTGATTCCTGAGGAAATAGGGAGCCACTGGAGTTTATTGATCAGGGAAATGACATGGTCAGAACTACACTTCGGGAAAATCACTTTGGTAGTTGTGTGGAGGGTGAACTGCAGGTAGGAAAGATTTGGCAGAGATATCAACTTGAAGGCTGTTGTAATAATGCAGGCAAAAAACCTGAGGGTCTGACTAGGGGGTGGCTATGTCAATGGAGAGAAGGCAATGTAAACAAAAGATGTTGTTGAGGTAGAAATGTTGACAGCAGATTGGATATGTGGGGTAAATGAGAATGAGGAGTTGAGGATAAGGCCAAAATTTTGAGCCTGGGTGACTCAGTTGATGGTAGTGACATCAACAGTAATAGAAAATAACCCTACAGATCTGGTTTGACTAGGGTGGAATAGAGTTGGGCTGTCACTTCTCATGCTCATGTTATACCTCTTCTCATGTAGTTTAAGACTGTATTAGTGCTTTCTTTTTTTTTCCTCTCTCTTTTCTTTTCTTTGGAGGAGGGTAGGTAAGGCAGTTGGGGTTAAGTGACTTGCCAAAGGTCACACAACTAGTTAAGTGTCAAGTATCTGAGGTCGAATTTGAATTGGGGTCCTCCTGACTCCAGCACCAGTGCTCTATTCACTGTGCCACCTAGCTGCACTTCAGAATCAAACTACTGACTCATGCTGACTTTAAAATTTATTGAAGTCCTCAAATTATTTTCAGATACAGTGGTATCTGGTCATGCCTCCCCGACTTACACCCATGAAGCTGATATTTTGAACTCAAGTGTAAGACTTTACATTTATCCCGATTACGTTTCCTCTCATTAGATTTTATGGAACAATTTAGGTTGTTGAAGTCTTTTTGTATTCTGAATCACTCATCATATGGAAAAAAGCATGGATTCCTCTGCCTCCAATCCTGGCTATCCTTTCTAGCTTTATGTTTCTGTAAATTTGATAAGTATGTCATCCATGCATCTATCCAAGTAACTGAAAAAATGTTAAACAGCAAAGGGTCACACAGGTCCTCAGGACACCTCGCTAGAGACCTCCTTCTAAATTAAGACCCAGACACTAATGATTCACTCTTCTTAGGTTCAGCCATTTAACAGTTCTAATCCAAATAACTGTACTTTTGTGTAGTCCACATTTCTCCTTCTTGTCCATAAAAACAGAGTAGTGTACTTCTCAAAATGTTTTTGTTAAAAAAAAAATGGAAATTAAGTTAGTCTGGTGTGACCTGCCTTAATGAAGCAATGGTGGCTCTTTGCCATCACTTTCCTTGCCTTCATGTCACTACCATCTCCTTAGTAACACATTTTCAAATTCTGCCAGTAATGGAAATCAGACTCACTGGCCTATATAGGTTGCATATTTACTTTCCTTTTTTTTGAAAATTGGTTGAACATTTGCCCTCTACAGTACTGTGGCTCCTCTCCTGACCTTCCAAAGATCACAGCAATCTCATCTGCCAGTTCTTTTTTGAGACATTATTCTCCCGGAGTAGAGACTTGAAATTATCATTAAAAGTTAGATGCTCCTTTGAAATCTTGGGTTTCAACTCCCTATTAGCCATTTTTATTCTATTCCTTTACAATTAAAAGATTATTCTTCTTGGCAGGGAAAAAACCCCCAAACAGAATCAAGATAAGAACTGAGTTATAATAGCTGACATTTACATAGCATTTTAAAGTTTCCAAAGTGTTTTGCATATGTTGCCTCATTTGAGCCTTATGTATTTGAGCTCTGTGAAGTAGTTACTACTAATAATAATGAGTATTAATCAATTAATACTTATTATTATCCATTTTACAAATGAGAAAACTAAGTGCTTTCCCCATACTTTCACAGCTAGTGAGTATGAAGGGACTAGATTTGAAACCCAGCCTTAATGAGGCCAGGTCCACGCACTGCTACATGACTCTGTCTTCTCTCTGTTATCTCTTATCATTGGTCTAATCACGCCAAACACAAGCCCTATCTTTTCCTTGATCCTCCCCACCTCCTATATTCCCAATCACCCTTTTTGTTTTGTTCAACTTTCCTTCCTTATCCATCTTACCCCATTCTAAGCATCTGAGCTCCTGATACTCTTCTTACAGGACTATGCCTTGTTTAAATTCATTTTCAGTAACCTACCCTTCCACCTTTTATATGCGCTGTGTTTACAATCTAAGTAGGTTAGCCAGGCAAGGTGGTGCATGCATACCTGTGGTCCCTGTGCCTGTTTGAGGCTGAGGATAGCAGGTTTCTTTACTCGGGAATTCTGAGCTGTAGTGGGCTAAAGTTGAGTAAGTGTTTACATGAAGTCTGGCACCAATATGGTGAGTCTCTGGGAGCAAGGGGCCATCATATTGCCTAAGGAGGGGTGAACCAGTTCAGGTTAGAAAGGGTTAGGCCCATGAATGACTGATGTGCTTCCAGGCTAGGTGAGAAAGGATCTTAAAAAAATAAAATAAAATAAAATATATTTAAAAAAAATCTAGTTAGGTTAATGAACCCCTGTGTGGACAATTTCAGATCTTCCTATCTCTCTCCCTTCTCCTTAGAAAGGGGTGAGAGGTAGAGGCAAGAAGATCTCAGGAGGAGAGAACAAAATGAGTAAAGGGAAGGTCAGAATTAGCATGGCATGTTCAGAGGAAAATGACCTGACCAGCAGAAAAGGGTGTGTCCTAGAGAGTAGTTGGGGATATAGCAGGTTTTAGAAGTTAGGCAGAGAGAGGTACTTAAATCTGAAAAAGGCAATAAAGACACACTGTACCTTCTTGAGAAGGGTGAAAAATTTTTAAAGGGCTATACTTCCCTTTTTGCACTCTCATGACTTAGGGAATGTCTGTAGGAGGCAGGGGTGAGGGAACAGAAGCAGGGCTGTGAGAAATGGTTCTAACCTGACTTTTGGGGAGGAGTGTCTAGGTGAACCATTTCTTCCATCAGCTTATGTCACTGGTCTAGAATGTTGGGGAAAGAGGAACAGAGACACCCACTTCCATTCCGAGTCTGATTTGTTGTTTTTAGGGGTCACATTTTTATGAGTCTGACTCAAAGGCAAAGTTTTACCTTGAAAAGCTGTACCCCAATGCAGGCAAACATGAACTGCAGAAGTGTGGTGACAATCACAATGTTCCCTATGGTTCGGATAGCAACGAACACACACTGGACCACATGCTGCAGGAAGAAAGGAACAAACTATTTTTGCGTGTGTATATGACTTTTCTTCCCCAATTAAACTGTAAATTCCTTGAGGGAAAGCCCTACATCAATTTTATATTTCATATTTTTATTTCCCTCAGTCCCTGGCATAGTGCTTGGCACAGAGCAGGAATTTAACAAATATTTGTGAGTTGAATTAAAATGGGAGAAGGACCCAGGGCTACAGAGAAGTCTTAGAAGTCTTCCCTCCAAAATTGGGGTCAAATGACTATCTTAATTTAACTTAATAATCACTCAGCAAATTCTATGTACAAAGTGTTAGGTTAGGTACAGAGACAAAAGTGAAATAAAGCTTCATCTCCGGTAGTTTACATTCTATTTGGGGAGATATGTTACTGATAAATACAAGAGCCAGGGAACAAAATTTATAAAGTTCCTACTGTGTGGCAGGCATTATGCTAAACTCGGGAGATAACAAAGAAAGCAAAGAACATCTCCTGACCTCAAGGGCTTATAGTCTAGTGGAGGAGACAACAAGCAAAAAATTATGGGAGATCAAGATATACTGGAAATAATCGACCGGGGAAAGGCACTAGCATTCCCGGAGACTGGGGAGATTCTTGCAGAAGACGGGATTTTCTCTGAGATACATACAAAGTAAATGCAAAGTCACTTTTTTGAGGGGGAGAGCACTAAGGAGTGGGAGTTGGGGAGGGTCAGGAAAGGTCTCACGTAGGAGGTGTCACATGAGCTAAGCTTTTTGAAGGGAGCTAAGGATGCCAAGAGGTGGGGATGAGAATGAGAGCATTGGGGACAAGGAGGGAAAATGTCTTATGTGGGTAACAGCAAGTAGCTCGTTTGGCTGGAACTTACAGTGTATGAGGGGGAGTAATGGAAAATCAGTCTGGAAACAGTCCCCCATTCCAGTCTTTATTGAGCCCCTATATACCTCAGGAGCCTCTGGGAGGAAAGGCAGTAGTAAGTACCATTCTCCATGGGTAGGGAACGTTAGTCTCAGAGAGATGGAGTAACTCTCCCAGAATTATACCATGAGTCAGTGTTGGAAAACCGCAGGATAGAAACTTTGGTGTCGTGACTATCTGGGTAGTGAGATCCTGGACATCCCCGCACAGAGAACTTGTATTTAATGGCCCTTAGATCACCTAAGTTCTCAGTCACTATGTTGAGGGCCTCAATGGCCTAAGATAGGGAGCCTTTGCTAAATTTTATGTGTGATCTAATCATTTAAAACAACTCTTCTGGTTGCAATAATATCAGTTTTTATTTCTATAGTACTGTGAAATTTACAAAGTGCTTTCATCATAATTGTATATGCTAAGCCACGGAAATATCATTAACTTCATCATTTTACAGATGAAGAAGCTGAACCTCAGAGAGGTAAATGAATTACTCATTGAGCCCAGATCCTCTGTCTTTAAATCCAGGGTAGTCTTACCACAGGGTAATTCCTTCCAATAATTTAAGTATTTTAAGTCATTTAATCATAGGGACAGGATGTGCATTTTGAACTGGAGAGGGCAGAGAAGACATAGGGAGAGCTTATTTGGGAGTGGGTCTGAGTGAAGTTGTTTGAGATGACCAATAACCTATCATATCTATCTCCTATTGCCCGTCTGACTGGACAACACTCATGGTCCTTCCCCACCCCCAACAAGGAAGGGTTTTAAGCCAGTAGGACTGCTAAGCCTTGGGCTAGTATTTCTCACCTTTAGTCCTTTGGCCCTGTTGATAGCTCTCAGGGGTCTGAGTACTCTAAGAACTCTCAAGATCTTGACAACATTGATGGCACTGGACCTGAAAGAAAAAGCGGGGTTGGCTTGTTAGTATCCCATTAGTGAGTACAGATGAAGGGAGTTCCAGGACAGGGCCCGTCCCAGGGAAAATTGTGAAGTAAACAAAGTTTATCTTCAGTGATTACTCTTTTTCCCCTTTCCTTTCCCCTCCCTAGTATCTTTTTCTTTTTTTCCTTTTGGTCTCCACTCCTACTCCCATTCCCCCATAGTCTACCACTCCTATATATCCCATGAGCCCAAATGCTCCTTGTGTCAGCCCAGGGGACCTCCTCTTGGAAAGCAAAGTAGCCTAATGCATAGTGACTGAATAAAGATGATGTCTACTGACAGCAATGTTTCACCTAAAGGAATGAATCACTAATGGTAGAGTTTCAGGCACTTAAGCATAAAGGTTGGTAAGACAGTTTTGGGCACATATCCCTCAAAATCCAATCTATTATGTTGGCAGCAACCTGCTCTACCTGATGAGTGATGAACCAAATGACGTCTAAGGTTCCTTTAATCTCTAAGATTCTAAGGGTCTATGATTCTAGGATTTACACATAAGGCCAAGCCTGTCTCCGTCCAGGATCAGAATTCATTCAGATCACACATATCACCAGGCTTGGCATAAAGGTTGGACAGGATGAGCAAAACCCTGAGTCACTGTGCAGTGCTTCTGAGAGTCTCAGGTCATAGTTGCTCCTTTCTTTTCATTTATGGAACAGTGGATGCTTTCCCTGGAAGACCACCAGGCAAATGTTGGCTGCCTCCAAGAGTTGTTCAGAATTGTTCATCTCCCTAGAGGTGCTGAATTTGAGACTCATCTCTAAAGAAATGGATTTTCTTTTCACTGTGTTTTGCTCCTTTTCCTGTTGGGTCCTGCCAAAACCTTTTTGATGTCTAAAGAATCAATCAGGAACTGAAAACACTCATCATCCCAGGTGCCTAGGGGCTGCAGAAATTTACTGCAACCTTTTGGTCTCTCTTCTTTCCCTTTCCCCTTCCTCCAATCAGCTGGAGATGGAAAAGTATTAAGGGGGTGGCATACTAGGTAAAGGGTTGGGGCTGGACCAGGGTTAATGGAACTAACAATGCTATGTCCTTATAACCGGGCCATCTTATACCCTTCTTTGCTTATTGTTTTCTTCTTCATTTAATTATCTATTTTTAAAAACCCTACTCAGGCTTAGAGGGTGGAGCAGAAGCAACTATCCTAGCAGTAGAGAGGCTGTTCTCATAGCATATCTGGAGGTGTGGGTTTGTTAGGAAATAATGAAAACCTCATGGATAGTGGGCTGTGTGTGCTATTTCTCTTTCTTTTTGAGGTATTTCTTTCTACCATTCCACCTCTCAATATATCCCACTACTACCTCCTCTTCCCATCTAACGATTCTGGCTTAAATTGCTGGACATCAGCCTTAGATTCTGGTAGATTCTGGTGGTGAAAACCATGTAGAGCATACCAGGGGTGACTGTCATTGATTTCATTTTCTTTGTAGCCAAAGGATGACAGAAATATCTGGATTGGTAGGTGAATAATATCTTTTTCAGGTACCTTTGTTACAAAGCATATAAAAAGTTTCCCTTGTTTTCATTTCACTTCTTTCCTTGCTATCCCTGTGAAAGACTATCAATATTATTCCCATTTTGCAAATGAGAAAAGTCCAATAAATGGAAGGAAGTAACTGAGCCAAGCCTGCAGAGTGAGTGGCAGGAATAACCTTGGTCTAGCCCTAACCCAGATTTCCCAATTCCTACCTCAGGGCTCTTTTCACTAAACTTAACATTCCCAATAATATTAAAACCCTTATCTTCTCCTCAAAAGGGATTTGTTATTGAAGTACCTAACTCCGTCCTCCTTAACTCCTCCAGACTGGTTTTAATTATGGAAGTAGATTGTCTAGGCATTTATTCCTTTGGGTTAATGCATTCTGTTCCTTATTAAAATGGAAACAGAATCTCTGAGAAAAGTAAAGCTATCAGCTCTTAACATGTCAGAGGAAACTAACTTATCAGACCCATACCAATTTGATGTCTAGTTAAAAGCAGCTCTCTACAGGAAAGAGTAAAGTGGCAGGTATATTTAAATAAAGGAAAGGTGGAAAGATAGGTTACAAGGCCCTGGGATACAGGACTGAGTGGGATACTGCTGTGGTAGTCTGTGACCACTGGACTGGGCTGCATGGGGGTGCTGGGTACTTTGATGAGGCAAAGTTGTAGAAGAAAGAGGAATATTGAAAATTTTAAAAGCTGAAGGCACTGAAAACAAAGTTTGTTGTCCAACTTTGCCTTCTTGGCAGTTTTGTCTAAGAAGGGCTAAGCTTATCTAGCTTATTTCCAGACTGTCAAATAACTCCTTGATGTATCAAGGCTTTTTGCATTTTAGGGACTGGCAAGTGGCCTTCCTGCTCCTTCCTCCTATTAGCCACTCTCTCTCTTGGGCTAAGAGGGACCCCCTACTCACTGGATACCGAAGGAGATCAAGGACACGCTGACCACGAGGAGGTCCAAGATGTTGAAGTAGTTCCTGCAGAAAGAGCCCTTGTGGAGGAAAGCCCCATAGGCGGTCATCTGCAGGGGATGCAGAGAGAGACATAAGTGTACTCCGACACTGGATGAATCTCAAAGATCCTCCTTCCCTCCCCCCAGATCATATCAGGCATGCTCCTGGACTGCTCCAGGAAGAACTCTTTCTAAAAAGCAAAAGAGTGACATAGAGAATCCCAAGACTGGGCAGGACATAAAAAAGGAAAGAAAATGCCAGGGAAGGTTTTTGGCCATTAGTTTTCACAACTCCCAGAGAATGCCCCTGCTCCAGAATCTATCATGCCTTTGAGATGATGTCTCATTCCAGCTTTCAAGGCTCTCCATTATCTGGCCCTACCTTAACAACACAGCCTTATCTCTTACTACTTCTTACTGTCTCTTCTCTACCCTGACGGTTCCTTGCACAGGTCATGCTCATTTCTGCTGTTACTCTCACCCTTTCCTGTTGTACAATGCCTCCCTCCCTCAATATAATAATCTTTTTTCCTTTTCTCCATCTCTTTAAATCCTCCTAATGTTTCCAGGTCCAGCTCAAATTGACTATTTTTCATAAAACAACTCTGATCTTCCACTGATCTTTTCTTGGCCTCCAATGACATATATATTTGAATAACATATTTTGTATTTAACTTTAATGTCTTGTTCCTTAATTATTTCATGTATCTAAGTCTTTTCCTCTCCAATTAGATTATAAACTTATTGAGGGCAGGGATTTTATCTCATGTTTTCTCCAATTCCACACAGATAGATTTACTCAATTCAATTCAACCTATTCAATCTCTTTGCAGCTTTCACTTTCAAGGTGTTTAAATAGACTCTGGAGGGTGTGAGCCTTGGTCAACTGGTATTTCCTTTTTGAAAATCCAATTCTATCTTTAACTTCCTTTATACTTTTTATCAACTTCTTGCACTCACAGAAAACTGGATCCCCTAGAAGATGCTGCTGCTTCATTTGTGCCCCTGGAAACAAAAAGCCAGGGCAAGTAGGCATACTGTGTATGTACTACCCCGTCCTTCGACTTTCTAGACATGCCACTTAACTCTTTATCCTCTTTTGAGGTTCACTTCATCTAGATAAATCAACATTCTTTTCCATATCTTTGCTTTAGTCATCTACTGGCCTGCAAGTTCCTCTCTTTACTTTCTCAAGAAAATACCTCATAGATTTCCCTCCACTTCAACCTTTGTCCTCATAATTAGACTGGAATATATGCTTTGTTGCTCCCCAAAAGAATCTAGGCTCCAAGTTCATCAAACTTTGGCTGTACCTTAGCTCTCACCATCACCCCCAAATTCTATCTCCATGATCTTAAATCCTGAAATCCCTCTTATAATAATATCCTGATCTTCCCTCTCACACTCTCATTCTTCTTACAACTATCGGTCCTCACCGCAACTTCTAGTCTCTTAGTCCCTTCCTTTTACCTAGTTTATTATGCCTTTATAGTTTTGACCCTGTAGTTGACCAGCTCAACTATATCTCATAATTTTGAACCTTCTTAGATTATCCTTATCATCAGCCTTCTTTATTCCTAATCAAATACTGCTAAATGTCACCAGAGGAAATCGCACAAATTTATGTTATGAGCCTTTGCTGCAAAATGATTCTTTTATCTTTTCCTGATCAGCACATTCCTCATAGGAAGTATTTTGAAACTTCTCAATCTTCCTAATCCTAAGTATACCCTGTATCTAAAATCAATGAGGACATAATTTTCTATTTTATTAAGAAAATCAGAGTTATTAGCTCCCTCTTCTTCTCTATAGCTTAGAAACCTTTACTAGGGCCCCACATTCTCTCATTTGTCCCCAGTCTCTGACAAAGGTGATTTTTTTACCTTGCCAACACCAACCATGTCCTTGGTCTTGTTGCCTCTCATCTTCTCTAGAAGTTTGCCTCCCTGATCCCTTTTTTCCTTTCTCTCACTCTCCTTCCTTCCTTCCTTCCCCCCTGCCCATTTTCAGTCTCACTGGATTTCTGCTGCTTATAAACATGACTATCTCTCCCCATCCATATAAAAACCAACTCCTCCTCCCCAAACCCTCAAACACATTCACTTGAGTTCCATTCTCTTGAATTATTATTCTATATTTCTCCTTTCTTTCATTTCTGAATTTCCAAAAAAATAATTTTCTATGTTCATTTCCTTCCTTTCCTCATCCAGTCTTTGTGATCACGTTTCTAACTCCACCACTTACTGAAATTGCTCTCTTCCAAAGGTCTCAAAACTACTAAACCTGATAGCCTTTTTCCAGTCTTTATCCTGTTTGACACTTGATGACTTTTCCATCCTCAGGGATACTCTCTTCTTCATAAGCTTCTGTGTGATATTACTTTCCTCTGATTTTTCTCCTATTTGTGTGACTATCTTGTTTCTTTTCCCTTCTGCTGGATCTTCATCTATCTCCCACCTCTAAAATGTGAGCAATCCCTAAGGTTTTGTCCTTGGGCTCTCTTCTTTTTTCCTTTCTATATTTTCTTTCTTGATCTCACCAACTCCTGTGAATTCAATTTATTATCTCTAAACAAATTACTGCCAAGTCTATCTGTCTAACCCTAGTAACTCTCATGAATTTCAGTCCTGCCAACTGACTGTGGCTTTCCATCTGGACATTCTATTGGCATTTCAAACTCAACATGTGCAAAATGGAACTAATTATTTCTCTTTTCCTCTACAACTGCTCCCTCTCTTTAAACTTTCCTGTTTTTGCTAAGGGCACCATCATCATTCTAGTCACCCAGGTTCACAACCTTAGAGCCATCTTTGACGCTCTCCTGACCCTCACCTTGACATCCAGTTATTTTCTGTCTCATCAATTTTACTCCCATAACAGTTTTCACATTGATCTTCTTTTGTCCCTATACATGACCACTATCCTGGTTTAAGCTTTCCCTACCTCCCCCTTCACCTGCACTATTCCAATGACTTCCTAATTGATCTCCAGGGTTCTAGTCCCTACTTTCTCTAATCCATTGTCTATAGAACTGCCAAATTAATCTTCCCAAGATGGTGTGATCATGTCACTTCTATAGCTCCCTGTTGCTTCTAGGATAACATATAGAATCCTCAGTTGGCATTTTAAACCTCTAGAATCTATCTACAACCTATAGCTCCAGAATGATCTCCCATTGCTCCTTTTCACACACTTGACATTTCTGCTAAATCACTCTAGCAGTAGCCATGCCCCAAACTCAACATTGCATCTCCTGCCTCTGTGCTTCCCTTCAGTATCTTCTTGCATGGAGTGCACTCTTGCCTTGTCTTATCCTGTTGGAGAAGCCTCAGCTTCAAGACAAAGTTTGGGATTCCTTCCCTCACTCTATCCCCTCCCCTCCCCCATAGTGCTGCCTCCCTCCTCAAATTACTCTGCATTTACATATCTGTATGAACGTGTTATCTCCTCCATAGAATGTAAGTTCCTTATATCATTTGTTTTTCTACCCCTAGGCACCTACATGTGTCTTGTACATGATTGATATTTAATATATGATTGTTAAATTTGTTGAATGCTGTATTCCTAATTTTCAATGTGTATAAGCTTTCCAACCCCCCAAACCCCACTGAAATATCATCTCCTTGACAATAGGAGCTACACAGTTGGCTTCTTATGTATATCTCCCAACAGTACCCACCTATCAGTTCTGTGCTCCTAGTAGGTGCTCGAAAATATTTTGTTAAATCAAGTTGAATTGAAGCAAAGGGTAATTTAAGGGTGGGGGAAGTTATGGCCTAGCAGTTGAGTTGTGGATGTGAGAATGAGGAGCTGGCCACCTGACCAACTGGAGTCTGGCTTTTCTTTGTGGAATCAGAGCATGCATAGGACAGGGTGTTTTCAGAGCAATTCAAAAGCAAACACAGGGGGAGCTTGCAAAAATAGCTCTTGCAACCTAATTCTTTCCATTTGTCTCTTGCAATAGGGGGTCACAGGGGATTCAGGCACCTGTGCTCTGAAACAGTTTTGAGAAGTAGGTGGATTACATAAAAGGATGTGAGGGAATAGACTGGGAGTGTTCCATTAGCCCCACCATCTGGAGTGTGTGACTGCCCCCTTCCCAACTCCCTCAGCCTCTGAAATGCTGAGGACCTCTGGGACTGGACCTAAGTTTTGATAGCATATATTGAAAAGGGAGCTCTCTCTCTTTCACAAGCCAAACTCACTACATTGAGCATTTCTACTGTCAGTACTGAGGGAAAGAGCTAGGTCACTTTTGTCCCTATCTCTCCAGCTTGTATCTTGCATGGAAATTCCTGAGACTTGGCAGTTTTTCCTTCTTCTATTTGGGAAGGTGGCATCACTCAAGATTAGAGGAATTATGGGGTTCCAGATGCTAACTTTTGTCCTTTTTGCTGGTTTGTGTTCTTATACATACGGGAACCTCAAAGAGAGACTATGCCAGGATTACTGCAGTCATATTCTGTGTGTGTGTGTGTGTGTGTGTGTGTGTGTGTGTGTGTGTGAGCACATGTGTGCATGTGCACACGTGCAAGAAAGTGTCTCTGTGAGAAGCAGGTAGGGAGGCTAAGAAAAAAGAGCATTGGAAGCACAATTTAGGACTGCTTGTAGTCGGGCTGTCCAGCAATTCTGGGTCTAAGAACACAGTCAAAGGTGTTTGTCTTTAACCCAATTCCTTGCTACAAGCTGCCTGCTCAGGCTGCTATTTCCTGGAAACTTCTAGCCATTGTTCATGAAGAACAGTCTTAGAAGAGACCAAGATAGCAGGATGTATAATCATAGACCTTTAGAGTTGGAAGGGACCTTAGAAGTCATCCAGTTTCTGGGTCCCTTTGTAGCATCCCTGAAGGATGGCTGTCCAACCTTTTGTTGAATATCTCCAGTGTCAGGGAGCTCATTACCCCTTAAGGCAGCCATTCCTTTGTTGGACAGCTCTAGTTCTTAGAAAGTTATTTATATTAAGTTAAAATCTTCCTGTAACTCTTACCTTCTTCCCTCTACAGCTAAGCAGAATAAATCTACTCCCACTTCCACCTGGCAGCCCTCTAAATACTCAAAAGACAGCTATCATGACCCCATTAAATTTTCTTTTCTTTAGGCTAAAGATTCTCAATTCTGTCAACTGATTTTCATATGATATGTTGGATAATTTCTGGACTGCTGCTGTTCATCGCTTCTTGCCATGAAGAAAGAATTTGACTTATTGGCTGAGAAACTAACCCTCAAAGTGGGGAGAAAAGTATAAACTCTGGACTAGGATTTTGAATTTATACTTAGGAGCACACTGAGTGTAGGATAGAGGAGGAGGGACAGGGGATGGGAGGGAAGAAAAAGGATCTTGCCATCACAAAGCTTGTAAAGAGGTTCTTTACTATTTTCAGCTTGTATGGCAACATTGAACAAAAATCAGCACCATTGAAATCAATGTGGGAAGCTCTGTAGAGGGGGTGGTGGAGAGTGAGCATCACACGTGGGGCCCTCTTTTGAAAGGGGCCACATCCCTGCCCTTGAAGACTTTTGTGTGATCAGTGATGCTTTTTATATCTAAGGTCTAATAAGCAACAGCTATCTATAACAGTTCATTCTAATACCAAGCTGGGTACAGTCTCACATGGTTTGCCTTATGGCATAGCACATGATCTGGTGGGGAGATACATCAGGCTTCCCCCTGCACAAGGAAGATGGGATGGAGCAAATAAATTCTGACCATGAAAACACCATGGGGAATAACATTTGTTGAGGTGGGGCCAGGGACAGAGTTTGAGGGTGTGAACAATCTTTGTAGGTTAAGGACATAGTAGATAACTGAGTGTAAAAATATGGACCTAGCCATTTTCCCACTCTAACCACACGTGGGTGTGTGCCCTAGCCCACACTTAGATTCCAAGGGTTGGATTTAGGCTTAGATATATTGGTGAGGGGCTGCCTATGGTATACAATTCCATGTCTGAACCCATTTCCTATCAGACCCAGTGATAGAAGGCCTGATCTATTTAAAGGAAGAGAAATGGGAAAACTCACTCTGAAATAAGACTAAATCTGGAGTGGATATCCTCATGCCTTTCAGCTCCATTAGGTCAGAGATCATGGGATCATGCTTTGTCGTTGTATTCCTTTCCCCAGACTCCTTATATTTAGTTCAGTTCTTTATACATTTAATAAATGGTTTATCAAATAAATACATACATTTTATGTTAGTAAGTTATACTCTCTTATTCAGGAGGATCAAATTATAGGAATTTTACCTTTGGTTTTTGGAATGTATTTCATTCTAGGGATAAGATCCCTTTTGACAAAACTCAGAGGAGCTAGTTTTGAGGGTATCATTATTCACACGAGGTTGAAAACCACTGGACTAGGGCTGCTTTGCTGATGTATTCAGTGGTAAGTTGAAACCAGCGATTTGTTTTTGCCTGGGAAATAAAGTTTTAGGAAGATCTAGCCACAGAGCTATTAGCTTCCAGGGCAGGAGGTCTGACCTGTGCCAGGGACATTCAGGTTTGTACCTATGTAGACTCAAGCCTATGGTTTGGATGCTATATTTCTGAGCCCCTTTGCTGACAATGAAATCCTTATTTCTCGTACTTACCCTCCAACTCCAAATTAAAAAAAAATTCTCTCAGCATTGAGCTACAAAGGACTCAATAAAGTTGTGTACACACTTTGGAAGCCCCGAGATTTAGGACTAACTTACATCCTTTTCACAGGACTAGAGACATAGTCACACTGTTCACATCTTGAGGGTAGCCTTGAGGACTAATGGCGTGGGTCTTGGGATCAAGACTTAACATGTGCAAGACGGGACAAGAGAAGAGAACAACTCTTGTTCTCTACCCTTTGTTGCCATAAGCAGTAATTTTTGTGCCTAGGAAAATCACCACAAACTTTGCTCATGTGATCCATGAGGTTGAGGCTGCCTTGAGGAGGAGGTGGCTTCATATATGATAGCTTTCTACTTTAAATGATTATTGTTAATTAAGTTCTAAGGAGTGACCTCTAAATTCAGCACCCTGGAAAAAAGCCTTGTATGTTCCATGTTTGTTATGACTCTGGTCAGAAGGGAAGGGGAACCTTTCCCTCAGAATCCAGTAAGTGGGGCAAAAGGTCCTTTGTATGAGTGAGGCAATACTGAATTATGTGTATTTGGTAAAGAAGGTTGGGAGTTGGAACATAGTGTGTGAGTGTGTTTTTTGGAGGTGAAGGTGGACTCAGTGTTAATGCCACTGAGATGACAACATGATCATCTTTCTTGATGGCCTTTCCATGCCAAATGCTCCCCAGCCATATATCAGACAAAAAAAATTTTTTTTGCAGGTAACAAGGGAGGGGGCTCTTGGCTTAGGACAATGTACTCATCACAAAAGTGATAGCCACTATAGGCTCCTTCCAATCACAGAGTTAAGGGAGAGAGAAAGAGAAGAAATGGAAGATAGAGAGAAAGAGACAGAAACAACCAGAAAAATCTCTCATGCTTGTGTGCATGTATACACACACACACACACACACACACACACACACACACACACACACACACACACACACAAACCCACAAGGGTGTGCAGGAGAGGTAAAGAAAAAGAGAGAGACAGAGACAGTGAGGATGTATTATTTGCTCATGTTGCATTACCTTAAGGATAATTTCTAAGGTAAAGATACTAGTGAAGACATAGTCTGCATTGCCTAGGATCTGAAAAATAAGCACAATTGGGTTAGTGGCTCTGATTGTGAACCAGACAGCCCCAGGGGCATGTGGGTTAGCAACAAACAGTGGCAGAGAGAGCTAGTGCTCTCTCTGGCAGGAGGGAGGCATGAAGGAAGAGGAGAGCAAGTTATGGAGGCTTTACCTTCAGAGCAATTTCAATGGTGAAAATGGTAGTAAAAACTATATCAAAATAAAACAGAATCTGCAAAACAAAAAGGGACAGGGTTGGAAGGAGGGGGAGGAAGGGGGTCAAAAGGAAAGGGAGATAGATCATTGGATGTTCACCAGAACAGGGAATTGCAATTCAAAAATCAAGAAAGCATGTCACATAAAGCTTTACACATGGAAAAGGCAGAGCTGGGCTGGAACCAGGTCAGGAGGCAGGTAGCATTATATAATATTTTTTCTGATGCCTTTAAGGCAGGGCTCAACTTCAGAGATTCTCCAAAGCCGTCCTACTGAAAGCACTAAGAGGTGAAAGGAGGGTTTCCAGGGCAGGGTGTAGTCAGTCCTGGGTTTGGGGCAGACATGCCTTTTTAATTCAATATGCTCATCAAACCAAATCAGCCCAGCCCTGAGGCCTCTCATTGAGATCTGTGTCAAAGGGGCAAGCAAGTTAGAGATTTTTGCAGACGACACTAGATACTCAGTTCAGATCGGGTCTGCTCTTCCAATGGAAATTCACACAGAGGATACTGCTGCTGTGTTTGCCATGATAGCCCCTTCCTATCAGCAGAAGCTCATATAGTCTGGAGTAGGGATATAGAGTATCACAATTCTCTTCACTTTTGAGCAATGGGTAAAACTTAAAGGTCAGACTCCCTTCCATTTCCCATTCCCATACTTCCCCTCCAATCTGTTCTTTTAGGTGGCTTTCTGGAGATCACACTAGGAAACATTTCTTCAGTGTGGGGCTGGGTGAAAATGGAGTCTTAGTTGTGATGCACCTGAGAAGGACTACCACTCAGAATTAATCTAAGCCTTCTGAGGACAGCCTTAGATATAACTTTATTTCCTGGAATAGCCACTGTTTAGACAATCTGTGCCCACCCCAGGTTTTGTTTGATTCAGGCTATGAGCTTAAAGAATCATCAGTTCTCATTCTAGCATAGGCTCTGATGAAATGAGCTGAAATTTTTTCAGGGGAATTCAATAACCCAAGGGAAGATCGCAGGGTCCTGGTCTAAAAAGAATTTGCCAAATTGTTGGTACATCATAATTTCCCCCCTTCTATCCATTATTAAGAATAGAAACACTGTAATGATAAGAGGGAAGAGAACCAGCTCCTTACTTGAATGAGTATTTCTGGTAACTTGGTTTCCTAGGGCACATGAAGAATCCAGTGGCTTGCTCTTTCCTCACCCTTGGTAGGAGCCAGAAGCATCTGGATATAACCTCTTTGTTTTGCTTCTAGGTCTGATTTGTGGGCATATGTGGAGTCTGGACCTCTCAAAGGGATCTAGTTGTTCTATACCCGATAATGCTTTTGACCACAGGTTATAGAAATGGGCATCTTCTTACTGTTCGGACTTTCACAAATCTATGTCAGCCACCACACTTCTGGGCCTGCCCACTCCTACCCTCTAAGAGGAAGACAGGGAGCAAAGGGGGAATACACACTTGGTTCCGAAAAGAGTTGTGTCGGACCGGGTCCTCAGCGGCCAGGGAGATGCTGCTGAGCAGAATGAAGAAGAGGATCAGATTGGTAAAGACATTGTTGTTGACAACGCGGTGACACTGAAGACGGAACCTTTGGAAGAAAAGAGAGGCTGGATCAGAAAGGGAAGAGGATAGAGGCGGATACTGACACCATGGTAAGAGTACTCTACCAAGTTCTCCTATACCGACACTTTAGCTTTTGGCCGCCCAAATGTGCTGCATAGCTTAGGGAGAGATTCTCTTGAATCCCAGGCACCTGAAGACAGATACAATTGGAACACAGGCCCTTCGTGACTATTCTAGGTATTATGTTTCAGAGGAAATAGAACCTTTCATCTCATAATATTTCTGAATACCTGTTGTTATGGCCAAAGATGAAAAATGCACTGGCTTCTGGCATGGGTACTGCCTTCTCCTTGAGGTGCAACTCTGAGAGTGGGCGAGGGCGGGGACCCACAGGCATCTCAGGCTCCTCTTCCTCTTCTTCTCCTGCGAAAAACAGACTCATTCAAATACAAGTTTTCCACCTTTCACTGCCAATATCTAGCCAGTACAATGAAAGTTTGAGGAAGCACTGGTTCCTATGGAAATCCTGTATATCATCTATAATAGAATATAATATTATAATATATAAAACATAATAGAATAATATTTATTATATTCTTGTGGGTCCCATGGGAGTTTTTGAACTTTGGAGATGTGGGCTGAGAAGGGAAAAGAGATTTTCTTATGAAAGCACATGATTGAGGAGTAGTTGGATAGATACTAGGAGAGAGGCAGCACGGGGTGGCAGAAATAGGATTTGGAGTCAAGAGGACCTGGGTTCATGACTCTCAACTCTGCTGCTTACTCTCTGCAGAATATCCAGAGCCTCCATTTAAGGAGGGTTCTCAGTTTAGAACATTTCCTCATTTTTCACCTGGCTGCATTATTCTGATTCATCTCTGATTTTTCCACCATGCCCCAGGAAGCTCATTATTGGGAAAACCTCATCATCCTCATCAACTCTGGTACTCCATCACATCACTACCCCTCTACTCCTCTGACTTAAGGAGTCATGAACTGCAAAACCTTCATTTCAGGAGGGAGCTCAGCTCAGATCTCTCCCCTTTGTCACCTGGCTGCACTACTCTGGGACATCTGACGTGTCCACCATGCCCCCCCACCTGGGCCCCTGCTTCTTTCCCCCATCTGCTTTTCAGCTTCCTTTTGTGTGCTGTCTTCCCCCATTAGATTGTAAGCTCTTTGAGAGCAAGGACTTTTTTTCTTGGTAGTTGTATCTCCAGTTATTAACTTAGCACAGTCCCTAGACACTAGTAGGCACTTAAATATTTATCGACTGACTGATGCAACTTTATTTTTCAGAGCTTAGATTTCTGTATTTCTAAAGTAAAAGGGATAGCCTAGATGATTTCTAAGGTTCCTTCTGGCTCTAAGTCTTCTCTCATCTCTGTGCCTTCAGGGGTGGGAAACCTGAATCCTCAAGGCCACATGGGGCCCTCTAGGTCCTCAAGTGCAGCCCTCTGACTTAAAAAGTTTGGATTCAGTCAAAGGGCCACACTTGAGGACCTAGAGGGCCCACATGTGGCCTTGAGGCTGTGGATTCCCCAAGACTGTTCTCTTTTCCTGGAATGTGCCTCCTTTTCACTTCCACTTCTAAGAATCCCAAGCTTCCTTCAAAGCTTCAAGTGCCACTTCCTATGTGAGGCCTTTCCTGATCTCCACCAGAGGCTACTGCCTCTTGTGCCCCAAATTATCTCGTATTTGTTTTATGTATTCTAATACTGCTGTCCTGACTTCCCAATAGAAGGTAAGCTTCCGGAGGACAAGGACTATCTCACTTTTGTCTATGTATCTCCAGTATCTAGCACAGTGCCTCCAACATAGTAGGTGTTTAATGAATGCTTTTTTGACTGAATGATCCTGTGAGAGGTGATAAAGAATCACCCCATCATACGCAACTCAGCTAGCAATGGTAGATTTGCAGTTTCATGTGCAATCATCTTTTTCATTGTACTGTTATGGAAATGCTTGTTTTAGTCTATGAATTGAAAACAAATAAAATAAAATAAGGAAAAAAGACAAACATGGTCAAAAAGAAAAATAAAAAAACCAAACAATATATTTAAAAGTAGGATAAAATTTTGGAAAAGAAAGAAAGGTGATAAGAGGTAGACTAGCTATGTGAGAAAGTCACTGTACAGGATCATAGACACATGGTCATCAGTCTAAAGCTGCAAGGGGACACAGAGACTGGCTAGTCCAGGCTCATTTTGCAAGTGAGGCTTACCCCAGGTCACAGAGGCGGTAAGCAGCAGGGGAAGGATTTGAATGTAGGTTCTCCTGTTCTTTCCATTGGGTCATGCTGTTTTTAAACTGTCCTTTTCTTTTCAAGTGTACTTTAAAATTCACAGAATGAAAAAGATTGTCCCTTTGAAGGGTCTCATCCCTCACCTTTGCCCTTAGAGATTCTGGAGTGATCAGGAAGGGTTTTAGAATCTAAAGCTTTGTAAGCCACAGCTCCCTCTGAGAAAGGGGCCGCCCAGCAGTGCATTCTGATATGTTAAATCTGGGAAGAGTGTCATAAGGTTCAACATAGGACCTGGCACAATCTTGTTAGCTAGAATTCAGCTCTAAATTTCTTTGAGTTTAATAATGTCCCCTTGTCTCAAGCTCTCTTCCTTATAATTCTTACTGTACACTGTTGCCAGATCAGTGTTCCTAAAACCTTTGCTTCTTCCAGGAAAAAAAGCCAGATTCCTTGGTCTGTCATTTAGTGACCTTTACAACCTAGTCCCTACCTGATTTTCTGAATTTATCTTCCTCTACTACCTTACATGAACCTTTTATTATTGTCAGTTTCTTTCTTGAAGTAGGGGTTAAGATTTTCTAGGTAAATCTTTTTTTTTTAATCATATTTTATTTTTCTTCAATCAGCAAAAAGTTCACCTTCTCCCCCTTCCATCTTGCTCTCCCACCCTTCTACTAAGTTGAGAATAAAAGAAAAATAAAACCCCTGTTACAAACATGTGCAGTCAAAACCCCCAAATTACTGTATTGGTCATGTCCAAAAATATATTTCATGCTGCATTCCTTCAGGTCTCTATCAGGAGTTAGGAAGAATGTTTATCATTCTTCCTCTGGAATCATGGTTGCCAGGTAAAATTTTGCTGTCCTTTGGATGCTGCTTGTTTTGTGATGCTAAATTTTGAGGTTCTACTTGAGTGGATTCATATTGGGATAACATATCAGTATAGGTCTTGATGTTCTGATGAATCCTTCAATTGCAACAGCTGACTTGGTAGTCTTAGGTCAAATGCAAAGTTAATCACTTGGTAGCAGGCCAAAAACCTTCAGCTAATATAAGGCCACTAGAAATAATTTTCAAAGCTGTCAACCCATGGTTAGTTCTTATTAGGAATGCCTCATTTCTTCATTAGAAAAGTTGGAATTGTGCAGAATTGTGTCTCATTGATCACCACTGAAATACCCACTTCCTTTGTGGGAGGACAGTGGGCAGGAACCAGGAGGCATTTGTAGTGGTTCTACACTGACCTTTTACATCACTTACAGGCACCATTGGTAAGAATGAGAAAAGGTCTGTTAAAAGTAATAATTTTTTTAAAATGACCAATTTGGTTAAACTTTGTGTGAAGTCTCTATTTCACAACTAGAGAGTAGAGACTACGCTCATTGACATTTTTTTGATCAAATGGCTCTCAACTTCCCAGAAATGAACTCCAAACTGTCATGGGTTTCCATGAGTGGATCCTAGCCTACCAGGCCAAACAAATTTCCCTTCATTTCCTAACACACAGCAAGGCCCCGTCCTTGGCTATCATCTTCTCTGTCTCTATACTACACTTTCTCCTTTAGCACTTCCATAATTTCAGCCACCCTATCTATGAAAATGACTCTCAAGTCTATATCTATAGTCTTGACCTTTCCCCTAAGTCTAAATCTTAGAAGAGCTATAAGACATTGCCACTCTACTTGAAAACTGAATCCAGCCTTCATAAAAAATAAGCTCTTTTCTTAACCCTGTGCCTCTTATTTACTATTTCTGGCCGGTGATGAGCTGAGCCTTGAAAGGAGATAGGGATTCTAAGAGGTAGGGGTTCATTCTAGACATGGGGGAAAGTGCGTGCCAAGACATGGAATAAAAGATGGAATACCGGGTAGGCCAGTTTCTCTGGAAAGCAGAGTGTGTGAAGATAAGTAACATGCAAAAAAGCCTGGAAAGGAGATTGTGAAAGTTTTAGATGCCAACTGAGGCATTTTTAATTTTTATTCTAAAGACAACAGGGAACTCTTGAAGGCTCTTAAGAAGAGGGGTTATTTTAGGAAGATTATGATGAAAATAAAGATGTTAAAGGATTTTCTTACAACCAGTGGACCAGGAATGAAGAAGTAGGATGATGATGGGACCTTGGCTGTTAGATGATAGCAACTGACACCACACCAGAAATGTCTAGAGACTGGCTGAAAAAGCCAGACCACAGTTCTGAGGGAAGTGAGCCCTGGCTGTTGAGAAGAGAGCCTGTTGTGAAGGAAGAATTCAGCTTCTAATATCACTCTTCACCGTTCTTCTTACACCTTTTACATAGTGCAGAAAAATGAGGAATGAAAATTCTCCTCCTCCCCTCCACCACTGGCAAAAGTATTGCATGCATAGTGAAAAGGGGATTCAAGGCTATTGCTTCCAGAATCCCAACTGTCTTTGTGAATGATGGGGAAATTATGAATTATAGAGAAAGTAACTTCAGGCTTGCCTGAGTAAGCTCATATTCTCACCGGCATATAGGTTGTCTACAGAAATTCTCTCCCCTTTCCTCACTGAAAGTCTAAATGAGAGCCAGCATTGGCATTTGTGTGAATAAAGAGGGTACCTCAAAAGAAGCTAAATTCCAAGTCCTCACTCTTTATGGCCTATGGAGTGGGTAACTCTTCCTGGTCCAGTCACTCTTTGGCACAGCCCCTGGTCACAGAATAATTGAAGACCACTCAAGTATCGACCAGGGGGTTATGACTATGTATGTCCAGGAAGGACCAGAACATGGAGCCAAAGTACACATGTGTAGCTCCATAGTAAGTGTCCCAGGTCAGCTGATTAGAGGGTTCCCCTGATCATCACTATTATGTGAATAAGGTGACTAAAGCCATAATTCTCTTCTATTTGCCCTGGCAGAGTGCTACACACCCTGCCTGAGAGGATGAACAGGTATTTCTAAGCAGAATGTATTGCTTGCCCAGTAGACTAACTCCAGCCCCTTGGAAGTTAGAGATTAAATAATAAGGGAGCATCCTAGGCCACCAGCACCTTTTTCATTTCTCAAAGAGAATAGTTGAAGGGTGGAGTTAGAAGCCCTCTAGCTCTTTGCTTCCCCCAGCCTTCCTGACTCCCTCTGAAGTTGTGTTCACATGAATCAGTTTGACACAGAGAAGCTGACAGCCTGAGACTGTGGAAGAGAAGAGGGGAGAGAGGTTTTGAAGGGCAACTCTGGTCAAGAAAAGGAATACATAAAGCAGAAGACGATCTGAAAGTCTTTTAGGACTTTGAGACCCAGAAGAATTCAAGCAATGGTTTGTGCATGATTAAGAAAGAAAAAAAATGGTTTGCACTCTTTATCCACACTTCTCTCATTTCGTGAAATTCCATCACTTAAATAGCAAGAAGATATTTTGCTTGCTGAAAAATTATAGCTTCTTCCCTTCAGCATGTAGGGACACGAGGAGATGAGCCACTGGGGTCATAGAATACTATATCTTTGGAGCACAAGAGAAGATGGGAACAGCAGTGAACTAGGGAACACCAATAGGTTTCTTGGTGAATGTAGTGGTGGAGGTGGAGATGGAAGGGAAAGTAAATTCAACTATTTATGGGATTAGAGTCTTAAACAAAAAGAGAGAAGACTGGATACTGAAGGGGGAAAGGACCTGGGTCTCCAGGAAGGGAAAGGAGGTACCACATGATATAGGGAAGAATCAATTTCCAGACAGTCTATAAAATTCTGGTCGATCAAATTAAATTCAAATAACCAGACATTTATTAGGCTTACTTATTATATGCAAGGTAAAATGACATTACTTTTAAGAAGTTTATGAACTAATGGAATGGAGGGGAAGGAGTACAGGCCTTAAGTTTTCTGGGCTTCATTTGTTTCATATATAAAATGAAAGAGTTGAAGTATAGGATCACTAAGGTCTTTTTAACCTCTATCTCCCGGGATCTATGAATAAGGCCTATGATTCATTCAGCACAGAGTGAGGACAGAGGAATGTCCTCATTTAGAAATGTCAAACAAATAGAAAGCATATCAGATTGACCAGTTTTTTTAAAAATTGGAATAGGCTCATCCTTGATGTCTGATGGGTTGGCTGCAAGCCTTTGCTCTCTCAGACAGGGTGGGGGTGGGGTGGAAAAGGAGAGCTCAGATGAGACCCAGGAAAAAGTCTATTTTCATATAATTGTGGGCCAACATGAATTCAATTGATTTCAGTTTAATTTACTTTAATTCAGTTCACTTCAATGCAACAAAAGGTTTATGCTCTTTATCCCCACATCACTCCTTTAAAAAAAAATCTACTCATTTAATTAGCAAGAAGAGAACATGCAGTCTGCAAATCATAGCTTTTGCCCTCTAGCCCAGACACACTTGAGAAACTACTTAAATTCAAGAGCACACTGTCCTTGGGGCCTGTAAGAGACATGGAGAAGCTCCTACGGTGGTGAGTACTGAGCAAGACCCCGTGCAGCATCCACAGATCCGTAATCTTTTCAAGATGTGCGGCCTCCTTGAGGAAATTCTAGCAGGAAGAATTTCAGATCCAGCACTTTTTATCTTCTGAGTAGCAATCTTTTTGATTAGGTATGTGGAAAAGAGGCAGAGAACTGTCTTGGGGTAGAGATCTGGCAGTAATTTTTCTTGTTCTTTAATTTTGAATTTAAGAAATACTCTATAAGACGAGCACTTTCATATACAAAGTAGATTATCAAAAAAGGACTGGGCACGAAGCTGTGAAATCTGCATTGTGAATAGCTTGTTTTTCTTCTTATGTATATCATCAATTGAACATGATATTTTCAAAGCTGTCCTGGTTGTCTGTGTTTTCTACTGATCACCGTTCTGCTCTTTTCTGTGCATTTAAAAATCTCAGCAATAGCTTTCAACACTACTTGATAAATAAGCAGCATTACCTCTTCTAGTGTAAATGGGCAGACCATGGCTCTCCCCTTTCCTTCTCTCTGACTGGTAGTACGGATGAGATCAACTATTGAAGCCTTATAAAATGGCCACAGGTATAAGAAGTGTTGATACCCCATCATTTACTAAAAAAAAAAATAGGCTCAGAGATGACTGCATCCTGGTGAATTCCAGTCCTGATCCTTAAATATAAATCTCATGATAGTCATATACTATGTGGGGGGGGGGGGGGAGAGGATGGCACCCATTTTCTGGACTAGTTAAAGCTTGACTCTCAAATGAGAGAGAGAGAGATTTTTAAGACTTCTTAAAAGTATCAAATTGGCCATCTACCCCAGTCCCAAATCTTTGGATGATTTTCTTCTCCCCTCTCATCCATGCATACTGATTTCCCTGTCAGTGACTACATGGAACAGAATTCTGTTTCTCTATTTGCCTGGGAGCTATCATTGAGATCTCTAGTCATTGTCTCCATGGCAACCAAAAAAAAAAAAAGGGATGCTAACGCCCTTGGTCAGGATAGAGCCAATGTAAAAAGTGTTAAGAAGGATGACAGGGGAGAGAAAAGAAGGAAAATAAGTGGAGTGGGTGGAGGTGTGGGAATACCTGTACTGTGTTATTATTGGCTTCAGGCTTATTGGCCAAGTTTAAATAGGGATTCCTATGAACAAGGATCACGAGATTGAACAGTGTTTTGGAGGGAATTTGAGCAAAATCATGGGTCTTTGCTCTTCAGATGCATTTATGAAGGAGAATTCTGCTTGCTAGCTTACAAAATAGAATCAGCATAAAACTCAATTAGCAAGAATTTTTTTCTGAGTCAAGTTATCTCCCAAAGTGCTTTATAGAACAAAAAGTGGGATATCTGTCCTTGTACCCAGCAATAAATTCTTCATAGCACATGAGAAACCTGGCCTATTGTGATGATTATTATAACATGACATGATGACTTATCTCCTACAAATATGTATAATATGTAGTTATATATAAAATTGTGTATATATATATATATATATATATACATATATATGTAAATAATGATACTTTGAGTTTATATACTCTGAAGCAATAGTGCTGATTATATCTTATTTAGCCTGAGATTAATCCTTTGAGGAAACTACGGGCCAGATATTTATTTATTAATATTTTTTAAATTTTCAAATGATACAAGGAGGCCTTGAAAAAAAGGGAGGTTAAGTGACTCACTGATATCACACAGCTAATCACCAACTGAGGGAGAAGCAAAACTAGGTCTGTTAATCCCTAGTCCAAAGCTATTCCCACTTGACTTTAGGAGCTGGACATTTTTCCCTCTCCCACCCTGCCCCTCCTCCCATCCCAGGTAGCAGGACTGTGTACCTCCAGCTTCTGGGCTGGGATAGGAACCTTTCTCCTCATTTTCATTGGGTTGGAGGTCATCCACGTTGATCTAGGCAGTCAAGAGAAAGAAGGGTGATGGATCTAGTTAGGCAATGTTCCATGGATTTGGACATCTGAGAGAGCCATTTAAATTCTCTAACAGAAACTGTATGGGTGCTTGACTCAGAAATAATCAGTGTTGTTTTGCATTTCTTCTACTAACATGTTCAGATCATGATGTGGAGGTGACTGAAGCTCACAAATGCTATACTAGAAGGGCACCAACTAAGACAGATATAACAGCTAGAAATGTTTCAGACACAGGTCTATTGATCAAGGACCAGTGTGGTTGAGATCAAATGATTAGCCATTGGGTAGTAAATATTTTGGCCAAAGCAACTCATGAAACTGTCTACTTAAGGTGTAGAAGGGCTGTGATTTGCATCAGTGAAGGGACTACCTACATTAGTGAAATCATAACTTCTTGGAAGTATTGGACTGCTTTGTTTATAACCTGTGTGCTTTGGATTTATGATTTCTTTGGTATAGCGAATTCCCAGTGTGGGAGATCTCATCACTGATGCAGTTACTCATGAGTAATTTATAGCCTTAGGAAGCTACCTGGGACTCTTAGAGGTTAAGTGATTTGCCCTTGGTTACAAAGCTTGTACGTATCACAGGCAGGACTAACACCCATGTCTTTCTGATTCTAAGCCTATCTCTCTATCCACCATGCCACACTGTCTCTCTTGTGTGATAAAGTCAAAATGCACTTGAATTTCTCCCCACTTTATCATTCTAATTCCTCTGCTCTCTATCTAAATACCAGTCCCATTTAAAATAAAATCTCTCTTGTGCCTTCCTTCTCATTCCCTTTGATCAGGGTTCTTTAGTCTTTTCTATGTCCATTTTGGTTGGCCTAACTTGGACTGCTTGAGTCCGGGTTCAGCTGCAGCAGGGACATGTAACTTAGTACCCCATGGGGGTATACCACTCACCTTGGTGGTGGGTGGAGACTCCCCATCAGCAGTAATAGACTTTAGCTCAATTTTCTCCTCCTTGGTCTCCTCCACAGCTGGTTTTTCTACCTCTTGCTTCTTCTCAGGGCTGGCAGTCCTGGCCAGTCAACAAGAGGAAGAACAAAAAAGTGTTCACTTGGGTGATCAGCCTAGAAGAAGACCTGACTCTGGCTTGCTGAATGCAAAGTACTATAGCTGGCTTCCTTCCTTTGTTGCTGCATATTCTGGGCATTGCAAAGCTGGTCAATGGGTCTCCAAGGTCCCTAGACCCTTGTCCTCTGGTCACACTCCTTTTCTTTTCTTTTCTTTCCTTTTCTTTTTTGGAGGGGGGAAGGCAGGGCACTTGGGGTTAAATGACTTGCTCAAGGTCACACGGCTAGTAAGTGTTAAGTGTCTGAGGCTGGATTTGAGGTCAGGTCCTCCTGACTCCAGGGCTGGTGCTCTATTCTCTGCGCCCCCAGCAGCCCCTATACTCCTTTTCTATTAGCTTAGAATTTCATTGGCTTCAGCTGCTGCTAAATTGTGATTGATATGCTAATAAAGGTAACACGTAGCGCCTAGATCACTAACAGCTCAGTATCCAGAAAATGCATGGGTTCCCACCCTCAATCTGGGCTGGAGCAAAGAAGGCATCCAGGATCCACGTGGTCTATTTTTTTTTTTTTTGGTTGTTTTGGTTAGTCAAAAGAGCATGACTTATTCTTTCTTCACAAGGTGAATTTAGATGCAAGCTGATAAGGAGTGATAAGGCTTGCAAGAGGGGTCACTTGAAGTAGCTGTTCCACCCACCCACCCCCTCAGCTTGTGCCCCTCTCTAATGTTTCTGTGGCCTTCTTTTATAGCTCTGCTGGAGATTGGGATAATGATTAGAGTTTAAGGATGTCTGGGAAATGCAACCCTCTTGTGGAGAGCATAGTAGGAACCCAATGATGGGAGTTATTGGTCAGCAATTAGGAGCAGACCTACTGGTTGTAGAAAGCCAATACTCCTAGCACTTTTATAGGATATACAAAAAACAGAATCCAGAGCTCAATCTCCTCTGCTATTGTCTGAGAAATACTGGAAACTGCTTTCTAAGATCTGGACTCTCAAAGCTACAGTGCCTGGGCTTCTCTTGGCTTAGTTAGAAGGTTACCTGGCTAGCTTCTTTCTCTCTTTTTCCTCCTCCTCTTCTTTTTGGGCAGATGTGAGGCTCTCAGCATCGGCCAGATTGTCCACAGCAATGGCCAAGAATACATTCAGTAAGATGTCTGTTTTTGTACATTAGTAAAGGAAAAAATCCTTAGAGTTGGAGCAGAGACTGGGATAGTGGGTAGGGGCAATGGGAATACAGGAATGAAGTTTCTCTCACCATGGTATGGTTGTTTAACACAGAAAGCTCATGATAATGTCTTTAAAAATCTCTGGTTTCCACTCCAAAGGATCCAGCATCCAGCTACACCTTCCTTGACAAATAATTACCTACTTTGAAAGACCTCAAAAGACCAAAAAGGTTAGCCTGCACCTAAGCGTTAAAGTAGTAAACTGAAAATATACTCTTTGATCATTTAATCTCAATTTAGGTTGTCCAACTGGCTGCTGGTGATTCAGGAGCTAGAATACTGGACTTGAGTCTAGAAGACCTGAGTTTGAATTCTGCCCTAGACAATAATTTTTCTCTGCCCCAGCCTCCTCATCTATAAAATGAGTATGATGATAGCACCTACCTCACAGGGTCGTTGTAAGGGTCAAATGAGACCATATATTGTGAAGTGCTTTACATACCTTAAAAAAAATATATATGTATATATATATATATATATATATATACACATATATATATATATATACATATATATATGTGTGTATATATATACATATATAAATACTATTACTTCCCCACTGAGATGACTGGTATAACTGACACTTTATATAATGTCACCATTAGTAGGACACAGTCTCCTAAAAGGTTATTTTTAAGTAGGCACTGAGGGGACGACCTGGAATGTCTTCCCTGCCTCCTTTTGCAATGTGAAATCTTAAAGGTCAGGGGTTTGCCAGTTCTGGAAGATACTTTTTGCATGATGGTCCATGGGAGAACTGCATATTGTAGTACCTTTCTAGGCAGGGAGAAACAGTATCATTGTTCAGCACCATTTCTGGAAACTCTGCCCTGTGGCCTGGTTCATGGGGATGGTGATGATGAAAATTATAATAAAAATAGCCAGTATTCACATAGCATTTACCATATGCCAGGCACTGTGCTCTTTACAAATATTATATTATTAGATCCTCATAACAACCTAGGCGCTATTATTATCCCCATTTTTATAGATGAGGCAAACAAAGGCTAAGTGACTTGCCCAGGGTCACACAACTAGTAAGAGTCTAAGGCTAGATTTGAACTCAGGTCTTCCAGATTCTAGATCCAACACACTATCTACTAAGCTTCCTAGCTTCCTGAATGCTAAGCCTTCAGGTGAACACAGTTCAACCCTGTGTTGAATTTTAGCCAGTGACTAAAAATGGAGTAGTTTCAGGGGAAAGAGGAATAAAAAAATCAAGCTGTGAGGGGAGGTGGAATATTTCTCATTAAATGAGTAGCCTTGACAGCACAGCTCTGGCATAGAAACCATGGGTGAGTCAAGGCAAGTCAATCTGCAACCTCACCCAGTCTTCTAAGTTACCCCCAAGCCACAGCTCCACATGGCCTTGTGTTTGGGAAGGTCTTTCCTCTTCCTGAACTTTCTATCATCTCAGTTCTTTCCAGTATCCTGCATTCGCTGGGCCTTCATTTTAATTCCTTAACTGTAAGAAGACTAAGAGGGAAAATGGTATAGAGTTGGAAGGCACATTGCCCTGTATAGCAAAGGCACGTCCATTGGGCAACGTGAAAGGGTTTGGGGACACAGGGAGAGTGGAATTGCAGAGGCAGCAGCAAAGGATACAGTTTCCACAGATGAAAAGGATGATGAAGTAAATACAGACTAACATCCCTGGAAAAGAGGGCCCTCCATAAGCCATGATCCCATCATACATCACCGAATTCCAGTCCTCCCCGGTCAGGATCTGAATGATACATTCCCACCAACAAAGGACAGACACATCGTTAGACTGTGTACAGCAAACCCACAATCATTACCCTCCCTTCAGCCTTTGCCTGTTAGAAAAGAGACACCTATTGATCACATCCCTGCCCTGACTGTCAAATACTTCCCCAGTTCTTGAGGGGGCTAACCAAGGCCGTTAGGGGGTCCTTATGGTACAGCAAGAAGTCTGAGCTCTAGATTCTGGATGCCTGGCCCTATTCATAGGTGAGAGTTTTTATGCTAAGATTTAAAAGGTACCCTAATGGCCTCCTTGTTTTCAAACATTTCTTACATTGCCTACCCCAAATGACCATCATAAGTCAGTCAAAAAATGATGGACTATGGAATATCTCAACACCAAAACTTCCAACGCTGGGACGAAGCTGTGCTGATCAAAGGCCAAGGCTGTCCACTTGTGTTCTAGCACACACCAGAAGATATGCTGCTGGTAGTTGGGGGGAGAAGGCGAGAGGATTTTTTCCTGATATTTATTTCCCAGAGCCCTAGGCTATTTTCAAGGCAGCAGAGGCATGGAATGCTCTATACCTTGGGCAGAGTGGTTTTTCTGTATCGTTCTTAAGGGAAGGCTGGTTTCCCCACTCCTCACAGCTGATTTGTGTCCCACCCTTCATTTTCCCAGTTTGTGTGTCCTGACTGGGGCCTAGGGCATTGGTTAGTGACCCAGAATACAATTGCTTTTTCTGTATCCTTGGGACCTTTGGATTTCATTGTGAAGCCTCCCTTTGGGCTTTGTTAAGGATGCCAGATCAACTTATCACAGTAGCTCATTATTGGGGCCAAATAGCCCAGACCAGGATTTAAGATAGATTTGTTTTGAGATCCTATCTTATTTAACAGCAAAAGGGAGAATGGGAAAATTATTACCTTGCCATTGTTTATTTGAAGTTCATAAAGATTCTGACAGAATGTTAGATCATGAGAAGGATCTAGAGATCATTTAGCATAGATCCCTCATTTCTGAGATAAGGAAATCAAAACCCAGAGAGGTGGGCTAATTGCTCAGCAAGTTGGTCTCATCAGAGAATCCCAGACCTGGAAAGCATGATTCTGACTTCCAGGCCAATGTACTTTCTACAATAAGGGGTAGAAGTCCCCCTTTAAATTATAAATATATTGTCTTGGAAGGGTAGCACAGCAGACCCTTAGCAGTTTTTAACACACTAATAAGAATTAGTTTATAAACTAAGATTAATTTTAGTAGTCCAGCAAAGTGTGAGGCCCCAGGTCAGTTTTGAGAAGAAGACACTTTCTTATATTTGAGGCATTTTGAGGGGGAAGGCAGACCTCAACGGATCACCACAATGGAGGTCTCTGTGTATCTGCATTTTCCTGCATAAGATGAGCCTAAAAGGGAAGACAATGGGAAGGTTGACATCATCAACATGCTGATCATCCCAGCCTCTCAGGGATGAATGGAACCTCAGAGGTTAGCTCTTCTAACCTGTACCCAAAACAAGGATCTTCCTGTAATACAGCCCACAAGCAGCCATTCAGATATTTCTAGAAGCTCTCCAAGGAGGGGAAACCAGCTGAGCCAGCCCATTCCACTTTTGTAGAGCTCTGATGTTTAAGAAGGTTTATTTTTTAAAAATCAAGCCTAGATTACTTTTTGGCTTCTATCCATTGCTCTTTGTTCTGTCCTCAGAGGCAAAGAAAAGCAAGCTGAATCTTTTTGGACAAGAGAGACCTTCAAACTTTTGAGGACCACTACTATGATCTTGCTAAGTCATCTCCATTTCCTTCAATTACAGATGTAATCTTGAGGCCCTTTACCATCATGGTTGCCTTATTCTGGGCAATCTCTAATTGATCAATGTCCTCATTAATATCTGACACCCAGAATTGGACCTGATGCTCTGATGGAGGTTTGACCAGGGCAGATTACACAGAAGGTCCATCTTTTAGATCCATCTTGATGCAATCTGACCGTTACTAGCTTTTGGGGTGTTATATAACATTGTTGACACCTATCTTGTATTCTAAAACAGAAACAGAATTTTAGTTACAAGGGACCGTAGGAGCCATCTAGTCCAACCCAGATCTGAAAAGGAATAACAAATATGATATATACTGTTTCAAAGCACTTTATACAAGTTTATCTCATTTTGGCCTTACAACAGCCCTATGAGATGTGGATCCCAGGTATTATTATCTCCATTATAAACTGAATTTTAGAAAGGGTAAGTGATTTTCCCAGAGTCACATAGCTAATAGGCGTCAGAGTAAGCACTGGGACACAGGTCTTCCTGACTTAAAATTTAGTAAAGTACTCATTCTGTTCCACAATTAGCATTGCCTACTTTTCCATTTTGGCTAGATTTGGTCTATGGCATTCTTGAGGAGAGTTATAGGCCAATGGGTCTACTAACTATTGATGAGGCTAGTGGAGAAGAAGACAGTTCCAAGTATTAGGTGACCACTACATTCAAAGCACAAAAGTCTTGCGTTTTTCTATTTGGCATATTGTGGTGGAAAGAGCACTGGCCTGAATGTCAGAAAATTTGTATTCCAGTCCTAAGTTGGCCCTTATTAGTTGTGATTTTAAGCAAGTCATTTAACCCCTATGGGTCTCAGTTTTTTCATGTGTTAAGTGAGAAAGTTGTTTTTAAGGTCTTCTCAGGTTCTGAATTAAAATTCTATGGTTCAAAGTACAGGCTATATAATCTGGGGAGAAAAGTAGCCTGGTAAATGATTTTCTAATCACCAAGGCTTACTAAATAATGTGCAATCCCACTTTAGAGAACCCTCCCCAGGAATCCAGTGCAACCACAAATGGAAAAGCCAGGGAACAGCTCTATTCTACAGCTGGACCACCAGCAATCTTCTTCCCACTAGCCCTCAGCCTCAGCTTTTGGCATGTTTCAAATCTAAAATTACAAAGGAAAGATAAATCCAAATGACCTACTGAAGAAACATCATTCCTTCTTTGTAAACCGAATAGTGTTTCCTAACCCATCAAGAATGAGTATATTTCTGTGATTTATGTCTCCTGTATTATTACTTTGAAATTCTATAAAATGACCTTTGGCTCTAGATAGCTAACTTTCTCTCTTGATCTTTTTCCCATTTGCCTATAATCTTATAATTCTGAAGCACTAAAGGGCTCAAAGTAACTTCACCTATATCTTTTGACCTATTTTCACAAAACCCTTATGAAGGACAAAGGAGTAAGTGGCAGGATATTCATTTTATAAATGTGGTAACCAAAATCTTTCTGGATCACCATTTAAAGTATTTGAATGATGAGTTCTTAGACAGGGACGGAGTACATTTAACAGGTACTGGTAAAAACATATTTCAAATCTAATCAAAAGGGTTTTAAAATGGAAAGGAATGGGGAGGAAAAACTGTACACGCATATTCACCAAGCTAGATACCACAGTGAAATGTTATGGTAAAGAAAGAATAGCAGTAGAGCCACAGAAATTCACAGATGACAAATTCTGAGAAAGGAGCCAACAATAAAATGCATGATGTTAGATGTCTATATACAAACGCACAAATGTGGATAACAAGCATCTCATCATTGTATCTGCACTCAGGGTGGATAAACTCATCAATCATTTCTTCAATCTCCTTTCCTGAATTGTAGCCAATGTTAGAAGTTCAAATGCAAGTAATTTGGCTTTATGGGCATTCCTGAAACTTTTGGGGGGAAGAGGAGTAGATGGGACCCATGACCAGAATAATCAAGAGGAAGAGTATAAGTAAAAAAGAGGGTGGCAGAGAAGCATCATATATTTAAAATCCTCATGTGAAGAAATTCAGGAACAAGAAGAGGGATTCATGGTAGAGAGCATTTAGATGAAGAAGGGGGCACTTAGATGAAGAAGTAGAAAGAGAATAAAACTGTCCAATTTTTAAATTTTTTTTTTTTTGGTGAGGCAATTGGGGTTAAGTGGCTTACCCAGGGTCACATAGCTAGTAAGTATCAAGTATCTGGTCAGAGGAAAGATTTGAACTCTGGTACTCTTGACTTCAGGGCCGGTGTTCTATCTACTGCACCACCTAGCTGCCCTGAAAATGGTTCTGCTTTCATCAGAAAATACTGAGACAAACAGGAAATATGTGAGCTCAGGAAAGAGATCATAAGCCTGTAACAGAAGCATGAAATAGTAGTGGCAAGTGAATGGTGAACACCAATTACCAATGTATCTACTGAAACACCCACTCTCTCTCATAAAGGCAGATACACTAATCACTTATCAGCTTGCCTTAAAGATAACTTTGTCCTTCCAAAAGGTGAAGGCTCAACAAGGGTAATGGTTATTCTGGACCTTATTCTCACCAATAAGGAAGAATTGGTTGCTTGAGTAAAAATGATGGGAAGTGGCCACTTCATCTCAGAATTTGTGTTAAGGGAGAAGAGGAAATCCAGGCATAGTTGGACATACACCATGAATTTAAGAAGGTCATATTTCAAAGGATTCAACAGAAAGGATAGGCCTAAAATTCTCCTGGGAAAGTCTGTCCAGGAGGGATGGAACACTCTCAAGAGTGAAATCTTGATGATGCTAGCAGAAACAATTTTAATAACAAAAGGGACCATTATCTAAAAGAGACCAGTGCAGATGGTGCAGATGCAGGGAATTCACTGAGCACCTTGGATTATAAAAACAGAGGATAAATACCAGCCTATGTCATGGAGCTATATAAATAGCTTCAGCAGTTCTAAAGCTCAGAATAACATGAGTCTAGGGAGGAAAGACAAGGGCAACAGAGTTTGTTATGTGGGTTGGATGGGGTGATGATAACAAATGATGGACAGAAGGTAGAACTAATAATAATTTATTTAGTTTTTTCCGTGAAAAAAATACTTGTAATTGAAAGACTAGAGTAAAAATGGGGAGCAGAAACCCAGACAAGAAGGAAAACCCAGATCAAGAAAGTAATACCTAGCTACCCTTGATGAGTTCAAGTCAATAGGCCCAGACATATTATATCCCAAGATACTTGCAAATTGGTAGATATTATTCCTGAGCCACTGACATCGATCTTTTACAAATTTGTGTAGACTTCTGGCCAAGACCTTACTTGAATGGAAGCAGACCACTTAGCTCTCACATACCAACTTCAGCACAACCCTGAAATTTTTACTAGAACAAATAATGATCAAGAAATCCAATAAGAAAGTATAGTAAATGACTTTTTTCTCCCCAGAACTACAAAAAAAGTCAACCAGAAGGCAAGAGGAAAAGAGGATGCTAACAAGGCCAACGCCAGCACAAGCAAACGAGCTTAGAGTCTCCAAGTTTACCCACAGACCTGACAAGTGTAGTCTGTATGGTTCTGTATCCAGAGGCCACAAGAGCCACTCCCCCTGCAAATGATGTCTGAATCCAATGGAGAGGGGAGAGAGAGAGTCCCAGGGAACTAACACCCAGTGCTACTGCCATCTGACAATGTGGAGATGGGGACAGCAAAAATTACTGGAGCTTTGGGGTCCTTAGCATTCTGTTCTGAGAAGGCATAGAGGATTCTAAAGGTCCAACATTCAGAAACTCTAAGATTAGGTGAGGGGGCAACCTCAGAAAGTGGAGGTTAGCACAGAAAACCAGGTGACCCGTGTCAATACCAAGCAAGGCTGACCACCACACTCTAAAGAACAGCAAGGGGTGGAGGCTGGCACAGGCTCAAAGTGCCAATTGGGAAACTAAATCTAGAAAGACGAATAAACCAAAAAACATATGGGTTAGTATAAAAAATGTTGCAGATCTAGAGATGCCCCCAAATCCAGCCAAGAAGGAGAAAGTAATTCCATGACAACTGCAAATAGAAAGTAAAAAAAAAAGTATTTTCTATAAGTAATGCCTAGAGAAAAAAGTGAAATAAGAGCTCTGGAGGAAAGAATTGGAATGAGAATAAATCGATCAGAAGGGAAAGTAGAAAGTTTAGTTAAATAATGGATTCTCTGAAAACTATAAAAGAACAAACAGTAATCAATAACTCCACAATAAAGCAGGGAATATTATAACAAAATAGAAAGATTTAAAAAGCAGGACAACATATGAAATATTTGATATAAAAAACAACTGACCCAGAAATCGGGTTAAAGAAAGATAATGTTAAAATCACTGAACTCCCTGAAAGCCATGATTAAAAAATTCTGGCCATATTTCAAGAAATCATAAATGAGAACTATCTAGTTCTATTAGAATCAGAAGGCAAGGTGAAGATAGAAGAAATTCACCAATTATCCCCTCAAAGAAAAGAAGTCCAAGGCATATCACAGTCAAAATCCAGAGTCAAAGAAAAAATACAAAGAAAGAAGAGGAACAAGTACCAAGGAGCCATGCCAGTATCACAAAAGATCTGACAACTTTTACTATAAATAAGAAGATATCCTGGAGTATTCCAAAAGGCAAAAGAGAGAAACTTGTAACCAAGAATAGATTACTCTGCAAAAGTGAATATATCAGGAAAAACAGATCATTGTTAATGGAATAGAGGACTTCTAAGCACATCTGATGAAAAGAATAGAGCTGAGTATAGGAACTTTGAAATACAAATACAAGAGCCAAGAGAAACTTAGAAAGGCCCATTTATTTGAATAGTTGTAAGGGGCTGTATGATGATGTAGTTATATCATTCTAATAGGGAGAGGAAAAAAAGTGTCCCTTCAGAACTTTGATGTTTTCAAAGAATATTGAAGAAGTTAAATAAGAAAAACAGATATCCTATGGGCAGATTGATTTTTTCTAAGTTTTAAGAGGGGAAAGAGAAGGGAAGGTAAAAGGAAGAATATATTATGTAGAAGGGAGGAAGAAGGGGGAGTAGAACTCCTATTTCTCATAAGTAGGGCGTGTGAGAATAGTACACAAACATGGAGTCATCTGATGAACTTCACTTTTATCAGACATGGATGAATAAGGAGCAAACACACACAAACAGTTTGGTGTGAAATATATCAAATTTAACAAAGAAACAAGCAGGGATGATGGAGAAGAAGTTAAGAGGAAGGGAGTTTGTTGTTGTTCACCTGTTCAGTCATGTCCAACTCTTTATGACCCTGTGGACCACAGCACACCAATACTGCCCGTAGGGTTTCCTTGGCAAAGACAGTGGAGTGGCTTTTCATTTCCTTCTCCAGTGGATTAAGGCAAATAGAGATTAAGTGGTTTGCCCAGGATCACATAGTTAATAAGTGTTTGAGGCCACATTTAAACTCAGGTCTTCCTAACGCCAAGTGCAGGGCTCTATCTACTGAGCCACCTAGCTGCCTCCAAGAGGGAGAGAATCATCACAAGCAAAATAAACTTTCTGATCCCAAAAAGAGGAAGGAGATATTGAAAAGAAAGAAATGATCAAAGAAAAGAACTAGAATCTAAAGGGCTGCTTATCAGTTGGGGAATGGCTGAAAAACTGTAGGATATAAACATAATGGAATATTATTGGTCCATAAGAAATGATGAAGGGGACAATTTAAGAGAAACACAGATTGTGTGGCTTGATGTTGAATGAAGTGAGTAGAACCAGGAAAAGTTTATTCAAGGACAACGACACCATAAAGGAAAACAACTTTGAAATGCTCTGATCAATAAAATGACCATACATGTCTTCCGAAGACCAGATGACCTGTGAAGAAACATGTTACCCAACTCCAGAAAAAGAGCCAAGGAACTCAAGGTGTGTAATGAGATGCATATTTTTGCACATGGCCACTGTGTGGACTCCTTTTTCATGATAATGCTAATTTGTTACAAGGGTGTTTGTTTTCCTCTCTCAGTTTTTAATTGGAGAGAGAAGGGGAGGTTAATAACAGTAAAGTGAAAGAAAAAAAAGAGAACAAGAGAGCCATTGAAACTTTTAGAAATACACAGGAGAAAACAGGAAGTACCAAAAGAAGCACAGACAGAAGAATTCTTAAAGTAGCATGTGGAATCATTATTATTATAATATTTAAAAGCAAAAGGTATGAAATGAATATTAATGGTTTTATATATAAAACCACCTTTCTGCATTGTGCTATGTATATGAAAATGCTCATTTTGGGAGGCATTTAAATTTAGACTAAAAATAAATTTTAAGAGAAAGATTTTATAGAATGGGAAAGGTACCACGGCATAGTTGTAGTCAAGTATTTGAAGGGCTATCACATAGAAAAGGGATTAGACTTATATATCCTCACAAGGCAGATTGGGAGCAATGGGTAGAATTTATAAAGAAACAGGTATATTTCATCTTGGTGCTAGGAAAACTTCTCTAACAATTACAGTTGTACAAAAGTAGGAGGGCCACCTGAGGAGTTACTAGGTAAGTCTTCAAAGCAGAGGCTCCATGGCCATTTGTCAGCTTTGCTACAACAGAGATTCCTTTCCAGTATAGATGAGAATAGATGGCTGCTGAAATATGTAAAATTCCATATGTAAAATTCTATGATTCTGTGACTCTTGACTAGAGAAGGGTAAATGAGCTGAATTTCAAAAAAGGGAATAAGTAAGTATAGACCAGTGAGTTTGACTTTTATTCCTGGTAAAATTCTAGAACATATTATTAAAGGGATGGTTAGTGAATGTCTAGAAAAGGAAGTAGTGATGGTTTTATTACACCGGATTCATTTCATTTCCTTTTTAAAAATAGATTAATATAATGGGAGTCTTAAAATTTCCTTGTATTTTTCTGCTGATTTATTGTCTAAGTCACGAGAACCCCCGAAGTGGAAAATTCTATTGTAGCACTAACCAATCTCTGTATAAATTGTTCTGTATGGCTTTATGCTAAAAACCTGAATGGACAAATTTGAATTTTTCAAATTATTCAAGGGCAAAAGACTACTTTGAGATGATAAAAGTAAAAAAAAAGCCTCTCTCTGCTCTTCCCTGATGATAATTTTCTTCTTCTTGCATATTTCAGACATTTTTACCTTCTCTCCAAATAACTCCTTGTTACATTTCAGACTCCATCTTGTCGTAGCCTCACGTTTTGCTGAGATTTGGAAACCAGAATACTGAATGGAGTTCTTTTCTGGAAGGTCTCTATTAACTTTCCCCAGGAATAAGTTTTACAACCAGCAGCAGATAAAGGAAAAGCCCTTCCTGATTACAACCATTCCTTTTTCTTAGGGGTAACAGTGAAACATCCCATGTTAAGGCTGATACTTATCTTTATATCCTATTTTTATCAATTAATTACACTATTTAAATATTTGGGTAAATGAGGTTTCTGAGCCTTTACTTATTTACATATTAAATTTTCAGTTATTTTCTCCCCTCTAAGAAAATCACTTGAGGAAAAACTGCCCAGTAAGACCATCAGTCATCCTCAAATAGGTGACTACTAAATTATTGGGGAGTCCAAAGTTTGCTTCTCCTCCTGAAGAACTTAACAGAGGTACTTGGTAGTAAGTCAAAAATCCATACTTGCACCATCCAGACTTTCAGTAAGGCAAAACTAGTACTGCTTTATCCCCCATATGTACTTTGCCCTAGCTAAAAGTTATGTTTTGCCTTCCCTCCATTGGAAGTGGAATCTTGCCACCTTGTCTCCGTGGGAGACCCTCCCTGATAGAAAGAGCCTAAATATATGTAAGAATCCTTGTGCTATCTTTGTGTTTTGTTCATGAAATTTCTCTCTTTTTTCCCTCGTTTAAATTAGCCTGGCATAAAGTGCAAGAGAAACAAAGTTTTGAGTTCTTTTTGCTTAGAAATATATCTTACTTGTAATTTTTAAAGGAGACAAACAGATTCCTCACTAAATACTGCATCAACAAATTCCTTTATGTTATATTTTCTTAATGCCTTTATGTTCAACTCTCTACATGATTTTAGTTAGGAAAACAGTTGTACCAGAATTAGAAAATGCATACACATGTGTATTTTGGTACTTTGCTTCTGTTAAAGTATCCCAGAGGCATTTTGTCCATTATCATTATCCTTGAATTCCAAAGACTGAGGGGGCCCTCCTTTTCTACAAAAGTTATAAATCAGTAGACAGTATGGCCATCTGGAGGAATCCTCCTCCTTAAAGACTCAGGCTCAAGGTCCATGAAAACAAGAAGCTATAAAAACAATATAGACCACGCAAGGAGGTGAGACATCCTTTGTAAATAAGGAAGCCTTTATCCTTGAGTTGGTGCTTCTTCATGTACATGCATTCCAGTTGTTTGCACTGATTCTGATAGGATCAACAGAGGGCCAAAAGCTAGAGATTCAGGCAGCCATAAAGCCCACGTTCCATACCAGAAATGGGCAGGGGCCCTAACCAGTCATTTTTCTGTATGACCAAGGCCAAGTCCTCCATATCCAAGATATTCTTCCAATAAATATTTCTTCAAAAAATAACTTTTGTGCATATATTGTTTTTCATTTTTTCTAGTGTGGCCACACATACACACACATACATACACACACACACATACACACACACACACACACACATATACACCGAGTCACCAATTTAGAAAGCAGTTATTCTTAAATAGTGGGGAAAGTGATTAAAACAGATAGATCCCTTCTCTTGCTTGAAATAACTCCCCAACACCACAAAAACAGTTACTTGACTCATATATTAGGGGAATATTATTGATGTAGTTTTCTTAAATTTTAGTAAAACATGTGACAAAATCTTATGTTCTTCTTATACTTGACAGAGAGATGTAGCCTGGATTTAAGTGGATTTACAACTGGACCTAGAGCATTGACATTCAACTTGGAATAAATGCTTTTGTGGCTTGCCCAAGGATTTTTCTTTGGCTCTGTGTTGTTTAATATTTTTATCAATGACTTGGATAAAGGTATAGATGCAATGCTTATCATATTTGTAAATGATACAAATCTGGGAAGGATAGTACTTTGCATGACAGAATTTGGGGCCAAGAATATTTCAATTAGCTACAGCACAGGGCTCAATCTAGTGATATGAAATTTAATAGGAATAAATATAAAGTCTGATATTCAGGTTCCAAAAATAAGCATCACAAATACTAGGTGTGGGAGACTTGGCTACATTTCAGTTTATCTGAAATAGATATGGGGACTTTCAGTGGATCAGTATGATCCAAAGTATCATATGGCAACCAAAAAAGCTAATGCAATATTGCATTGCATTGAGAGGCATAGCATTCAGGGAAGGGAAATGATAATTACGCTATACTCTGCCCCAGACAGACCACATTTAAGAGTACTGATTCAATTCTGGCATCATATTTTTAGGAGGGACACTGACAAGTTGGAAAGGTGACCAGAATGGTATAAAGGGTGTCAAGGTTATGCCGCATATGGTGTGGTTGGATGAACTGGAGCTTGGAGAAGAGAAAATTTGATCTAAGAAACAATATTAGCTTTACTCAAGAATCTAAAGGGCTGTTACACATGAGAGTGACTAGGATTGTTCTCCACGGCCTCAGAGAACAAAACATTTTAGAGAGGCAGGCTTGGGTTTACTATGAGAAAAAAAAATTCCTAAAAATAAGACATAATAAAAAATGAAATGAGCTGCTTCAGAGATAATGAATGGGTTGCTCCTCACTAGAGGTTTTTAAGCAAAGGCTGGATGACTGCTTGTTGGGTCATCAGAGAAGTGATCCTTTTCAGGTACGGGTCCTTTCTCATTCTGCAATTCTGTGATTCTGTGACTCCATGAAAACAGGCACTAAGACTTATCTAAGCTTTTTAGTACCTAATACTCTGCCCACACACAGTAAGTACTTGATAAGTATCTGTTGGATTGAATTGAGCAGCATGGTATATAGTAGAAAATGTTTTGTATTTGGAATCAGAAAATTCTGGGTTTGAATCTTTGAAGTATCAATTTCTTCACCTATAAAATAAAAGGTTGGAGTAGATGATCTCTACAATACAATTCATGGGCAAGTCAAGACCTCAGCACCCTCGTGATGTCATTGGTCCTCTCTGAGAATGAAGGACAAACAACAATAATCTCTTCCAACTTTAAAGTCTATGAAACCATTATCCTATGAATTGGAGAGCAGAAGGTAAGAGAAATACTGGTAGACAGCGGGTGCCTGAAATGTTGGTACACGTTCAGAACATAACTGGAAAAAGCATCTCAGTGTCTGTGCAGCTACTCAAGTCATTTATTTTGTACTCATTGTTTTTCACTTATTAAATCTGTATTGACATGAGGCAAGACTCATGGATCACTTGGGAATCATAGGGGGTAAAGTCTGAAGACCCCTTTCAGGGGCAGTCTTTGCATCTTTTCTTCAGCAATGAGACATCTCCAGTAAAATTTAAATCTTGAAAAAGAATGGAGTACACACCAACTACACATCATAGGAGAGGAAAAGTGAATGAGAAAGAATACTGATGGGGGCATACAGCAGTGACTGAAAAACTGTTGTGCTGTTTTATGCATTGGAATTTGTTTAAATATAAATAATCATTAACTAAGTTTAGCTGGTTGTATTGCCATCCACTGTTAATTTTTTAACAAAACATTTAATAAAAAATTCTTACTTAAGCTCAACCTCCCCACTAAAAAAATTCTTAAGGCTTCAAAGAACCCTGGAAGGATACCTAATCCAGCCCCTTGCTTCTAGGTGGGATACACAGATGACCTTGATCCTTCCTCTTAGGGCTTTTGTCAAAGTCTAGGTTCAGATTAGCCTTATGACAGGGTGGAATTCTCCAGCTGAAGGGTTCAAGGCACTATTTGCCCTTCCTTTCATTGCCTGCTGACTTTCCCCACTTTCATCTCAATGAATGAGGGCCTGTACCTGAAACACAGTGAGAAGAGACTGGGGGAAATTATCAAATGTGCTCCTCCGGGTCTGCATCTCGTCAAAGTTGAACTTGCCACCAAAGAGCTGCATCCCCAGGAGAGAGAAGATGATGATGAAGAGAAAAAGGAGCAGCAGAAGGGAGGCAATTGATCGCACCGAATTTAGTAAGGATGCTACCAGGTTGCTCAAGGAGTTCCAATACCTAAAGATAAAGAAAAAAGGGGTCAAGATCTTTCTTCTTTTGCCTCTCCTAACCCCTGTCCAATCCCACCCTCCCCACTCCAGATTTTGATTTTGACAGATGTCACAGAAGCCACGAGACAAATCTATTTCCTCCACATTCATCTCTGAGATATGAGGCAAAAGGGTACAGGTGAAAGTGGACTTTGATGTGAAAGTATTTGCAGATCCTATACATGATTGCACGCCACCATGGGGGGGGGAAAGGAGGGGAGAAAATCTGAAACTCAAGTGATTGTGGAACTGAATCTTGTAAATTAAAAGTAAATGAGTAAATAAAAAAAAATTAAAAAAAAAAAGAACGTGGACTTTGAGTGAATGAAAGAGAAAACATTTTTTTAAGTGCTCACTATAAGCCAGGTACTTTGCTAAGTGCTGAAAGTTGCAAGTATAAAAAAAAAAAAAGAGGGGCGGCTAAGTGACATAGTGAATAGAGCACCGGCCCTGGAGTCAGGAGGACTTGACTTCAAATCCAGCCTCAGATACTTAACACTCACTAGCCATGTGACCTTGGGCAAGTCACTTAATCCCAATTGCCCTTCTCTCCCCCCCTCCAAAAAGCAAAGGAGCTTACCTTCTAATAAGGGAAGACAACACATATGAGGGAGTAATGACAAGGGAAGAGTGTTCTGGAGTCAGAGGATCTGGGTTCAAATCCGGACTCTGCCATTTACTACCTGTGTGACTCAGGCAAGTCATTTAACATCCCTGGGTCTTACTTTCCTCATATGCGAAGTGAGGTGGTTGGACTATAGGAGCTCTAAGGTAGCTCTCTGTCTTGACAGCTGATTAGAGCATGATGCTAATGAATCTAAGGATTCCTGATCAATCCCAGTACAGAACACTGAAGCTTTACACAGAGAAAAACCCTGTTCTATGGTTGTAGAATGTATCCCTTGGCTCAGTCTGCTGTCTCTAAAATATGTGCTGCTGGTCACATGAGCCCAAGAGAGTATGGATGGGTTAGTATTGTAATCTATCATGCCTACTAGAAACAAAACCCAGAGCACATATCATATTAAACAGGAAAGCACATTTTCAGTGTGGGGAAATTAAGCTCTACCCTGGCTAAAGGCAGGGCTGTGAAGGATGAGGTATGTTTGTGCGGGGAGCAGAGGAAGTCCTGATTTTTCTATAATCACTGGCTTTCATTGTACTTTCTTCTATACAGACTGTGGACAATGGCTTCCTTTGTCTAGAATATGTATTAATGGCCAGACTGATGCCTGAAGCCTGAAGGTGTGAGTTGAACTAGGATTATTGGGTAATAGGATTCAAATTGGAAAGTACCTTAGAAGCCACTGAATGCTCCCTTCCCCATTTCACAGATGAGGAAATTGAGGCAAAGAGAGGTCAAGTGACTTGCCAGATATTCACCTAGTAAATGTCTGAGGTGGATTTGAATTCAGGTCCTTCTGACTCCAAGTCTATTCTGTGAACTCTGTCATTGGGCCTAGTACCTCCTTGAATGGTGCTTCATCCCTGGCTCAGCCCAGGATAAAAAGGTTAGATGCAGCAAAAGGGCTCTTTTTTAGTTTAGAAAAATATTCTCCTCTGCTCCCCATCCTTTACTGCTCTGCCATCCCAGGCACTCACCTTTTGCTTCTCCTCAATCCATTATGTTTGCTTAACTCCCCCTACTGAAGCCATCCCTGTCCATTACTTCTAGGTGGCAATTTGCTTTTTCTGCTTCAATGAACACCATGCTAAACGTCCTCATTACATCCCCCCCCAGCTGCTCGGCCAGCCCTGGCTCCTCTCTCCAGAGTGCAGAGCTCCATATCCGGTGACAGGAGCAGATGGACAACAGTCTAGGTTTAAAACACAAACTATCTCACAGCATGGAGCATTCTCTTCTGTCTTGACCCTCTTTCAACTTCCCTCCCTGCTTCATTTTCACATCTTCTCAGTGCTCCAGTTTGCTGTCTCACATGGTTTTAATGTATTTTCTTCCCTTCCTATCTTGTTTTGTAAATGTTCTTAGGTCTTTTTCATGCATCATTGGCTTCCCATCATTGGAAATCCCAGGCTTCCTGGAGAGGCAGTGTGGAAAGTTCAGATTTGAAGTCAGTGGATCTGGATTCAAACCCCCAATTCCTATGATGGTGTAATCTCGGGCATATCATTATCCATTTCTGTGACTGCTTCTTCATAGGTAGATAAGGGCATTGGACTTTTGTTGTTGTTAAGTCATTTCAATAATTTCTGACTCTTCACAATCCCAATCTGGGGTTTTCTTGGCAAAGATACTGGAGTGGTTTGCCACTTCCTCCTCTAGCTCATTTCACAGATGAGGAAACTGAGGCAAACAGAATTAAGTTACTTGCTCAAGGTCACATAGCTGGTAAGTATCTGAGGCCAAATTTGAACTCCAGTCTTCCTGGTTCTAGGCCACTTTACCACCTAATTGCCCTATAAGGAGCTTCCTAGTTCCAAATTCTGTGTTGGGGACAGAGTTTATGCTCTTTATTTCTTTGCACATCTCTCCTTAGCTCCCCATAACTACATCCACTGGTTTATGGTGCTCAGTGACTATAGCCCTATGGCTTGATTTGGGACAGGATGGAAACTGCCAAGGACCACAGAGGTTATTACAGAGGTGATAAGTAGTAGAGTCAGAATTTGAATACAGGTCCCTTGACTCAAAAGTTACGGCTCTTGCCAGTATACTGTGACTGCTCTGCTCTGATGCCTACTGGCTCTTATAAAACCAGCTCTTACTTCTTTAGCACTCTTAAGGTTCACAAAGTGCTTCTCTCACAATTCTCTGAGGTTGGGAGCTTATATTTGCAAGCACTTGTTTGCTATCAGCAACAGAACCTCACAGGCAAGATCGGGATTCCCTGGAGGACAGGCCTGCTTGTGCTTGGTGGTCCTGGGTGGCGGGAGTTGTGTGTGTGGGGGTGACCTGCACTTTTTATGTTTTTTTAGAACAGGAGAGAAGAGGTTATGGTGTGTAGTCTACTCAAACACAGATTGATACTTGGCATCATGAGGATTCTCTCAATTTGTTGAACAAAAATTGTTCAACTCTGACTGTGAGAAAGACTAGGAATGTATTGCAGGCTGCAGCTTCAAAACAACAAACACCAACAGCTCTTAAACAGAAAATTGGGAAATAGAGCTATTGAAATGCTGCAGAGTAACTGGGACAGAGCAGTAGGATTTAGGTAGAGGGGGCCTGGTTCTCCTTTGATTCTATTATTTGGAGCAGTTAAAAAGATTCCATCTTCACAATGCAATGCATGGAAGGCACCTGGTAAGGGCATGAATGCACACCTTTGAGGTAGAAACCACATAGGATAACAGAATTTCCAACTTAATTGCAGAAAATCCTCCTGATTCCCACTTTCAAATACTTAATGCTTCTTGTTCCCTTGTCCCTAGTGCTGTTCCAACCCAGATCCTGCTTTTTGGTGACTGTTATTATCTATGGATGACCTTCAGAAGGTCCAGAGCCCTTCATATTCTCTTTGCTAAAAAGGTGGGGGCCACCTCCAGTTGTCCTGATCTGTATCTTGCCTGTGGACCCAGACAGCTCTGGAAAAGAAAATGAGGCTGGTGACTTTGCACAGCCCTCCCTCACTTAAATCCAATTCACTTGCATGTCACGATATAACCTTCCTGATGTCACAGTCCTCTTCAAGAATGAAGGACAAAAAATAAGAACAGCTAAAAGGGTAATTAATAAGTGTTAATATGGCCTTGAGTCCCTGGGCTTGGCAGGCAGAGACCTGCTTATCCACACACTTCTCTCATGCAACCTCTTGTTCTCAGATATAGTGGAAGAAGGGCAAAGGAATTTCCTGAGGGGAACTAACTCCCTGCTTAAGGAGAACCTTGATCAAACTTCTTGGAGAGAAGGGGAAGAACTCCTGGACTATATTGAGTTCCTGAATCAAACAGGAGCCAGGGCAGTAAAAGAGAATAATGATGTGGAAAAGCAAAGGCAGAACTTACCTTTCCTTAATTATTAGATTTCTATCTGATATTCCCAGGGGACATTCTGAGTGTGACCACAACAAAGAGAGGTTTTAATACCTACCAAATTGAACCTGATCTATGTAAAGATTCTGGGCTATGGAACAATTGTAATTATTATAAAAAGAGTAATAATAAAAACAGTCAATATTATGTAATTAGACAAATAATTATATAATAAATATTAATAAATCAACAAAATTATTACCATTAAAACATTATATTCGAGACAGGCTTTACAATGGCCAAAGTGTTTTCATGCTAATTACCTGAATTATCCCTCTAGGTGTAATTTTTATTCTCTAGTCTAGATACTTTCTCTGTTTGCATCTGTTTTTGTGTTGGATCTCCCAGGAGAATGTAGTCTCCTAGAGAACAGGCATTGTTTTGTATTTCTGCCTTTATATTCCTAGTATCTAGGACAGTTAGGGCAGTGAGGTGGTACGGTGGGTGGAGTGCTGGGCCTGGAGTCAGGAAAACCCGAGTTCAATTCTGGCCTCAGACACTGACTAGCTGTGTGACCCTAGACAGGTCACTTAACCGTGTTTGCCTCAGTTCCTCATCTGTAAAATGAGCTAGCAAACCAATCCAGTATTTTTGCCAAGAAAAATGGGGTCATGAAGAGTCAAACATGAGTGAAACTACTGAACAACAACACAATGTAGCACAGTGGCCTACACGTTTGCAAATGTTTGCTAAATTGTACTGAAGAGAGATAATTAAGAAGGGAATTGTGAAAGTATGTTAAGACCCACCCCTTCTCCATTCCCTATTTAAGTTATATATTACAAAATAACATTAAAGCAATTCTTCAGTCTAAACACCTTGGTCTAATCTGAATTTTTCTTATTTTTCTTTAGTTATCGATTTCAAAACAATGGCGTGCATTGAAATATTTTTATATTCCTTGTATGACCTGACCAGTTAATAAAGGGAGAAGCCTAGCTCAGGAAAGATTCCTCCATGAAGTGATTAGAGCAATGATCAGACAAGGAGAAAGAAGCTTTTATAATTTAATTAAGGAAATCATCTCTTGAATGCTCCTTTGGCTGAGAAATAGGAGAATCCTTACAGGGAATAGTTAAAGAGGGACAGAATGGTTCTGGGAAAATAATTCTCCAGTGCCCACTGAAAGTTGTGTCTATTATTCCTAGACTTTGTCCCCCTGATTAATCTTGATTATAGGATTCTGACTTTGTTCATGAACCCTATAAATTATATGTAGGAAAGTGGTTTGGGCAGAGAGGTTTTTAAATGTGAAATGGTTTTCTGTCCCTTTGGATTTTTTCTCTCTAAGAAGAGATGCTTTGAATTATTTAATTAATAAATTTGTCTCTGGTATATTTGTGCCCAAAACACATATTACACATAAAACACAGATTGTCCCCCTTTTACAATGAAAAATACACCTCAGTACCTAACTGAAGCTTTCTTTCTTTTCTTTTTTTTTTTTTTGGAGGGAAGGCAGGGCAATTGGGGCTAAGTGACTTGCCCAAGGTCACACCGCTAGTTAAGCGTTAAGTGTCTGGGGCTGGATTTGAACTCAGGTCCTCCTGACTCCAGGGCTGGTATTTGAAGTTTTCTTCTTTATGTAATAATAATGAAAGGTTATTAAAAATGAGAATTTTGAGGTCAGAACGGGCATCTGTCACAGTGCTTGCTATTAGGAACAAATACAGAGTACTGCAAACTTCTTGGTGTTCTCCATCAATTACTGCTCAACCAATAAGATTGCAATAAACTGTAGTTGGGGCTTTCAGCCTTTTACAAGCTTCAAATACATACCTGTGAGTTTCACTTCAAATTAGGACATTTCCTAGTTTTTCCTGACATTAAATATATAAAAATATACCTTCATGTCTTTCTCTCTGACTGCAAATCCCACCATTTTATTTTTCACATTTGAGACTTGACTTATGTAATTTCCCTCCCCAACTTTCTCATTTTAAGAGGATCCTAATTTCCCTCTGATAGCCTCCTTTTTCTTGCCCCCCAGCCCTTCCATAGATCTCTCTACTCCTCTTCCTGACCTCTTCCATTTTATATTCTCTTTCTCTACCTCCCTTGTTTCAAGTCACCATCTGTTCGTGGAGGCTTTTATCTTTGCCTGCTAGTTTCCCCTTGGGGAAGTCTGTTGCCAGATTTTAGACTTTTCACTTAACTCTCCTTTGGGGCCCAGGGACTTCTTTCTTCTCTCCTGAAATACAAAATGACCCAAGTCTTCTCTGGGTTGAAACTTTCATCTAGTTATAACTGTAGGCACCTCAAATAGCTTGGGGCCAGGGACCTTTAAGCTTTATGTGACAGAGAGATCAATGCATTAGCTAGAAGTAATTAACAATCCCATTAACAGTGGCATCAGCCTTTAGGTGTCTTATAAACTTCACTTACTTTTCCTCTTCTTTGCCCCATTAAGGATTATGGTGAATTTTCTGCTTCTCTGATCATCTTGTTTCCACTCCCATGCAACTTATGCCCTTGTCATCATGCAAAGGTTAGTGGTTCTTCCTACCTTCCTGAATCCATCAGCTAATCTTTGGATTGTCACATTATCTTCAGAAGTAAATTTGTTCCATGTGTATTTGAAAGTGTATAACTGGGGATGGGGAGGAGGACTGGGTCTGTGATTTCACTGGTATAGGGTACTCCCAGATGAGGAAATTCCCTCTATTGATGCAAGTTGGCACCTTCCATGCAACTTGTAGTTGTTTAATTTTTTTTTGAGGGGGGAAGGCAAGGCAATCAAGGTTAAGTGACTTGTCCAAGGTCACATAGCTGGTAACTGTGTCAAGTGTATGAGGCTGGATTTGAACTCAGGTCCTCCTGACCCCAGGGCTGGTGCTCTATTTACTGTGCCACCTTAGCTGCCCTACAACTTAAAGTTTTAGAGTGAACTGAGAGGTCAAGTAATTTGCCCAGAGTCACATGGCTAATGCCTAAATGGGATTTTGTTAATCCCTTTTAGGGGAGACCTGGATATGGACCATAACCAGTCTTTATTTGAGAGATTTCCCCTAAAACTCTAGGGTAGGGGCATAATAAACCTAGAAGACATGAGAAAAACTTCTATTTGGAGGTCAGCCTCCCTCAGGACTAAACTTGTCTGTTTGAGCCCATAGCAAATCTTTTTGTGGGAAATAATGTCCCACGGTAGAAAGTAACATCCTAGATAAAGCACTAAGGACTCTGATTATCCGAATGCCCCCTGGGACAAGGCTCTGAAGATTTACACAGATTGGAGCTATCACAAAACCATGACTGATTTCATTTTCCTCCTGGGTTCGGGAAAAATTTTAATTTTGTAGGCTTATGACTCTTAAATAATTTTTAAAAATCAGTGTGTATTAAAAATCAGATACTCTAGGAAAAATACCTACTTCCTATCATCTTGAATAGATTTAAAATTCCCTTTATTTTTAAACATCTATTTATTTCCAAGGCAAAATAATTGCCTTGAAGTTTTTTTTTATTTTAAAGTATGTTTAATAAAATAAGGAGTTTTTAATGGAGTCCCATTTGATTGTGGATCATCTGAGGCAGTCTGATATACTGGATAGAGAGTTGGCCTTGGAGTCGGAAAGAGCTGGTTTCAAATTCTATTTCTGACACATAGTTATGTGACTCTGGAGGAAAAATACTTGATGCATTTTTTTGTGTGTAATATTACAGGGTGTTTCAATAGTTTTAGTAAAGTTTTAAGGTATGAAAGCTTAAAATTGCACTGAGATTTTGGGGGTCATAAATATAATATACAGGTATGTATATATACCTGTATATATGTATACACACATATATTATATATTCTCTCTCTCTTTATATGTATATATGTGTGTGTATACACACACACACAACAGAGGAGATATCTGGATGGAGATCCTTTGATTCTGATTGCAATGTTTTGTTTTTTTTTTCTGTCAATGTTCCTTCCCATCAATACTTATCAAGGGTCTGGAGAATCAAGTATTGAAATGATTGTTTTATAAAACATAAAATAACTAACTTCACAGTACACAAACCCTTCCCAAGGCGGGGCCTATTGGAAACTCTATGTTTTCTTAATCTACTTTTTTAAAAATGATTTCACTATGAAAGTAGATAAAGTGGTGATTAAAAGGAGAAAAAATGTTCAATTCAATCATGATGGTATAACAACAGCTAGGAAGTAGGTTTATGTTTTTTTTTTTCTGGGAATGTTTAAAAGCACAATGACTTTTAATAATTATTTAAGAGGTAAGGTCACCTGGTAGGGTGAATAGAGTTGACCTTAAGTCAGAAAGACCTGATTGGAAGACCCTCCTCTGACACATGGGCTATGTGATTCTCAACAAGTGTCTCAGTGCCCCAGACAATTTTCTAAGATTTACCAGTAAAAGATGGATAATCCTATTTGTGTTACCAACCCGAAAGAGTTGTTGCAAAGAAAGTGCTTTGTGAGCCTTAAGGTGTTATAGAAATAAGAACCACTATTATTAATATAAGGGTACCATATCTGGGATGCTAGAGGGAGGAATAAAGCTTTCCTTTCCTTCCCTCCCCCAATACTCCTAAATCTGTAAGAATGCCTATGATACCCTCTACAACTCAATTTCTTTGTGTATGGGAAATAGGACTAGTTATATATCATCCATTTGTGAAATCATAAATACACATCAGTTTTCTGGGGAAATCAGATTACTTCAGGTGATCTGAATGATCAAGAGACAGTTGCCTGCATAGAGTAGGTAATCAGCAATTACTTGATGAATGAATGACTATCCATAAAAAATTATATACAACATGTAATAAGAGAAATTCTGGAATAGGATTATTTTTCACCAGGTAAGTGGCAGCAATGTGATTTAGCTAAAAACTACTTGAAAATGCAAGAGCTTCAAATTCTGGTGATACAACACACTCAGAATCACCATTATCACACAGCAGCATTCTGTTCTTCTCTGGATGGAGTTTCTCTATGTACTTAGGTATTTATGGCTAGAAGGGACCTTAGAAGGTATCTAGTCCCGTTCATTTCACATATGAGGAAACTGAAGACCAAAGAGCTGAATAACTTGTTTAAGGTCACACAGTCCATACTACTTGGACTATATATCCCAAGAAAGTCACTGACAGTCAGAAAAGATTCATATGTAAAAAAAATTTTCTTATTTCTGACTACAAAAAGCTGGATTCTAACTATATAACCAATGCCTGACGGATGACTGAACAAATCATAGCATATGAATGGCATGGGATATTGCTGCCTCCAAAAGAATGAAGAATATGAAGATTCATGGAAATGTAGAAAAGACTTGCATGAAATGATAGAGGTTGAAGAAGGCAGAGTTAAAAGAATAATACACATGATGACTATAGTAAATAAAGTCACTATGCAGAGGTAATAAAACTTTGGTCAAATATAATGATTAATATTAGAACCATTCTACCAAAGTAAAAGGACACACGTTCTCCTTTTTGTTAATAATTGACATAAATAAAAAGGGGTGAGTTCGAGTGTTTGCTGGAAAGTTAACTATTGACTCAGAACAAAACATACCAATAAATGAAAAAACCCAGTTGGTCTGGAGCAGGAGACTAGTTCAATAGCTGCTCACCTTGCTCTCCAAGTCAGCTAGCTTTCTAAATCATGGGATTGAAAAAGAATCATGGGAGCCTAGTCTTGAAGTGGAAGGGGCATCAGAGGCCCTCTAATCCAATCCCTTCATTTCAAAAAAAGAACAACTAAGTCTGGGAGAGGTTAAGTGACTAGACTAACCAAAATATTAAGCTGAAGAATGTGGGAGAGATAGTTGAATTCAGGTCCTCTGCCTTGAGAACCAGTGTTCTTTCCACTGTGCCACATTGACTTTTATAGTTGCTTTCACAACCCCTCTGTCCTGACCAACCACCTTGCTCTTTGACTTTACAGTCTTAATATCATGGGACCAGAGAACTGCAAAGTTGAAGGGACTGGGGAGATCATTTAATCTAGTCCCCTCTCCGAAGAAGCCTATTTCATTTTTGGATAGGAATTAAAGAATTGCTAGTCAATGTTTGCTTAGACAGACACAGAAATCTAAGAGTTGGTTCTAGGCTTTTGGACAAACAAGCATTTCCTTCCTTCTTCCATAGTTCAATGTTTCACATATTTGAAGACGGCAGTCATATTCCCTCTGATCCTTTTCTTCTCCAAGAAGAACATTTTTGGTTCCTTCTGATCTCTTTGGTTCTTTTTTTTTTCCAGTTCTCCCCAGTTCTCTTTTGCCATGGTCCTGGTAGTAGGACATGCTTCATGGACTTCAAGCATGCCTCTGGACATGCTTCAATTTTGTCAATCTCTTTTTGAAGAAATGGGGGCTAGAACTGAACCCAATTCTCCAGATATGTCCCGACCAGGGCTAAATATTATCTCCTAACTGCTTCATGTGATTTTATGTTCCCTGAGGGCAGGGACCAGGTCTTCTATATCTCTCCTCTGTTCTTCACAGTGCCCAGAACAGGGTTGCATACTAAATGGGGGCTCAATATTTATTTTTTTGGTGAATGAATGTATGTGCATGTGTGTATGTAAACATGGGGGATACATCAATCTCTTTTCTTCCTCCTCTCTCCGTGGAATGTGTTGAGGCCAAGGAGAATACATTTATCCCTTCTGAGTTGTGGGGGCTATGGCTGCAGCACCTCTGTGAGCTGTAAAATTCATGTAAAATTTTTGGCCTTCCCTTTGGACCAGTGAAGATGTCTTCTGGCTTCGCCAATTTCCTTTTCTTTTTTTCTTGATATTAAACAATATTATACACATATTTTATGCATTTCGGAGTTTCTAACCTTTTTCTGTGTCATCTGCTGGTCTGTGGCTTCTGCAAAACTCCTCCCAAATTCCCATTTCATATTTTATGCTGACTTGCGACATAGCAACACTGTGACAGGGAAAGTCATGATGTAGAAAGGATAACTGTAGTTTGACTTTGGACTAGCTTCCGTTGTCATAGCTCACATTTCATTATAATTTAAGGTTTGCAAAGCACTTGCTTCACAGCAGCCCTATGAGCTGGCTATCCTCATTTTCAGGCCAGGAAAATGAATCTCTAAGAGAGGTCACATGACCTGCCCAGCATCACAGTTAATGTTCTCTGAACCGGGCTATGAACACAGGTCCATTCTAACTCCAAGTCTGAATCTCTTTCCCCTCTGCCATACTCCCCCAATTATAACAGATTGCCTCTCTAAATATGTTTCATGGATTCTTTGTGTGAAATATTTTGATTAGTTCAAATGGTCAGGAATTATGCAGATAAGTAGACTAAAGTTCTTAGAGAAACCGTGGATAGACAGTTGAATGGAAGTTTCGAGACCATCATATTCAGTTCTCTCTCCCATCCATTTTGTAGACACCCAGGCTTTTCTTTTCTACCCAAGCAGTATCCCTCTATGGAGATACCTCCTTCATAGTTTCAGAGTAGTGGGTGACTAAGTACCTTGTAATTTTGAATATCCTCAGCAGCCGGACACATCTCAACACTGAGATCCCCAGGGGGGACATGATCTTGGTCTCTACCAGGATGGTCTCTAGGATTCCTCCACACACAATGAAGCAGTCAAAGCGGTTGAACAGAGACACAAAATAGGCCTGGAGGCCAAGGCTGTACATCTTCAACAGCATCTCTGCAGTGAAAAGAGCCAGCAGGGCCTTGTTGGCAGTGTCTGGCAGGATCCAGAAGAGGAGGAATTTGGGGATAGGGAAAGCAAAGAGGGAAAAATTATTAACTAAAAAAATCTCCCCTTTACCCAAAACATTTCTGGCATTCTAACTCCCTCTTATCACCTTAAAGCCCGGAAAAACTAGAGTCTACATGAAGGAAGATGCATGTTTTAGAAGGCAATAATCCCCTAAAGAACTGGGGCCACATTTAGCTCCCTGGGTACAGTACCTAGCCTGGTGCCATACTAAAGCAGGCACTTCATCAGTGCTCTTTGGGAGCTGATGGGGGTTGTGATATTGATGAAGAAGTTGATGATTATGAAGAAGGACTCACTTCATTAGTCAGTGAGGAGAAGATGGATGAGCCAGAGTCTTATAACCAGAGTGAAATAACCTGAATTTTGCTCCAGGGTTTCAACGTACAGGCGGAGGGCAGGGATGCTTCCTCCCTACAGTGGGCTTTTGTCCCCTTGTTTCATAGTTCTCTACTGACACTGTCAGGTGGTACTATTTGTGAAGACTTCTCAAGTCTACCTTTTTTCATCGCTGGGCCTTGCTACTCTCCTCACATCCTCCTTGTTAGGGAGTCTGTGACCAGTTGTTCCATGGCAGGGGGAGGGGAGGCTAAAGCAAGCATGTGCCAGGAACAGCTTGAACCAACTGGAGAGAGCTGGTTGTTAAATTTTCAGCATGAGCATTGATACCTCAGAAAGCAGAACATGCTACAGATCAGGGCTTTATTGTTTTTCTGATCAGATAATCAGATAAATCAGACTTAAGAAAGTGATTAAAATATTAGTAATGCAGATTAAACTTGGAATATTGTCATGTCTACATTTTCTTTTGTGGACAGCTCCTTGTTAAATATTTACTACCACACCATTGACCTAGAGTCATATTCTCCAGGAAATGAGTCATCCTTTCTTCTGGCATGACTGCATTAAAGTAGAATGGGCTGTAATCTGTGTGCTCCTTCTCTCAAAGAAATTTGCCCTAGGGACCAGAATTTCTAGTTATGGCTCTGAGATAAATACAAACGTTCTTGAATTTCCAGTGTGCACCAGCCATGGTTGGTTGTTCTTACAATGTGGCCCTCCCCTTTTTCTTAATTATATCTCCAGTCTAGGGGCACAATCCTATCAGACCCTCTTCTCTCTAGTACCTCCTAGGGCTTCCACTTAGGAGGAAATGGTTTATTAGGGTGGTCACTTTGTTTCCTCTATTTTCTCATCCACCTCCTCCCTTTCTCCCTCCCCCAACCCTCCTGACTCCATACTTTTCTGGTCAACAGATGTCCTTTGTGGTGAGCACAGTTGTACCTGTACACAGCTCTGAAAATTCCCTTTGGCAAGTGAGCTGCCAGAAGGGCCTTGTCTCCCATCACCTGGACATAACAAGCGGTGTGTTGGGGCTGGCAGATGGTATGGGCCTAGTCAGATAAGGGGTGCTTATTTATAAAGTATTTCTGCATTTTATGACAGCTCTGGCTTGGAGCATATCTGTTGTCATAACTGTTGGCCAACACCCCATTAAATTATATCTATGGGCCAAATCTCCATAAAGCCTCTGACTACCAGTGACTTCATTTCCATTCGGGTTTAAGGTAAGGTAAGCAAGGACAGGTGGGAACTGGAACTGAGACTGGGGTGCCCCTCACCTTGGACTTCTGTGAGCCAGTGGGGCTGGTTGTAGTGTTCCGAGGCAATGGTAAGGGTGTTGAGGAACACCAGGAAAATAACAAGCCAGTAGAAAACATTGGATTTGACAGCAGCCCGGCACTTCCTTCTGCAGAACCGGTTCCACCGGCGCCAGTAACGGCTGGATAATGGGAAAAGAAGAGGTGGGAAAAGGGAATGAAAAGTTAGGAACCTGTTGGCTTGAGTCTCAGAGAAACTGGTTCATTTGGATGCTTTGATGAAACAGTCTGGTCTCCAAGCTTCCTTCTGGCCTGAAAGTTTTATGATTCTATGATTACGAAGTGGTGGGAGCAACAGACTGCTTCCACTTCCCTCCTTTATGTCAAACCCAGACCAAGGGTAGTCAATATAAGTAGCTGCCCAGGATGTGGAGCATTTTGGGAACTCGATGGGATGGTGACTTTTAAATAAGAGCATGAGGAAGACCCCTACTGGTGATTTCATACATGCAGGGAACTCCCTATGTGGGAACTTCCTTGGGTGAATGCTGATCTATAAATCTATAGTGCATCTTGATTTATGGTTCTACAGAATTTCCTTGGGGCATCGTGTGGTTAAATGATTTGTCCATAATCACATAGCTAGAATGTAGCAGAGGAAAGATTTGAACCCAGGTCATTTTGGGTAAGTATCTGAGACAGCTATATGCCACAGTGGATAGAGCACTGGGCCCAGAGTCAGAAATAATCATAACTAATAATAATAATAATGCTTACTGGCAGCTCGGTAGCACCATGGATAGAGCATTGAACTTGGAATCAGGAAGACTCCTCTTTATGAGTTCAAATCCAATCTCAGACACTTACTAGCTGTGTAACCCTGGGCAAGTCACTTAACCCTGTTTGCCTTGGTTCTTCATCTGTTAATATAAGCTGGAGAAGGAAATGGCAAACCACGCGAGTATCTTTGCCAAGAAAACCCTAAATAGAGTCATAGTCAGATACGACTGAAACAACCCAACAGCAATAAAATAACGTATATGCCAAGAACTTTGCAATTATCATCTCATTTGAGTCTCACAAGAATCTTTGGGAGTTAGGTGCTATATCATGCCCGTTTTACAGATGAGGAAACAGAGGCAAAGAGAGGTTAAGTTATTTGCCCAGGGTCACACAGCTAGTAAGAGTCTGAGGCCAGATTTTAACTGAGGCCTCTCTGACTCCAGGCCTGGTACTTTATGTACTGTACCACCTAGATGCCCTAGGAAGACCAGCTTCAGGAAGACTTGAGTTCAAATCCAATCTCAGACACTTAAGAGCTAGTAAGTATGACCCTGAACAAGTCATTTAACCTCTGTTTGCCTTCGTTTCCTCCAATGTAATATGGGGGATAACAACAGCACCTACCTCCCAAGGCTGTTGTGAGGATCAGATGAGATGATAGTTGTGAAACACTTCCCACAGAGCCTGGCATACAGTAGGTACTTAAGAAATGCTTGTTTTCTTCCTTTCTGACCGTCAAGGCTGGCCTCCTACGCCATGCTGCCTCTCGAAATTATTTTTCAAGGGTAGGAAATCCTGTTTTCCGTAGCATATTCTCACTATTGCTTTATTTTGTGATAGATCAAAGCGCATATTTTACAGGAAAGCCCAAAGCCCAAAGCGAACACATCTTTGTGACTGCACATACAACATAACAATGAAAGAAAACGTTTTATCAAGAATTCTTGTCTTTCACTGATGTTGAGGGGGCCACGTCCTCAGCACCTGACCGGGAGACAGTCTTGTCTTGGCTCTGCCTTTTCTTCAGAAGCCTTCTGACAAAACGTGCTGTTTTTACTAAATAACAACATATCATCCGGGAGAATGGGAAGACAAAGGGAAGATAAAGGAGAATGGAAGGGCGGGCGGCTGAACACAGTATACAGAGAATATTTATGTCTTTTGCGAAAGCTTTTGCGGACTTGGTCAGATAAGAAACATTAACTCAGAAGAGTGAGGTGTCTTTCCCAAGGTCATACAGGTAGTGCTTAGCCAAGCCAGGATTCAAACCCAGGTCCTCTAACTCTAACTCCACTCTACCACTCTTTGAGGCTCAAATTAGAAGACAAGATTATCTGAATTTTTTTTTTTCAAATTACAAAGCAGTATATAATATACAAATGAGTTTGACTGCTATTTTAGCTCATCTTTAGAAAAGTGTCCCCCAATGCACAGATTTTCTTCTAAGTTCCCAGGCCTAAGAATCCTTTGAGAGAGTCTGACACTTGTTCATTTTGACTTGTTACTTTTCTGATCAGAGCACTACTGGGAAACTCTGGTCAAGTGGAGTGCTGGCCCCAGAGAAATAAATCTTCATTGGACGGAGGTAGTGTAGGACATTGTAGCATGAAGCACCTGGAGTTCTCTCTCCTACAGTCCTCTGTAGGATCTATAAAATAAGAGGACTGAAGGAGATAATCTTCTAAGTCCATTCCAAGCTCAGAAGTTTTATTCAATTTGGCATTAAGTCCAATTTAAGTGAAAAAATAAGAAAGGAGCCCTTTCCCTTCCCCTCAGGTAGTTTCCTACCTTGCAAAGCTAGCAGGGAAGGCAGATAATCAGGAAGGCATTGCTTTAATGTAACATGCCTATTACCATAAGTATTTGGATGAGAACTCTAAAATGGCAGTAAAACCTTTATGTGGGGTCCTCCCTCCTTGGAGGATACCTGTGTATGTGCAATGAAAAAATCCAGGCTTTCAAAAAACATATTTCAGGGTACCTGAAACTCCCTGAACAAATGGGTTTGAATTTGAGAGGGACAAAGCAGCAGAGAACTACTGTGATTGTGATGGCCAGAGGCCTCTGGAACTTTCCGAGCGTGAGATCCCCATTTAGGCCTCTCCTGGCCTGGCAACAGTTGTATTTTGGTCTTTTAAGCCAGAAGGAGTTATATGTGGAAGGACACATGACTCTTCTGAAGCTTGGCTTTTCTTTTCACACTTTCTCCAAGCCTGGGTGTGAATGTCACGGATCCCTGATAGGCATAGCCTTCCTTGCTACAGCTGCATTAGGGACTCACCTTCATGGCTCTTCTTGTTACCTTGATGGAAAGATCATAAGACTATAGATTTAGAGTTAGACCCTCTGAACTCTAGAACGGTACTCTTCCCATTAGATAAGGGTTTCAATAAATAGGATGGTGCCCTATTTGATTCTTTTTGTATACAGTCATTCATGAATGTCACACTCATTTGGGTTGGAATAAGGGAGTAACTGCTAACCAGAGAAGGTGTTTAGAAGCTAACCACACACCTCCCACACTTACAAAATATAGTTTGCTTAGCAACGGGTTTCCTGGCAACACCTCCTATTGTATAATAAATGCCATAAGTTATTTGTATGTGTGAATATGTATATGTTTACATATGCATGCAGGATATGGAAATGACATGGTAGAACAGGGAGGGGAATTTTGCCTGTAGTTCTTGTCCCCCTCATGCTAACAAGGAAATGTGCCTGTTGCAATGGGAGGAAATTCTCTCTGGAGGCACAGGGGAGATGTTGCTGCTCCTTCCTCCCAACCTCCAAAGGGCATTAAGTATAGACTACTGCAAAGGCTGTAGGGCTCGAAGCCCTGTGGGACAGTCAGACTCTTTGGCTAGGGGACTTTGGTAGAATTAGTAATTCAGCCTTTAGGGACCCTATCTGTGTTTCATGACACACGATTCACCACAGGAGCTTGACAAGCATTATGCCAGTGTACTGCAAAGGGCACTAAACTTGGAGTCCTGGTTTCGGATTCTGACTCTGCCATTTACTAGCTGTGTGACCTTGGGAAAGTCACCTCTCTACTCTAAATCTAATTTAGGGGTTAGGTTAGATATTCTTTGAGGTCCCTTTCCACTATGATTTGATGAAGTAGGCTCAGAAATGGTCATACTACTTACAAAAACAATAAACCTGTAAAGCCGGCCCCTCATCTATGGTGTGATTGATTCTAGCGCCCACCTTTCTCATCTCACTGCTCTTCCATCGTGTCACTGACACCAGGATTGACTTATTTGTACATTTCAGTAAATGTGACTCTTGAGAAAATGGCTTTTCTTCACTTTCTGAATCTTGGCTTGGCCTATATACACAAAGGAAGAAATCATTCTCTTGGGCAGCACTCTACCACCCAACTTGGTGGGCAAAGCTTTGGTCATCTGAAAGAGGCAGGTGTGGGACAGGAGGGACAGGAGAATGGAAGAGAGGAAAGGAGAAATATATATCACTCACCTGAATTTTGATTTGGAGATTCGGTGCCTGAAAGAGAACAGAGCTGTGTTACTGATTCACATATACTTTCATGCTAATTCAACTAGTGCCCAGATCAGAGGTGGGGATTCTGTGGCCTCAAGGTCACGTGTGGCCCTCTAGGTCCTTCATTTCTGTGCAGTTTGGATTCAGTCAAAGGGCCGCACTTGAGGACTTAGAAGGCCACATGTGGCTTTTGAGGCCACAGGTTCCCCACCCCTGGCCCAGATGTTGACTTTCTCCCAATATTAAAGAACCCAACCCAATGGATGGTTGTCTCCTGACTCATTCTTATGCTCCCATGTCGAGGCAGAGGGCTGTTACAGTTACATTCTCCCAGTCAACCAGAATCCATTCAGCAACGCCCTTGAGGCTGGGTCAGGGGAAAATTCTGGAGAGATCTTCCTGCCAACTGGTTATTAAGAAGGATCTGCTCTTGCTTGGAGGTATAAAATAAGGGAAGGCCTCTCATGGAGAGGGGCATAGTTCACCATTAAGTCCCAGTATAAACTGCTCCTGCAACAGTTCCTTTTCTCATTGTCCCCTGGCCCCAAGCCAGAGACTGAATAGCATTTGGGTTACAAGAACAGTGTAAAAGGCAAAATAACCCAGCTGGAAACAGAGAAGCCAAAACAATCTTGTTTTGAAGACTGGAAACTGGTAAAAAAGAAACAGCCAAGGGTTTAGAGAGGGCCTGAGAATAATACTGAAAGTTCTGTCAGTCATGTGTAGCATTGAAGACTCATGGAACAATCAAAAAATAAGAATATGGAAGGGAAATTCATGAAATAGTTTATTCATCTATGCAAATATATGTGCTACTTTTAAGGCTGATCTATGGTATTAGATTTGGATGCATAATTAAATTAAAAGGCAACTTTTCAAAAAGAGACCCAAAAGGAGATCTAAAGGAGTCAGAAATTAGCAAGGGCCCAAATAAGAGAAGCACGGACACAGAGAGAAGAAGCAGAGAAATAAGCAAAGATCCATAGAGGAGAAAGAAAATCAAAAGGAAAGACGTTAGGTATCAAGAGGATATGGGGAGGGCCAGAGAGCACATGAAAGAAACGCTGGAATGAAAGACAGGAGGTTATTTTTAGGGGCTAGACACAGGTGGAGAGAGAATGATCAGGACGGAAACAGAGAAGCAGAAAGGTAGAAAGTAAGAAGAAAAGGAAGGAGGGAAGTTTGCTGTTTGGAGCAGAGGGTCTGGAAGGTTCCCACCTCCCAGATCACTGTGCATTTTGTTTCTATTTATTTATCTGTAAACAGGTTCAGCTGAACAGTAGAACATAAACTCCTTAAAGGCAGTAGGAGCCGTTCCATTTTTTGTCCTGGTATTTAGGCACGGGGTATTTAATAAATGTTTGATTACTGCTTGATTCCTACTCTAAATCTAGAGTTAATATCATTCCAGATTTGCTCAAAGGAACTTACCCTGTAGAGGAACAAACCACTAAAACTTTCCACATTTCTTTAATTAAAAAAAAATAGTGAAAAGATAAAAAAGTGGCATCTAGCACCTCTAGGACACTGAGCCTCGGAGAACCCTTTACCCTAAACCCACCTCTCCTGATGGGCAACTCCCACCCCCCCACCCTCCCCCAAATAGGAAGGACCTCAGCTAGGTTTCATCTCCTCCTCCTTGATGACCACATCCTCTCCCCTACCCCCTCCCTGCTTTCCAGCTAGCTCCCCTTTACATATGGTCTTCCCCCATTAATATGTAAGCTGTTGAAGAGTAGGGACTGTGATACTTGCTTGTATTTATACTCCCAGTGCTTTGTGCATAACAAACACTTAAAAATAATCACTCACTTCTCTCTCTTCCCCCCCCCCCCCTGCCTCTGTCATCTGTCTGTCTCTACTGCTAAAATATGGTGGTTAGTAGCAAGCTCCCTACCCCCAAAGTCTACATACTTGGGTGGGAGGCTTTAATCATATGTTATCAAGGAGCGTGGGAAAAGAAAAAGGAGGAAAAGGAGAATATTTTTATTTAGAGCCAGAATCAAACATTTTAAAGTTGCTAATTGGGTCATGGAAATTCCAAGGTGTTCTACCTCCAAGCAGCGACATCTTTAGCTTGAGATATGTAGGGGCTCACTTTTGAAATAGAGGCTTTCCTGGTAAGGAGAACCCAATTTCCCCCTCATCATTATAAGTGGATTTAACCTTGGGCCTTATTCCTTTGACTCCAAGGAAATTCTGAGCTGGTCGTCTTTGAGGATACCCCAAGGAATATAGAGAAAAGAACTCTGGACTCAGAGGAATCAGGTTTTTATCCCAGCTCTGCAACTTATTTTTTTCATAGCCTGGGCTTGTCTTACCCAATCTCTCTGGACCACAAGTTATCCTATATATATCTTGTTTGTACATAGGGTTTTTTTCCCCTTGAGGCAATCGGGGTTAAGTGATTGAGGTCGAATTTGAACTCAAGTCCCTCTGACTCCAGAACTGGTGCTCTATCCACTGTGCCCCTTGTAAATAGTTATTTGAATGTGCCTCCATTATATCGTGGGCTCTTTGAAGCCAGGGACTCTTTTTGCCCCTTTGTATCATAATGCCTGGCACAGAGTAAACACTTAACAAATGCTTGTTGACTTGACATCAGTTTTCTCATTTGTAAAATGAAGGGTTTGGACTAGACATCTATAAGCCTTTGAGCCTATGAGCTCAAGTTTTGACTGATTGCCCTCCTGCTCTCATCAGAATATGTTCCCTTTGGCTCACTTCAAATAGTCCTAAGTAACAGTGAGAATCCAGGCTTGGGGAGGCCTGGACATGCTGCTTAAATTCTCAGAAGGACTGTCTTGTGGCAGAGTGAAAAACCTAGGGGTCACAATTCAGGTGCGGTCACTGTTGTCATGATTCTCTGTGGTATTCTGAGATTGCGTGGGTGGCAGGGGAACGGGCCTGAGAGAAATTTTCTCTTCTATTCATTTCCAGGCCAGTTGAATGAATCCTTCCACGTCTATACTTCTCTGGGCCTCAATGCCCCAACTGTCCACCGTGAACAGAACCTCCTTCAACATTGCTAGCTGGAAACTCTTTTAAAAGATCATGACTGACCTATGATGGATTCTAGCTCTCTATCTATGTTTCTAAGAGGTTTCCTTCTCCACCATCCCCACATCTGTAATGTCTCCAGAATATCGCTCCCTTCCATTTCCTCCTCTCCACTCACATATGGCCACCACCCTTTGTAACTCTCCTGGGCTACTGTGATAGCTTCCCAACTGTTCTCCCTAACTTTAGTCTCTTCCCTCTCCAATGCATCCTTTATAAAACTGCCAAAAGAAGCTTCCTAAGACATGAGTCTGACTATGTTACACCTCACTCAAAAACTTTCAGTGATTCTGTTTCTAACAGGATAAATGTGAACTCCTTTGCTTGCCAGATAAGGCCCTTCACAGTCTTGTTCCAACCACCCTCTCCAACCTTAATTTTCCCTTTCTCATGCACTTTATATTATAGCCAAACTGACTACCAAGATTTCATCTTGCTCGCTCCTCATCCAATTTGTTGGCTCTTCCCCATGCCTAGATCACATACCTGCCCTTGTAGAAATCTTTCTCTTTCTTAGAGGTAGCTAGGTGGTGGACAGATTGCCAGACCTGAACTCAGGAAGATCAGAGTTTAAATCAGACCTTACTAACAAGCTATATGACCCTGGGGGAGTCACTTGACCCTCTGTTTTCCTCAGTTTCTTCAGCTGTAAAATGGGGATAATAATAGCATTTACCTCACAGGGAGATTGTGAGGATCAAATGAAAAATTTATTTGTAAAGAACAAAAAAAGACTTAGCACAGTGCATGGCACATAGAAGACACTATGGGAATGTTTATTCCCTTCCCCTTTTTCTTCAAGGCCCAGATGACCTACAATCTCTTCCATGAAATTTCCCTTAAGTCCTCCTCTCCTCCAAGGGATTTCTTCCTTTTCAAATGTCCTTAGTGAATTTTGTTTAAATTTCTTCTTTATCCTGATCATCTACTATCCTTATTTCTATACTTTCTTGTTTCTTATCCTCTTTATTAGATTGTAAGCCCCTGAGAGCAGGGGCTATTGCTTTTTATTCATTATGGCCCCAGTACAGAATAAAGATCATTAGAGAGACGTATGATTGGAAAAAGAAGGTGGGAGGGGTAATGATGCAGGACAGTATATAGAGGACTGGCCCTGGCGTCAAGGGGGCTTGAGTTCAAATGTGACCTCAGACACTTCGTAGCTGTGTGACCTGGGGAAGTCACTGGTTGTCTCAAAAAAGAAAAAGAAAAAGAAAAAGAAGGTGGGTTGGTCCCGGAGCCAGTGATAAACAATCCCGTGAACTCTATCTTTGCTAGGTCCCTACAGTAAGGGCCCCCAGCAGGAAGAATGGCGCTCTCATGCAGGATTTACAGAAAGACATGGACAGAAGCAAGGTTAGTCTCAATGACAGAGATGGATGGAATTAATTTTACTATTGGAAGTAGTACCTGCATTGTTGTCCACTTTCTATGGGCAAGTCACTTAAACTCCCTAAATCTGAGTTTCCTCAACAGCAAGACAATGATAATGATACTTATAGCTCTTACCTCACGTGGTTGTTATATGGTTCAAATGAAGAACTGAAGAATCCCTAGGGCCTACACAGGCTCTTCTTAAACATAGTAGGGGCTTACAGATGTGGCTAAGTTTAATAAGAAGACCAGGCAGGGGCTCCTAGCTTACTCTTGTGAAGGAAAGAGGCAGGAATCAGACCTGGGTTCTAATTCTCACTTGGAGGAGTCATTTCATTTTGCTCAGCTTCAGCTCCTTATCTGGCCTTCATTCCTACCTCTCCTTCCACCCTCTACTTCCCTATCACCAGGTTGCACTCCTGACTCTCCTGGTCTTTCGCAGAAACCTCTTCATCTTGGAAGCTTATTCTACTCCTGGACTTGACACCTCTCCTTTGGATTGTCTGGTTCTTCCTAGAATTTTCATTTTAAGGAAGAGACTGGCCATATCTTCATTCCTCTCTAGGCTGTATTCTTGACTCTCCCAGACGTTTTCTACAAGTCTCCTGCCTCCAACCTTCATCTCTTTCCCTGTCCATTCCTTCAGCTCCCTTTTATGAGTCATCTTTCCCCATTAGAATGAAGTGCCTTGAAGGCAGGGACTGCCTTTCTTTCTGCTTTTCTTTGTCTTTCTTTGCTTAGCACAGAGCCTGGTACATAATAAGCACTGGGTAAATGCCTGACTTGTCAAATGGTAGGGTTGGACCAGAGGAGCTCCAAGGTGCCTTTCAATTCTGACTTCCTATGGTTCTATGTCCAGTGAGGCACAGATGACTATATCTCAACGTCTTCCTAAAGCTACAAGTTTAAGCAGACTCCCTGTTCTTATTCTACCTGTTCTGTCTTGTTCTTGGAACATGTCTTAAGGCTCTGTATCATTTCTTTCTCCCCTTCTGGAGAAAGGATCTTTCCATGGACCCTTCTGAGGATCTCAGAGTGAGAGTAGCCCCTACAATTGATGGGAATGGAAGGTTTCTCAATTGGCTTTCACTGGGTAAAGGCTGCCTCTAGAAATTCAAAGACTTTGTTTTCTACCATCCCTAATAAGGGAGAGGAAGCAAAAAAAAATACCAGGCTATTGCTCAAAAATGTAATTAGCATGGTATTTTAACTTTTTGACAATAATTACCTCCCCACCTTCCTCAGAAATCTGCAGTGCAGACTCCCTGGTGCCTCTGTCAAAGTGAGCGATAGTAAAAGTCCTGCATGTCCAGGAGGGAGAGATCATAAGAGGTGGTCTGTCCCCAGGTCTTGAGCTTCTTTCTAGCTCCTCATCCTCAGAAATCATCCCAGAGCCTGGCACAACAAATGTTCAAATAGCCTGTAAGCTCCTCTTTGGGGGACTGTCTTAGGCCCAAAATAGCAGAGCCATTTCTGACAGGTGAAAAGGATGCCCTTTTCTTGATGAAATCTTTAGAGACTCATCCTACATGAAGCCAGGCCTCTTCAGTGCTATCTATCTAGTTGTATTTCATTTGAATTCAAGTAGATTCGATTCAACTAATTTCATTTTAATTCACCTACTATTACAAGGCAGTCTATTTACAAAGTTGAAGTCTGTGATCTTTATGCCTCCAAACAAGTGTTCACAGCAGGGGATGTTTCCATTCTCCAAAGGAAAAAATTAATTTCTTCATATCTAAAGTCTGACTTAAAAAAACCCCAAAACTTCTGGTAATTAGACCATTTCAATGTTCGTTTCTCTGGGTCAATATTTCAGAGGGTCTTACTGTTTTTCCATGTTCAAGATTAACATAACAAAGCTAATAGAATTGATTCTTAATTTTTCATAAGTGGAATGTTTCTCTCTATTACTGCCTCGAGGAGACCATGATGGGAGGTGTGTGTATGTGTGTTGTATGTTTGAGGGAGCTGTCTCTAGTAGGCAGCATTGGCATGGTGCCACCCCCAACTTCAAAATTTACTTCATACTTCATACTTCATACTCTGTAAAGTTGTTCAGTTGTTTTCCATCATGTCCAATGCTTCATGACCTCATCTGGGTTTTCTTGGCAAAGATACTGGAGCGGTTTGCTATTTTCTTCTCCAGCTCATTTTATAGATGAGGAAACTGAGACAAACAGGGTTAAGTGACTTGTCCAGGATCACACAGCTAGGAAGTGTCTGAGGACAGATTTGAATTCAAGAAAGATCAGTCTTCCTGATTCCAGGCCCTATCCTCTCTCCAGTGCCCACCTAGATACCCATACCTCATATTTACTTCATGCAGATTTTGAATTTACTTTTGTGTTCTTATTGTTTGCCCTCCTAGAATGTAAGCTCTTTGAGGGCAGGATCTGTTTCTTCTTTTCTTTGTATTCTCTATGCTAAATACAAGAAGGGGCACAGAGAAGATGCTTAATAAATGTTGATGCTTGTTTAAACCATGGCAAGAACAGCAGATGTGGAGTCAGGAGAGACCTTTGTTCAGATCCCGTCTCCAACCCTTAATAGCTGTGTGACTACGGGCAAGTCACTTAAGTTGTCTAAATCTGAGTTTCCTCAACAGTAAAATGAAGATAATGATAACTGTAGCTCTTACCTCATAGGGTTATTATGAGGCTCAAAGCACTTAGAAAACCTTAAAAGGTTCTTTGGGTATTATTTTATTATTATCACATTCTAAAGTTAAACAAAGACGTGTTTTGAGTTTTCTGGTATTCACATTAATGATACTTCTTTCCTTCAGTGGCACCGATCACATCATACTTTTCTGCTTTCTTTTTAGCCCAGGTTATCCTGCATAACAGAATTTAAAGCCTGGTCAGCAAGGTCTAATATTCTCTTTGTCTCACAGTCTCTGTTGTAGATGGGGAAAAGTTCCAATGAGACTCTGTAAAGCTGAAAAACTCAACAATGGAGTACATTTTTGTTTGTTTGTTTCATTGCAAAGGGATGGAAATCTAAAGCACAGACCTTCATAGGAAATATGGGAATTTCTACTGAGAGTTCTACCTCAGTGGTAACATTCTCTCCCAACCCTCCCAGCTCATCAATCCATCAGACATAACCAAATACATTAAATCATGCCTTTCACTCCACTGGTGCCACTGTCTGGTGTTTCTATTCTTTTCGATGATAGACTCTTGTCCTCCCACTGTGTTGGGCCACATGATACCCTTTAAATAACTCAATCTGACTTCAGGACCAACTCATAGGGCAATACCCCCATAAATGCCCTGTGCCCATTGGATCTGCCATGCCTACTCACGCCAGCCTCGCCCCACAGTTCTCTCCCTCGATGTCGCCTCCAGTCACGTTTTCAGTGTTGACGGATTCTGTCTCGCTTGTGGGCATGCTCACTGCAAGAGTCAAAAGGGAGAAAACAGAAGATTGGGGTAGTGGGAGAAGGTTAGTTGCTGATATGTCCAATTTGAGTGACAGCTACAATGTTGAGTCTCAGGAAGTGACTTTGGGTAGAAGTGTTGGAGTTGTCTGGACAAAGGGGTCGAGTGGTGGTAGTTGCCACTGAGAAAAATGAAATCTACTGGAATAAGTCCCAATGTCCTGGAGTTTGAAGGCAGAGGGAAGTAGAATTTCCTAGGTTATTTTCTTATTATCCAGGTAAGCTCTGCTGCTGGTCAATGAAAAGTAGTGAGAACTGTCTTGGGAGGGTGGGAGTGGGGTGTGAAGGTAGGGATCTGGTATCGAGATCAATCCTTCTTCCCCCTCCCCACTGGAAATGCTTTGAGATACATGAATGATTACCTTGAAACAAAAAACCAGCACTGGCATACCTCAGTGCATTCTGACAAATGGATGAATTTAGCATCAAATATTGATAGCCTGTGAGATCAGTTTCCTAACGTACCATTCATAAAGAGAGAAACTCTCAGGAGATGATTTTTTTCTCCCTTCATTCATTCCCATTTATCCAGCTTTTCAAGAGCTGAAATTTGAATTTGAGTCCCGGCTCCTTTCTTACTCACTATACTTACTTGTATGACCTTGGGCATATTCCCTGAACCTCTTTGAGAATTTTACTACCCAAGGGTTTTTGTGAAAGTGCTCTGAAAATGTGCTGTTGTTGCTGTTATTATTAACACTTAATCTGGGAAGAAAGACTTGTTTGGTTGATTGTACACTTAAGACTTGTGTGTGTGTGTGTGTGTGTGTGTGTGTGTGATACTCAGCTGTGCTTCACAAAGTATGGCTGGTATGAACTTTTTGGCAATGTGCCAAGGTCTTCATCCGACTCCTGTCTTCTAAATCATCCCATTCCTATCACCTAGAAAGAATCTGGAACAGGGGTTCTTAACCTGTTTGTGTGTCATGAACCCTTCCGGCGGTCTGGTGAGATCTATGGAGCCTCACTCAGAACAATGTTTTAAAGTGCATACCATAAAACACACAGGATTGCAAAGGAAGCACAGTTATCAGAGTATCTAAAGTTACAAGTTTACGTGCCTCCTAAAATTTATCCAAAGACCCCTTATGAATCCCCAGGTTAAGAACCCATGATCTAGAGTTTGGGTCAACTTGGACTTGGCTTTACTGGGTGAACTCAAGGTTTAATTAAGTCCACTAGCTAGAAACTGTGGAGTACTGGAAGGAGTTATAAGAGTATGGGGACCAATAAACACAACTGATCTGGAGCCTGGTGACTGCCCACCAGGTTGGGATTCAGTAATTCTGACATTTCGATCTCAACAACTTGGCTTGAAAGTAACTCTGGGACGTGTAACTCATGCCATCCTAGGCTAGTTATCTCTTCTTGGGCTTCCTAAGGAAGTAGTACATAGGACTTCCAGAGGGGAAGTTGTCTTCATATTTAGCTTGGGGGGGGGGGGGAAGGGAAGGGGAGTGGGCGTCTCAAAGAAACTGTTATTTTTTTTCCCTTTCAGAAGAAAAGTTTTGGTGCTGAAGTGGGTCCTTTCTCCATTTTGACCTCCTCTTTCCCTTTTAGTATTGCATAACAGAAAGGAAACTTGGCTTAAGAACAGTATATTTGGAGGCACGGGCTCTTTTATTTACTATCTTGGGCAAAGCATCTCTTCTCATCTGTAAAATAAGAGACTGAGCTAGATTAGCAATTCTCAAATTTTTTTGACCTTGGGACCCCTTTAAACTTTTAAAAAAAACCACTGAGGATCCAAAGAGCTTTTATGGTATGTGCAAAAGATCTATTGAGGGGCAGCTAAGTGGCACAGGGGACAGAACACCAGCCCTGCAGTCAGGAGGACCTGAGTTCAAATCCAGCCTCAGACTAGCCATATAACTTTGGGCAAGTCACTTAACCCTGACATATAATACACATATAATATATATACACATGTGTATATGTATACACACATGCATGTGTATGTATATATATGTGTGTATATTTTTTTAGATTTTCCACATTAGGAATTGAAACTGATAAAATTTTGAAATATTTATTTAATTCACTTAAAACAAAAACCAACTCATTGCCTAACATAACTAGCATTTTCAACGAAAAATTAAATATTCCAAAGCAAAAAAGCAGTTTAGTAAGAAGTGACACTGTTTAATATATTTTTACAAATCTCTTTTAGTGTTTAGTTTAACAGAAGACAGCTGGATTCTCTTATCTGCTGTGATATGTCGTTTTGGTTGAAACATATGAAGAAAATCTGTCCTCACATAGATATGTAGGTGGAAAAGGGAGAATTAGCAAGATAATATCTTAGTATTGTCAAAATGGTTTTGACCATGTAGACCCCCTGAAAGGATCTCAGAGACACCCAGGGGTCCCCAGACCACACTTTGAGAACTGCTGATCTAAACAATGTTTAAAGACCCTTCTGGCTCTAAATCCTTTGATCTGAGTAGTTTTGCTCCATCCTTTGCTTCTCAGATGAGGTACCACATACACTCTGCCCAGCTCTTCTTCCAGAACAGACTGACTTGGGGGATACAAATGTCACACTTCCTACTGAAAAGGGGAATATGGATCTATCTTGTTTGTCCCTCAGCCCCAGGGCCAAAACCTGGAGAAGACTATCAGTTGTTAGGATAATAATGACAGGAATTTCCTGTCTTCTTTTGGAGTTTTCTTCTTTCAGAGAAAGGGATATTTCAGGTCATCAAGAGAAGTCAGAGTCCTGGAGAAGAGGGAAAATCTGAATTAAAAATTCATAAGTGGCTGTTCCCTACAGGAGATAGAACCTTCCTGATATTTGGATTCATTTGCGGTCAGGTTTGCTGCAAATTAACCCAGGGTTACAAGGCCAGTTCTTTTTCTATTTTTCCCCCAGTGTTAACTTTTTACCCTCTACTAAAAGTCAACTACCTTGACTGAGATCATGGGAGTTGCACAGGTACAAGGTACAGTGAAAAGAGCACTAGTTTGGAGTCAGAAGGCCTAAGCTGCCTAGTGACTAGGGGACATACTTCAAGTCTCTGAGTCTCAGTTTCCTAGTCTGGAAAATGGGATAACAATACATTCAGTACTTACCTCATTGGATCATTTTGAGGATCAAAAGAGAGAATAATGCATGTGAAATGCTTTGTAGACTTAATATATGTGTATAAATACATGATTTATACAAACAGGTATCAGTTAGCATGACTCTATGCACAAGTTCTGAAGGAGCTTTTGTGAGTGGAGGATCTGGGGCTTGGGAATGGCTTCAGCATTGGGCACTGAGAGGATGAACCTTTTTGGTCTGACCAGGTTATTTGCTCCATAAACACCAGAAAAGATAAATATCAAAAATGAAGAGCCTTCTTGCTCTTGACCTGTGCCTGACATATTCTAGCTATGCATGTTGATGTGAAATTACGAGACACGTAGCAAAGTTTTGTCTTTTACCCCAAATGGTAGTGACAATAGAGGTAGGGATGCATTCTTAAAAGGACAATTAGGGATGAATATAAGGAGTAGCTATGTTATTCCTAATTCCAAAGGACTTAAAATCCCTGTTTTCTGTGCCAAGTAAACTGTTATGTGATCTAGGCACTGTCCAAGGGAAGAAACTACCCTGTAATCCATGCTGGTATGGAAGTAAGACAGCAACTCTTGATTGCCATGGGCTACTGGCTACACTTCTGAAGAAATTAGAAGGCCATGGATGGGTAGGGGGCCATCCCCTGAAATGCACACAGGGGTACTGCAAGATAAGTCCCCGAGAGGAGCACCCTCCCATCAACACACACACAGAGACACAGACACACATACACACACAACCACCGATTCACATGTATACACACAGAGCACAGTGGAACATTACCATGGGTTTCTGTGGAGTGACTAAACCAAGAAAACTTCCCTTTCTTCTTATCAATCATGCCAGCCGGAGTGCTTCCTTTCACAGACAAGATGGTCAGTGTCAAGGACCAGGAACAAGACATCAATAGAGAGCATGCAGCCAGTGATGGGGCAAAAGAAAGAAACAAGGAACTCAGCTTTCAAATAGGACACTCATTTTCCTTTCCAAAAACAAACCAAAAAACAAACAGGCAAACAAACAAACAAAAACCAAAGAAAGAAAGAAAGAAAAAACCCCCAAACTTTTTCACATGAATAACAGTACAAAGAAAACAAAGAGCTTAAGGAGAGAACGTCGGACTCCAGCACACACAAACCTCCTGCAGGTTTGGCAGGGTCTGGCCAGTGGCTTAAAGTAATGTACCGGCTTATAAGGGAGCAAACATGCTTCAGTTCTCACTCGTCTGTTTATGGAGGCTCTTTTCATGGAGCTCAGTTGATAAGAGAAATGGCTGAAAATGTGGAAACCGATTCATGGCATCAAATTCCCCTATTCCCCAAATGGTCCAATGAATTGCACTTTTTCCTCTAGATTTACATGAAATAGCAAGGTGCTGTAGAGAAACCACTGGATTTGCAATCAGAGCTATGTTCAAATTCTGGCTCTGCCACCTACTACTGTGTGATCTGAGCCTTGGTTTCCCCATCTCTAAAATGGGGATGTCACTCTTCCCTCCCTACTTCACAAGTCTATGGTGAGGGTCCTGTGAGAACATATATATATGTGTATACATACATACATACATACATATATATATATATATATATATATATTCCATAAACCATTACATAAGCATCAGAGATTCTTATCCTATAACCTTCACCAAAAATCATCATAACTCACATTTCTATGGACTGTTCCAAAAGTCTTGATGCAATCTGTGTAGGTGATGGTTTACAAAGCACTTTCTTCACACCTCTGTTATTAGGATGTAACTGATATCCAAGTTGTTAAGCAGAGGCTCTTATCAAAAGCAAATGATCTTAAGGTCATAAATTTAGAATTTGAAGTAGTCTTACATTGTCTTTTATCTAGGTGTATAAAAATGGAAAACAATGATGCTTTTAAAAAAATTTCTTTCTTTTCTGGGGGAGGTAGTTAAAATGGAGAAGAAACTTCAGATAGAATCAAAGCAATCTGGATTTTGGCATTGCCTGTAACATCTGGACACAGAAGCCTGATCGGGTTTTCTGCTATGTTATCAGGGTTCCCCTAAGGAATGACCTGATGGTGACATGGATGCTGATGATACATATCATCCAACTCGACCAACAATCAAGGCTGGCTAGAAGAATTGGCAGGCAGCTATATGGTGTGACATACAGGACACTGACAATTTGCCAACCCTGGATACATCTCCCCCACCAGCTGGCTATGGTGCTCTAAATTTCCATTCTTAGAATCATTTCTTTGGCATGTCTTCAGGAGGTCCTTGTTAAAAAGAAAATATTTTTCCCTAGGAGGAATACCATGTTGACACACATTATACCCATTACTTTATGGATTAGTCTATTAGATTAGTACACCTGTCACCTAGCCAGAAAAAAAAAGCCTTGAGGGGATCAGCTACAACACAGGGCAGTCTCTGTGTGTGTGTGTGTGTGTGTGTGTATGTGTGTGTGTATGAGAGAGGCAGTGTGTGTGTATGAGAGTGAGCGTATGAGAGGAAGAGTGAGTGTGTGTGTGTGCATGTGTACAAGAGAGAAAGAGAGTAAGTGTGTATGTCTGAGAGAGAGAAAGTGTGTATGTGTGTGTGTGAGAATGTGTGTGTATGAGAGAAAGAGATTGGGTGTGTGTGTATGAAAGAGATTGGGTGTGTGTGTATGAGAGTGAGTGTGTGTATGTGTGTGTGTATGTGTGTGTGTGTGTGTGTGTGTGTGTGTGTATGTGTGTGTGAGAGACAGAGACAGAGAGAGACAGAAAGACAGAGAGGAAGAGAGAGAGAAAAGTTTCTTTCTTTTCTGGGGTGGGTAGTAAATGGGGAAAGCTTCAGATAGAATCAAGGAAATATGGATTTTAGGTATTGCCTGTAACATCTGGACACAGAAGCCTGATCTGGTTTTCTGCTACGTTATCAGGGTTCCCCTAAGGAATGACCTGATGGTGACATGGATGCTGATGATATACAGCACCCAACTTGAGTGAGGGGTGAGGTAGGGGGGAGGGGAAGTGATGTCCGTGAGGCAACTCTACCCTGGATCTGGAACAGGAAGTTCAAATCCTAGCCCCGTTACTTAGTTCTAGCCCTGTCACCACTGGCTGGGTAGCCTTGGACAAATCACTTCATCTCTGTGAATCTCAGTTTCCTCATCTAGCAAAAGGTGATAGTAATACTTGTACAACTGAACTCCTGGGCTTGTGAGGATCAAATAGGATAAATGTAAAATGCTTTGTAAATGACTTTAGACTATCATTATTGATTTGCCTTACAAGAGGATTAGACACAGCAGGGAGAGTTGATTCTTCAGGGGACTGAACCATCACATTATAGTCCAAGTCTGTCAATGAAACGCTATATGACCTTTTGCATGTAGTTTTTGTCCTGTCTCACCTTCAATTTCCTCATCTATAAAATGATCTCCAAGGCCAGCTCTAACATTTTATGATGCTGCTCATTCCAAACCAAAATAAAATGACCTCTTCAAGAAATCTGCTTCCTGCACTTGATTTGGGAGAAAAGATGCTGGAGGAAAAGCCAATTTTCTTTCATTCTAAGTCAAGTGACTCCAGGTAGCAATGGTAGATTTGAAGTGTCCTTGCTGTTACCTCTACCTTGGCCCCTGTTTAGTAGGTTGCGGGAATATCTGGGTTCCTAACTACTTGGTAATATAATTTATTTTATTGTAATATAATTTAAATGATTTAACCTGTCATTGGGTTGACTGACAGAAGATTCTTTCATTGGTGATTGCCCTGAGCCACCCAACATATCATCCAACTTGACCTACAATCAAGGCTAGCTAGAAGCATCGCAGGCAGCTATATGGTGTGACATACAGGACACTGACAATTTGCCAACCCTGAATACATCTCCCCCCCACCAGCTGGCTATGGTGCTCTAAATTTCTATTCTTAGAATCATTTCTTTGGCATGTCTTCAGGTGGTCTGGATAATACTGCTCATATCTCTGATTGACAAAGTTTTCACCTCTCAAATATGTAGCCTTGGTAGAATGGAGCTCATATTAAGACACTTTTCCTGGAAGCAGCTGTGATGGTACAATACCCACTACTATTATTGTTCCTTTCCCTGCCACAGGAGGGAAGCATACATAGTATAGGGACGGTCTGCTAGAAAGAGCATTGGACTTGGGTTTCAGTGTTAATTGCTCCATTTTCTACCCATATGACCCTGGACAAGTCACACATTTTTCTAATTTGTAAAATGAAGACAGCAAAAGGAGAAAATTAATGAAAATCACTTTATGACTATAAAAAAGGGTGAAATAAATGGTATTGTTATGATAATGACAGTGATGATTCCTTCCTCCACTAAAGTCCTCAATGCTTCATCATGGAGTGAAGGTAACCCTGGGTTCACAGAAGCGAGTTCTGGCAGATTAGGCTCAAGATGAAAGACTTCAAGTATAAATGGAGACTGAAGCAATCTACATGCTATCATTCTTTTCCATGTTCTGTTTTGTTTCTTCTTTCCCACTGTCCCCTCCATTGGTTACAACCCTTCTATACAACCAGACTAATGTCCAATGTGAAAGTATCTGCAGATCCTATACTTGACTGCATGCCGCTGGGTGGGGATGGGGGCGGGGAGGCGGGGAGAGGGAGGGGAGAAAATTTGAAACTCGAGGGATTGTGGAACTGAATCTTGTAATCTAAAAGTAAACAAACAAATCAATTAAAAAAAAAAGAAAGACTTCAAGTATATGTCTGTTGTCTGAAGACTAGCCTTGCTTGGCCACTAGATAATTCATTTTTTTAAGGCATAGCAACTCAGAATGCCTATTTACTGTTGTGGGGAGCACCTATCTTTGTATCTGTTCCCTATTGCTTCTTGGGTGCAATGATGAAATCATAGTATTAGCCCTTGCAGCAACTGTCTCACCTGAGTTTAAGGGTTAGGAGACTCTTCAGCAATTCATTTTGAAAGAGTGGGACTCAGTTTCTCCATTTTTTTAAATGAGAGGACTAGATGATGATTTGCAGCTCTAAATCCCTTTGATCCTACGAGTCTCTAAGATTTCTTCCAGATTTGAGACAGAGGTCAATGAGATGGCAATTTAGGGCATGGGGTGTTTGTTGTATGGACCTGCTCCAATATCACTATTACCTGAGAATTTGTGGATTAGGTTTTGATTTCTTTAGGTTTCCTAGAGCATAGGACATTTAGCTCTAAGGGGATCTGATAAATGAAATAATTACCTAGGTGAGACTCATGTTGGAATGTCAGGAACCTTACACTAGGAGTCAGATTTAGTTAACACACTACAGTAGAAAGAGCATGCAAGAGCCCTTCTGCTAGGGAGAATCATAGGATATAACCCAAATGGGGTATCTGTTATCACTTTAAAAGTCTGGGTTTGTAGGGCTGATTAGCTGGTTATCTTTAATTTAGAGAATGGTTTCAAGATATTTGGGCCTGCAATTTGGGTAGCTGCTACCAAGTGAAGAGTGGTGCCTTGGAAAATGGCTGTGTGGATCAACCCTTTCTTATTTCTCTGGGGTATGGATAACTGAGATTGACCAGGATACATTATCCTGCCACTTAAGTTATTTCTATGAAAATAAATCTCTTTATCAAAATAATAATGGCAGTTAAATGATACAGTGGATAAAAAACAGAACTTGGAGTCAGGATACTCCTTAGCTGTGTGACCTTGGACAAGTCACTTAAACTTTTTCACTTCTCAGTTTCCTTATCCATAAAATGGAGATAAAAATAGCACCTAACTTATAGGGTTGATGTGAAGAGCAAGTGAAGTAACAGATGTAAAGCACTTTGCAAACCTTAAGGTGCTTTAAAGACTAGTTGCTATTATTATTAATTATCATAAGACCACACTGTCGATTTTAATATCATCTATGGATTTGCGACTGGTGAGTCTGCTGCTAGAACTGTCAGTGTGTCAATATTCATTATTTATTTATTTTTTTCTTTTTTTTTCTTTTTTTTTCCCCCTTGGGAAATTTTTTTAAATTTTATTTTAGTTTGCATCATTCATTTCCACAAGATTTTGAGTACATATTTTCTCCCCGTCTTTC
>CM053581.1:424855510-424886309 GCA_028627135.1 Pseudochirops cupreus
AGGGTGTTGATTTCTTCAGTCATACTGCTGACTCTCTTTTCATGATTTTCCTGCAACAGTCTTATTTCTCTTCCCAATTTTTCTTCCACTTCCCTTATTTGGCTTTGGAAATCCTTCTTCAGCTCATCTCTAGCTTTAAGGCATTCTTCATGTTTATTGGAGGCCCCTGGTGGGGGTGCTCTGGCTGCGCTCTCCTCCTCCCTCTCTCTCCCATGATCTTTCTTTTCCCCAAAGAAGGAATCTAGGATTTTGGAGCTGTTCTTACTTTGCTTCTTATGCTTATTCTTACTCATGGTTGTTCAGTCCGTGATTTTTTTTTTTAAATCTCTGTGGGGCTCTACTTCCAGAAGGGAAAGCTCTGTCCCAAATCGCTGGGGTCCTCCCAGCTGCCATAGCTCTCAGGAAGATGCTGGGACTCTCCCTAATTACTTCCGGCAGAGTGGATAATGAAGACTCCAGGACTGAGGCCCAAGACAGCGATCCGGATCCAGGCTACTCAACGTGAGAGCACTGGCCTCAGAAAAATCGCTTAGTCCCCCTGCTGTCTGCAGGCCATGGGCAGGAAGCTGCAATGCGGAGGTGGATACAAAACCTCTGCCTTTCGCTTTTCCACTCTGGAGGCCTTGGCCTGACTGCTTAACTCTCCTAGATTTGAAATTCCCACTGAGCTAGTTCTGAATGCTGCTTGCAGCTGCTGCTAATCCACTCATCTGAGAGGCTCCTCCCATCCAGCTGCCCCCGGGGCACAGCCGAGGCTTCAGGGCAGGCTGGTTTCCGTTTGCAGTGCTGATATGGTTCCTCGTAGCTGAGCTGACTTTAGTGGGAAGTATCTTTGTATGTGTTTTGGAGTTCTGGGGTTGGTTTAGAGTCCTGTTTTATGGGTATTTTAGGGTGGCTATATGAGAGCTGCGATATGTTGCTGCTGCTACGCCGCCATCTTGGCTCTGCCCCCCGTGTGTCAATATTCATGACCATTTAGAAATCAGTTTGAATTCATATAACCATCAGGTAGCTAGCTAAGAAAGGGTGAAAGGGGTGTGTCAGAGGATTGGTCAAATCACCCAAACAGGATCAGACAACCAACTTCAGAAGTGACCTTTGAGTGGCATTTGGTGGAAGTTTGAAAGAGTAAGACTGACTTTGGTTTCATTAAAGAAAATCACTGCTCTTAAGACTCCTCCAGAAATGAACTTCTTAACGGAAACATTTAACAACATCTCCCTGAGGACTTTATATTTCACTTATTTTTTATCAGTGTATGATGATTCATGCTAGACTGACTGTGTTCCCTATAAAACTCTCATAAATTGAGAGGGGCTGAGTTTAGTAAGTGGATCACTCTAGCTGTGAGGAGATATCTTCAAACACAATCAACTAAGTATAAAATAGCTGACCATAATTCTTGTGCCCTACAGGAGAACATAGCTCTGTGCGAGCAAAGACAAGTAAACTGAGGAGAGAAAGATCCCTCTAATTACACATCCTTCTAGGTCACCTGAATCATCTCTTGATAACACCACTGTGTTGGGGCTTTCAGACAGTGCATCTCTATCTACTACTTCCCGATGGCAGCAGGTGTGTTAGCTGGCCTAGAGAAACATCAAGATTTCCTTTTGGAATTCACCTATGTGTTCTGTTTCCTGTCTGATGTCATCACTCTTCCAGCACTCTGCTGGGGAAGCAGACTGGAGGCAGTGGAAGCCAGTATGGGACATACGTAGGAAGCCCAACAGAGAAAGGATGACTTGGGAGCTGACAATATTTTCCATTCATCCTGAGCTTTCTTTGATTGCTGGGGCTGTAGAACATGCCATACAAGGATGAGTTGAAAGAACTGGGGAAGTTTATTTTGTAGAAGAGAAGGGAACTGTGGGAATTGTGCTAGTTATCTTCAAATATCTGAAGGGCTAACACATAAAGAAGGTTTGGACTTATTTTACTTGGTATCAGAGGGCAGAAAAATGAGCAATGTCAATTTTTGATATGTCAATATGATATGTCAATTTTTCTAATAATCAGAACCATCTCAAGATGGAATGGGCTGCTTCAGAAGATAAAGAGTTCCTTGTCACTGGATGTCTTCAAGCAGCGGTTGGGTCATTTGTAAGGTATGCTATCGAGGGGATTCCTCTTCAGGTTTGAGTTGGACTAGATGGCCTCTAAATAAAATTCTGTGTTTTTTGCAGGGAAAAATGACCTTAGTCCCTGAACTGAACTTCCTCTAACTCTGCCCCTCCCCATCCAGTAATTTGCATGGTAGAACAAAATAGTTTTAGAGCTGAGAAACTGTGGGACACTGAGCCCTAATAGCTCTTGGTAGTTTTCCCCTAAATGGTCAGTTTAACATGTGGAAAGCAATTTAAAACATGAAAATAAAGCAACGAGCCACCTGGACTTTCTAACCTTCATTCAGGCTGTGATATATTACATAGCCCTTGGTAACCAGTAAATAGAAGTGGAAAAGACAAATTTATAGCTGAGGGCCCTAGTTATCTCACTCTGTGTTCCAAAAAGTTTTATTCTTAGAGAAGAAATGTCCATTTCCAAGAATAAGAGGAACAGACAGACTTTTATATGAGAAAAAGCCACTGAAAGAATTTTCTGCCTAGTTCTATTGGGTGTTTGCTTTCTTGTAGCAGAAAACCCTATGGACTTTAAACAAACAGAACCTATTCAATCTCCTCTGTGGAAGAAGTAGCACCCCAGCTGAGTATTCTAACATAATCGAAAAGTGGAAGCAGAGAAAAGCTTCATGATCTTATAGTCACAGTAGAGCTGCACCACAGCAATGATCAGCAGTGACCATGGGGCCAGCAGAGCAATATTGATCACTGGTCATGTGAGACTAACAGGAAGAAGTGCCCAGCAGAGACTATACGCCAGGCATAGATTATGCAGCCAGCAGAGACTACACACCCAGCAAAGACGAAATGTCTGGGCTCCTTCCAAACAACAGTTAAAGCACAAGAGATTTTAAATGATTGGGAAGTAAATATAAAATGGGATTAAATATTAACAAGCCAAACAAAGTGATCATATTAAAAAGGCAAAACATAAATGCAGAATGCCATCTCTGTGACTATTATTGCTGCCATAAACTGAGGGCTGGGGGTAGGGATATAAACAACGGCCCTGAACAGCAGCCATAACCCAGAGGAGAAGGCTGAAGCACGAGAGCTCTTGGCATGCCATAAACTATATGAACTCCCAAGCAGAAAATTTTCCTCCAGCATTACTGCACCTCAGAGTCAGGGCATCTGGGTTATTCAAAAGCTGGGGGGGAAAGGAGGTGTTCAGCACCAGACAAGCTTTTGATGCTCACCTATAGCCAGGCATGATAATGCCAGTGTGACATTTCTTATCCCTCTAGGGGAATGGGGTGGAGAAAATATACATGACATAGGACATAAAAGAGGTCATAGTTAAAGGAAAGAAAAACAAGATTTCATGATGTCATTTGATCTCTACAATGACTTTCTGTGAAAGTCAGGACAAGTATTATTATCACAATGACATGGCATCTTGAAACCTCATAGGGGCTCACATGGATTTGGTAAGTTTTCTGTATAGGAACTGGTTGGGATCTCACCACTTTCCAAATCAAAATAACCTTCCCCAGCAACCACTCCATCTTGGTGTTGTGGCCTATTTTAAGTTTCTTGAGAGTAAGGGCTATATTTGTATCCCTAGTATTTAGCAAAATGCTTGGCACAAAGTAAGTCCTTAATAAATGTTTCTCATTAATTCATTCACAGACATAGAATTTTGGTTTTTATATGTAGCATGATTTTTAGGTAAGAGGAAGCTATTGTTCTAATTGTCAAAGCCAACCTCAGTAAGTAATATCAGTTGTCCAGGAGAAGCCATCTACTTCCTAGTTCCAAAATAATCCTTCTCCCACCCAACCTCCTGATGCCTCAAATAAGGGTATTTCTTTATTTATTGAATTACAATTTTGTTGATGTTAAAATGGATCCCCTGAGTGGGGTCACATCTTCATTAAATCTGGTCAATCATTTATACCTTAACAGGAAGGGGTCTATCAGATCCTAAAATCCCTGAGAACAAGTTTTAATAATGGAAAAGATAAGAAAACGAGACAATATTAGAGAAAGCATCATGGTACAGTAAAAAGGGTATTGCCCTAAAGTACATTGGTTTGAATCCCAGACCTGCCATTAGCTACCTGTGTGACCTTGGGCAAGTCATCTGACTTCTCTAGGCCTTAATATTTTCATCTGTAAAATGTGGGGATTGGTCTGGATAGATGGCCTCTAAGGTCCATCCGTTTCAGCTCTAAATCTATGATCCAAAGTGTGTGTGGTGGGGAAATAAGGAGATGGTACCACCAACAGGACAAAAGTTTGTAGAAAGTAAAGGTTGTAGAAGACCTAACCAAACGTGGCTTACTTTAGAATTTTCTCAGGGTCCCTCCTGCTAAATATCCTGGAAAAGAGAGAGAAGCTGCTCAGCAGAGAGGGAATCTTAGCCAGTGAACTAGGATAAGGAAGAAAGAGAGGATAGGAGGACATGCCATATTTTGGCTCCACCTCTGACCTCATTCTCTGACAGAAAAAGGATCCTTAATTGTCACAGGAAGAAGAAACTGGATTTTAAAAAAACTTTAATTAACAAAAACCAAACCAAAACAATCACATGCTGTTTTGGAAGGTACTTCTGGAATTGTGTTATTTTAGAGCTAATAACAATTGATTTAGTCCAATTTAGGCATCGTGATGCAGGAGAAATTAGAGTAGATGAGGCATTACAAGACTGTTGCTTCCTAGATACGGGAGCTTTAACATCCTCTTTTACAAAATGCTGACAATAATAATAATGACATACATCACAATACCAGACCCTGACCTTCTCAGAGGGCTATTGTGGGGATCAAACAACATCATGCATGTGCTGGAACTTTCTGACTTGTAAAGTGCTATACAGACTGAACACGTTACTGTAGATGATGTCCAGAGAGGTTCACAGAGCAGCTAGCACCTTGTATGCCTCAAAGGGTCACATAAATGTGGTGCTGTGATTGTTGTTACAAGGATAAGTTGATATAAAAAAAAATGTAAAGATGGAGGGAAAGTATCTCCAAATGCTGGGAAGATTATCATTGGGGAACACAGGTTTAATTTATTCTGCATGGCTTCAGAAGTTGTAACTATGATTGGAAGTTACAGGGACAGAGACTGGCTCAAAAACATTCTATAAATTAATGGTGTCCAAAAATAAGATTCTTTATCATTGGAGGTTCACTGGATCAATGGATAATTAATAATAATAACTACCAATTATATAGCACTTTAAGATTTGCAAAATATATATTTTACCTAATTTTATCTTTACAATAGCCCTGGGAGATAGGTCTTTTTATTATCTCTGTTTTATAGATAAGGAAAATGAAATAGACATAGATTAAGTGACTTGTCTAGTAAGTAAGATATTAAGTGTCTGAGGCACGATTTGGACTTAGGTCTTCCTGAATCTAAGTTTAGTACTCAAGCCATTGCGCCTCTTTAGATATCATCTAGTGTAATCCTATCATTTTCTGGTTCTTTAAGAACAGTCTGGATAACTGCTTGCTGGGGTGTTGTGAAGGGAATTTATACAGATAGTTATGAAAGCTGGGTTCAAGTTCCAGCTCTGTTTCTTGCCTGTGTGACTTTGATCAAGCCACTTACCCTTATGGGTGTTTCATCTGTGAAATGAGGGGGTTGGACTAGATGACTTCCAAGGTCCTTTCCAGAGCTAAATCTATGATCTACAAGTTAGAGTCTTTGACCTCTGAGTTGACCTTGTAGCCCTGGGATTCTATGACATCATCAAAAGTCATGAGACTAGTCAACAACGGCAGATCTCCTGACTCTTAGTCTATTGTTTTTCCACTTCAACACACATACTGTTTCTTCACCCACCATTTACTAAGGCTTTAGCTTGTAACAGATGCTGCAACATAGTCCTTGGTTAGAAAGGCATCAAGATGGGCTGGGAACTCTTTCTCTTCAGAAGTCAGAGGGCCACCTGACTCTTAGGTCTTGCTGAGATCAGGAAGCATGACTAAGGGATCTTTATAGTATTGCTTCACTCTTCTTCTGTGTCAGCCCAGCAGGGCTTCCTCATCTCTGGCACCTGCTGCTCAAGGTAACCTCAGACTAATTGACATTGTCTGCAACAGGTTGTAGGGACTCTACATAGGGACTGAGTGGGGAGGTGGTCTTTCTGGGATGTGGGTATCCATAATGGTAGACTGGTTGTAAGGTGAGGAGTAGGGAGTGAGGGATATTCTCTGAACATGGAACACTATTTAGCCAAAAATAGACTTTTCCCAGCAGAGTAAATAAATTGCAACTTTAAATTTCCAGACTGCCTCCACTAATGGCATTTATACTGAGTGAGTCATTTTAGCTCCGGAACCTCTCCAAGTCCTCTTTAGGCCTCATCATTTCATGAAAGAGTTTATGGGCAGTTGTCAGAATATCAATCAGCTGGCCTCCTTCTGTGGGGAATCTTTCTCTCCTTTAATTTATTTAACTGCCTGCTGTTCTCTCTCTCCTCTCTCCTCTCACTCTCTCTCTCTCTCTCTCTGTCTCTGTCTCTCTCTATGTCCCTGTCTGTCTCTGTCTCTCTCCCCGCCCCCGCTCCCCAGCTCTGGTGAAGATGAGGTCTTTGTCCTCTTTTACTACTGTAAGCACTTTCACTTTTACTGGGAATGTGCTTATGTTTACAGAAGTTTTTTGGGGGCAGCTAGGTGGTGCAGTGCATAGAGTACTGGCCCAGGAGTCAGGAGGTCCTCAGTTCAAATCCAGTCTCAGACATGTACCACTTACTAGCCATGTGACCTTGGGCAAGTCACTTAACCCCAATTGCCCTACTTCTCCCCTCCAAAAAGCAAAAAATAAATAAAATTGTATGAGGGAAGATTTGAACTCATATTCTTGATTCCTAGTACAGCACTCTACCAGTTACTGCACCACCTAGCTGACTCCATAGGAGCATTCACGAAGAACTGACGGGGATGTTAGAGGCCATCAAGTCCATTTTACAGTAGTTGAAAAAACTAGAACCTAGACAGGCTAGGGAATTTGCCTAAGCTACATACAGCTAGTAGGTAGCAGAATTAGGATTGAAACTCATCATTTCTAACTAGATATTCAATAGTTCTTTCCATTACAGCTTGCTGTAGACTAATTAAATGATGTTTTTAAAAATTGTTATAAACTATTACTACGTGCCACTGTACATATTATCTCAAAATACCGTGAGAGACTAGCCTATTGGTCACTTGTGGGACCCTCTGGGACTTCTGTATAATCCTTTTCTCCGACACTTACTGGCTATGGGTTTAACAACTCCCTATCAGTGGAAAGAAGAGAAATAGGAAACAAGGCTATGCAATAATAATAACCAAGCTTGACCCTGAAGAAGAGTTGAGAAATGCTCCTCTTTCTTCTTTGTAGGGGTATGAGCTTTTCATTTATGGCATATTAGGTCTCTGGACAGGCATGTGTTGATAAATGAAGGCGGATTAGAAACAAAAGCTGTCAATGATAGTTTGTCAAAAGACATCTGTTAAGCAACAGATGGGTTGCTGTTTGCTTTGATAGAGAGTGTTCCCACACCAGGACTTCCCTACACTGATAATATCACAAAACCTTCGTGTATTTGGATAAGATGATAACTAATAGTGGAGGCAGGTGACTCTGTGGACAGAGCACTGAGTCTGGAGTTAGGAAGACCTGAGTTCAAATCTAGCCTCAGACACTGGCTATGTGATTCTGGGTAAGTCACTTAAACCTCAGTTTGGTTTAATCCACTGGAGAAAGAACTAGCAAACTACTCCAGCGTCTTTGCCAAAAAGACCCCATAGGCAGTATTGATGTGCTATGGTCCATGAAGAGTTGGACATGACTGAACAACAATTCTGTGTTAGACACTAACTAGCCACATGACTCTCAGCAATTTCTTCATCTGTAAAATGAAAGGATTGAATCCACTGATCTTTGAATGTCCTTTCTAGCTCTGAATCCACGATCCTATGACCAGATAGCCTCTGATGTCTAAACCTATGATGCCGTTTCAAGTCTCTATCTTTCTAATAAGTTTTTTGGGTGTTGGGATCAGGTCACGTAACTAGGATAGTGGTAAGGGCCAGTGTGGCAGATAGAGGATCAACTTTGAAATCAGAAAGATATAGGTTTAAGTCCATCCTATGATATATACTGTATACATACTCAATCTCTCAGAGTCTCCAACCAATTATATGAAACTACAAGTCACAGAAGAATTACCATTCTACATCATTGGAGAGAATTTCCGCAGCAAGTGTTCCCTCTACCAATGAAATCTCAGGTTCAGAAGAAACCAAAAATTATGAATTGTAGCAGCACTTGGGGACTGTTCAATAAATACTTGCTGGCCTTTCTCCAATGAAATTTCCATCATGTAAACCAATCTTCTTTCTGGGTTTTGTTCCTCTTACTCACCCTCACAAACTACTGGGCCCCACACTGTTGGCACCAGGGCCTGAATGTTACACTGTGGCTCGGCTCTATCAGACTCCAGTGGCACTGCCCACTTAAAGGGCACCTTTCCTCCCTCTCAATACCCACAGCATTTCATTTATTAATCTCTTATCCTGCTCTTTTTTTTGAATTGTGGTTATTCCCATAAGTACCATATCTCCTATTAGATAGTGGGCTCCAGGGAGACAGGGACCATGTCTTATTCTTTTCTATTTCCACCAATGCCTGGCATAGTATCCTACGTATTGATAAGTGTTTGCTGAATGGATGTGAAGGACTTGGGGGTCACGTGCAGACTTGGGGGCCCAGGTAAAGGCAGCAATGACTCTGGAAGCCAGATTTAGAGTTATCAGTTATGGCGGTAGACACTAAAGAGTAGCAGAAAAAGCATGTGATTAAGAACTAGAGGACCTAGCAGCTGTGTGATCCCTGGGTGAATCACTTAGCTCTGCTAGGTCTTAGTTTCCCACATGATTGCTATATGGACACTTCCAACTCTATGTCACAAAATCCAGGCATCAAGTTTGAGAAGAAAGCCACCAATTCTGAGAGAACGACAGTGACATTTCAATACTGGGTGACAGTTTGGCTCAGCACTTTCTCATTGCAGATTCCTCTTTTCATGAGTGGGGCTGAATTATATGTATTATTTGCCCTTCATTTTCTTCCTCTTAATCTTTGAATTTTTTCCCTGTGATTTCTCAGGAGAGCTGGGCATTCTGGAAAGAAGGCTTATCCCTCTGCTCCGAAGAGAGAACTCGTTTTTGAAGCCCTGAGAATTGGAACCAATCTATTCAATAGACATAAGCCCTTTATGCAATGACAGGATACAGGAAGGGCATAAAGTAAGAAGCAGGGACCTCCCCTTCCTCTAAGGTCTTAATATGTTGTTAACCCTTAGCTATTTTGCTTCATTTCTTAGTTCTAATTCTGTTTTCTCATTGCCAATAACAATCACGGCAGACACCAAAGGTTTGAAGCATGCTTTACATACATGATCTCACTTGACCTTCAACATAGCCTTTTGAGCTTCTATAGGCACTGGGGGAGTTACTAACCCCATTTACGAATGAGGAAACTGAGACAAAGAAAGGTTAAGTGAATTTGTCCATAATCACACAATTAATAAATATCAAAAGTGGGATTCTTGCCACTGTTCCACACTGCCTCTCCAAAGCAAGCCCTGAGAGGTAGAAAATGGAGTATATTATCCTGGCAACTAGTGACAGAGTGGTAGAGTGGGTAGAGTGCCCCATCTGTAGTCAGGAAGACCTGAGTTCAAATTAGACCTTACTTACTATCTGTATGACCCTGAGCAAGTCACTTAACCTCTGCTTGCCTCAGTTTCCTCATCTGTAAAGTGGGGATGACAATAGCACCTACCTCCCAGGCTTGTGAAGATCGAAAGAAATGACAATTACTAAGTGCAAATATAGTGCAAAGCATGATATCAGTGTTAGTTATCATTGTCATCGCTATTAGCACCCTCATCACAAGGAACAAAAGTGGGCAGGGCTGATGTGCAGCATAGGGCTGCCTGTATTTGAGAAAGATCTTTTGATCCGTGCCTGTGATTTCACCAGTGTGATCCTCAACTGTTCTGCAAACTTACAGGCTCAGAGAGTTGCCTGACGGCACTGAGAAGTTAAGGCCATCCAGCCTGTATGTGTCTGGGGTGGGATTTAACAAGGGGCTTCTTAACTGTCTATCCACTACACCAGGCTGCCTGCATTCAAGTGATAATAATTATCTGGATAGTCATTTTCTTTTTTTTTTTTAAATTGATTTGTTTGTTTACTTTTAGTTTACAAGATTCAGTTCCACAATCACTTGAGTTTCAGATTTTCTCCCCTCCCTTTCCCACCCCCCCTCATGGAGGCATGCAATCAAGGATGGGGTCTGCAAATACTTTCACATTAGACTTTAGTCTGATTGTAAAGAAGGGCTGTAACCAATGGAATGAACAATGGGAAAGAGGAAACAAAACCAAACATGGAAAAGAAAAAGAGCATGTAGTTTGCTTCAGTCTGCATGTAAACTCTGGTCTTTCTAGATCTTTTGTTGAATGTAAACATCTCCTTCCATCCTGAGTCTTTTAGAGTTGTCATAACCTTGCATTGCTGAGAAGAGTCCAGTTTATCAAAGCTGGTCATCCCACATATGTCGTGTCTGTCATTGTATACAAATTTCTCCTGGTTCTGCTCTTCTCACTTAGCATCAGTTCATATAAGCCTCCCCAGGTAAACATGAAGTCCATCTGCTCCTCATTTCTTATAGCACAATAGTATTTCATTACATTCATATACCACAACTTTTTAGCCATTCCCCAATTGATGGGCATCCCCTTAATTTCCAATTTTTTGCCACCACAAAGAGAGCTGCAATAAATATTTTTGTACATATGGGTCTTCCTCCCACTTCTGTGATCTCTTTGGGATACAAGCCTAGAAGTGCTATTATTGGGTCAAAGGATATGCAATTATTTATAGCCCTTTGGACACAGTTCCAGATTGCTCTCCAGAATGGCTGAATCAGTTCACAACTCCACCAACAATGCATTAGTGTTCCAATTTTTCCACATCCTCTCCAGCATGTCATTTTCCTGTTTTCTCATCTTAGTTAATCTGACTGGTGAGATGTGGTACCTCAGAGTTGTTTTGATTTGCATTTCTCAAATCAATAGTGATTTAGAGCATTTTTTCATATGCTTATAGATATCTTTAATTTCTACCTCTGAAAATTGCTTGTTCATATCCATTCACCATTTATCAATTGGGGAATGACTTGTATTCGTATAGATTTGACTCAATTCCCTGTATATTTTAGAAATGAGGCCTTTATCAGAGACACTGGTTGTAAAAATTCTTTCCCAATTTCCCAGTTCCCTCTTAATCTTGGTTACATTGGCTTTGTTTGTAAAGAAACTTTTCAATTTAATGTAATCAAGATTATCCATTTTGCATTTTATAATGCTCTCTAACTCTTGTTTGGTCATAAAGTGTTCTCTTCTCCATAAATCTGACAGGTAAACTATTCCTTGCTTCCCCAGATTGCTTACAGCATAAGCCTTTATATCTTAGATTGTGCACCCACTGAGACTTGATTTTGGCATACAGAGTTAGATAATGGTCTATGCCCCGTTTCTGCCATACTATATTCCAGTTTTCCCAGCAGTTTTTGTCAAATAGTGAGTTCTTATCCCAAAAACTGGGTTCTTTGGGCTTATCAAACAGTAGATTACCATAGTCATTGACTACTGAGTCTTTTGTACCCAATCTATTCCATTGATCCACTACTCTATCCCTTAGCCAGTACCAGGTAGTTCTGATGACTGCTGCTTTATAATACAGATTAAAACCTGGTAAGGCTAGGCAACCTTCCCTAGCATTTCTTTTCATTAATTCCCTTGATATTCTGGACTTTTTGTTCTTCCAAATGAATTTTGTCACTACTTTTTCTAGTTCTATAAAGTAATTTTTTGGTAGAGTGATTGGTATGGCACTAAATATGTAATTTAATTTAGGTGTTGTTTATTATATTAGCTCGACCCAGCCACGAGCAATTGATGTTTTTCAGTTAGTTAGATCTGATTTTATTTGTGTGAAAAGTGTTTTGTGGTTGGGTTCATTTAGGTCCTGGGTTTGTTTTGGCAGGAAGATTCCCAAATATTTTATAATGTCTACAGTAACTTTAAATGGGGTTTCTCTTACTATCTCTTGCTGTTGGACTTTATCAGAAATATATAGGAATGTCGAGGATTTATGTGGGTTTATTTTATATGCTGCAACTTTGCCAAATTTATTTATTGTCTCAAGAAGCTTTTTTACTTGATTCTCTGGGATTCTCCAAGTATATCATCATATCATCTGCAGAGAGTAATAGCTTAGTCTCTTCTTTGCCTAATTTGATTCCTTTGATTTCTTTTTCTTCTCTAATTGCTACTGCTAACATTTCTAGTACCAGATTGAATAAGAGGGGTGATAGTGGATATTCATTTTCTAAATTGTGGGGGAGACTACCTTGCATTATTTATCCAAATGGGGTTAAGAGGCCTAAGCTTATTAGTAGATGATGAAACCTATAGAGGGGAAGTGACTGGTCTAAGACCATGCAGGTAGTAAGTGGCAGAGCAAGCATTTAAATCTAGGATAGGGCATGGAGGGCAAAGCAATACAAACTAAGGGCAAATCTTTGGGGAGAAGAGGCTGCCCTGTGAAAACAGCACTTGGAGAGAAAGAAGAGGAGAAGGGGAACAAATGGTTAAACAAATTGTGATCTGTAAATTTAATGAAATCTTACTGTGTTGTAAGAAATGACAAAGATGATGCATACAGACGCATGGAAAGATTTTTGTGAATTGATATAAAGAGAAGAAAGCAGAGCCAAGAAAATAATATGAGCAATGACTACAATAAAGCAATCAAAAATAAATGTCATGTAAATTATGAACTTGGAGCTTGGCTCTAAAGCAGAGACAGGAGACGGCACACTATCTCCCCCTACTTCTTTGCAGAGGTGGAGGGTTCATGGGTGTGGAATAGAAAATATTATTAAAATAAATTAATTGGTTTTACAGAAGTTTTTCCTCTAAAAAACCCCTTTATTGTAAGTATGGTTTGCTGGGGGGAGGAGGAGAAGAAGAGGGGGCAAATCACGTGATATAAAAACCAATTCCAATAAAAAAAGAATGATGTCTGTCCTATCTGCCCGCACAAGGTTGGGGTGAGCATCCAATTGGATGCTATTTGAAAGCGCTCTGAAAAAGTATTAAGTTACACCAATGTGAAATAGGGTGAGAAATCATGTAAAGAATGAGCATAGAATAACACACCAGGGAAGAAGGCTGTACTTCTAAATAAGACAGAGAAATACATTTAGCAGAAAGGATCTGACTAAACGTCAGTTCCATACAGTTAGAGAGAATGGTCTGATTTCCAATAACAACTCATCTTTGCACAGTGCTTTCCTTATATCGGTTCAATGGAATAACGCTATGATTATTGTTGTTATTTTTATCTTAAGATGAGGAAACTGACAAGTGAAGTTACTTATCCAAGGTCACACTGCTAGTAAGTGGCATGGCCACAACTAGAGCCCAGGTCTTTCATCCAGTGCTTTTTTACACTCTTGTCTGCTGCTTCCTCCATTTGAAGGGCAGCTACTTAGATGACCTAGATCAATACGGAAGGGCAAAGGAGTTGAGTGGGAAGGAGACTGAGATGAACTAAATCTACTCAGGCATTCAGAGCATCTGCAGTAGTGCTGATGAGTTCCTAAAGGCAACATGAGGGCTCTCGGGGGCACCCTATTCCCAACTTTTTTCCCTTTTGTTGACCCTTGATGGAATGCAGGCAAAAGGTGAGTGTGATGCCTCTTTTTCCTTCTAACTTGGCCACTCATTGGAACTGGAATATTCAACTTGATGAGGAAAGGCAGGGTCAGAGAAATTTGGAGGATAAATGAGGGGTAGGTGCAAATAATAGAAATTCTCCTATTCCTTATATCACATTTATTCACTCATTGTTGGGCATGATCCTAGTGTTCATCTCTCTTCTTACTGCTTCATAATACAGGGCACCATCACCAACCACAACATAATTTAGCACATTTTAAGAGAAACATCAACAAACTACAGCATGTTCAAGAGGCATAGTTGAAGGAATGAATGTTAACCTATAAATAAGAAAACTACTTGGGGAGCAGATATGACAATGTCTTCAGTAATTTGAAAGACTGACATTTGGAAGGATTGGGGATTCTGCATGACTTCAAAGTGTAGAAAACAAACAGGCAGTAGAAGTAGGGAGGAAAATTTTGGGGTGACCATAGGGAACATGTGTCTGCAATTAGAACTGCACATAAGTGGAATGGCTACCTCTATGAAAAAATAAGTCCCCTGTGTCTGGAATCATAGAATGTTTGAGTTGAAAGCAGTCTAACCCAACCACCTAAACAAACCACACAAACCTCTTTGAGTTCCAATTGCCCCGTCTGTAAAATGGGCATAATAATTTAAAATAGGAACCTGTTTTACCTACCTCTCTAGACTGCTGTGAGGATCAAACAAGATAATGTATACAAAGTACTAGACAAATGTTACCATCACTGTGGTCCATCTTCTTCTTGAGCACCTTTAGTGAAGGGGAACTCAAGTGTTCAAATAAAGACTGAGAAGACTACCTGGCCATGATGTTATTGAGAGGATTCCTGTATCAGGTGGGAAGTAGATCTGCATGACCTATAAAGCTCCTTTTCAACTCTAAAATTCTGTGATTCCATTTCTTAGTGAGTGTGCATATTGTGGTTGGTATCATATAAACTAGGTAATATATGGAAGATGACAAAGTCACAGATCTAAGAGAAGTTCCATGAGGCACATTTAATTTGCACTTTCAAGGGTCTCCAAACTGGTCTTCAGTTATATGTGGTCCCCCTCCCCCTCCCACTTTAATTACAGCAGAAAAAGGGCCAGGGGTAACAATGAACCACACAATTTTTAGGCTGTATAAACACATTAATTATATATACCCTTAATGTGAGATCTCTGTCCAATGCCCAAATTTGAGGAACTAAGCTATATCTATTCTTACAAGAAACCAGAAGATATAAAAGGTTGCATCTAAATGGAAGGAAGGCTCACAGTTTGTCCTCAGAGAAGTGAATAAAGGATTTGGTAGGGTGGGGTTCATTGTGTACCCGAGGTTCAATAAGAACTGTAATTTCATGAGGAATTTGGTCATTTTATCTAGTAGTACTTATCATAAGCATACTCATGAGAGAATTGATTATTTCTCTCTTATGTTAATAACCAATTAATGTTGCGGATTCAGGGTTTTTTTCCCCTTCCTATTTCCTCATTCTCTGCTAGGTCATATCAACCTCTGAAGAACAAGGCTGCTGCCAAGATTGGATTAACATTCTCCTCAATCTTGTTTGAAATCCCACATAACTGGGGAAGCTTAGTTCTGATTAAAAAAATAAAAATAATATAATCTAGATAAATTCCAGCCCATTGTGCTCTATTCAGGCAAGCTTAGGTCAGGTAGATCCCTTATTCTAGACTGCTGGAGACTGGAGTGATCTGGATATAGAGGAGTAAGAGTGAGGTAATCAAAGTCAAATCCCAAGACCCTCATTAGAATAGACAGACCTATCATTATAATATTCATTCTCTCATTGTTAACCAATCAGATTTGATGTCCCCATGTCAGGAACACCCAATCTTCTAAGACAGTGGTTCTCAACCTGTGGGTAATGTTCAATTTAAATACATCCTGCATATCAGATATTTACATTATGATTCAAAACAGTAGCAAAATTACAGTTACGAAGTAGCAACGAAAATAATTTTATGGTTGGGGGTCACCACAACATGAGGAACTGTATTAAAGGGTTGCGGCATTAGGAAGGTTGAGAACCACTGTTCTAAGAGCACATAAGCCCTGAGAGGCCTCCATGATTTGTCTTTGGTTTACAAGAAAAAGCCAAATGAACATCCTTTTATTAATTATTTGCTATCCATAATTAATAAAATTCCTAATTACCCCCAAACCTAAGTCTCTTGAACTTTTTCTACATCACACTGAAGGAGAACAACAGTGACAGCTTATGTGCCAATATCTAACACAGTAGATGAAGTAGAAAAATTCTAAAAAGAAATGATCCTCCAAACCCATTCAACATATCTTTTGATACTGGTGACATTCATGAGAAGGTGGGTACTGAGGAGAAAAGTAAATAATATAATGAAAAACATATTCTGAGATTAATTTGTAACCAAAATTTTCTTGTTTATCGAGAAGCCTCAAGTGTATATATCATAAATATTTACTTCAAGAAAAGAGTCAGAAGAAATTGAGATCATATGGGGAAGGGCAGGTCACTGACATGGGAGTCATTGTCTAGATCTAAGATAAAATTTCACATTAACTTTCAAGAACTGATGGCAACATAATTTACTTAGCTAAGCTGTTGAACCTGTAAACTAGGAAGATGACTATTTTTTTTGGAGAAGTAGAATTGGTGTAGAACAAATACCACAATAAAAAGGCTATAATTATGAAACTCCCCCAGCTAGCACATACTCTACCTTCTTGCCAAATAGAGTGACAAGGCACCCAAAACCAAAGCTGCATTATAGTACATAGTCATTTGCAAAATCTTAAGAAGGAATTTGATAGAAAATTGCAGCAAATAGTAATGGTTTCCAAAGTAGTGTTACGGAATAATAGACCTGAGCTACCGTCTAGTACCACTCATACCCCAAAAAGAATCCTGAACTATAACATACTCAATAAGTGAGCATTCAGCCAGTGCCTGAAGACTTTAACTGAAGGAGAGCCCACTATCTCCAAACACAGCACCTTCCACTTTGTACAGCTCTAATTTTTAGGAACTATTTACTGACACAAAACCTGGATTTGCTTCTTTGTAACTTCTATATCTTGCTACTGCTTTCTGCACTTTGGATCAGACAAAATAAGTTGAATCCATCTTCCATATGACTTGAACACAACTCTCACTCATATCTTCTCTTCTCCCGACAATCAATTCTCATACAGACCCTTTATCATCTCAATGTATTCCTCTGAGTGCTCTCCTCCTTATCTAAACTGTAGTAATCAGGACTGAACACAATACTCCAATCCTGTATGTTCTGCCTCATAACAGAACTCAATATTGATTTTGCTTTCTTGGCTTCTATGTCAAACTGCTGATTCACATTGAGCTTTCAGACAACTAAAACCCTCAGATATTTTTTAGGTGAATTGTTGTCTCTTATCCCCTTCCTCCAAATTTTGTACTTATTCTTTAAGTTCAACTTAAATCTTTAGATCCTAAGACCTTTTTGTTCCTTGATGACCGGTCCCTTTTTGTTTTTTCTTTTACCCAACAGATCAGTCTCTTGAACAACAAACAAAAAAACAACACATACCTAACAAGATAAGGGGATTGCTTTCATTATTCAGTATTTTCTTGAAAACCGCATTTACATACCTTTCTTGTGTTTCTCTTGTTTAGAGTGTTTGCAAATTGAATAATCTGCTTACCGGAGGGAATATATAATATCTCTTTTAAAAACTGATTATTAAGCTTATGTCTGCAGGATATATTATTTTACAGTACAATTTGAGCCCATTAGCTTTTTAGAATTCACTCTTTTCTTCATTATCACACAAAAACAGAATAATTCTGTTTTTTTTTTAGTTGCCTTTCCTTCATATTTCCTTCATAAAGGCATTCATTTTTCTCCTGAATTCTTGCAAAATTTCTTGTTTGTTTTGCAATTACGAAATTTAGGCACATCATACATTAGAATTTGAAGAGAGAGTGTGTTTTCCTTAGTGACATTACATGGACTTGATTGGGCAACATTTCGTATTCATCTATTCTGTAATTTTGGAGTATTTTTCCAAAAATATAATGTTCAGGTTTTTTTAAAAAAAATTATTATGCCCTTATGAGAGGCTTAAGATCCTTTAGTTATTTCTGTGTATACTGGCTTCAAAGTTTGATCATTTTGGTTTGTATAGACTATATGTGTTCTTTAAACTTTGTTCCTTTTGTTCCACCTCCCAAGTTTTTCTCCACTGGAATTTCTATGGATTTCTCCAAATCCATTATTTTCTTTCTCAGAGCTTCTACTTCTATGAAGAGATTCTCCATTGTGTTTTCACTTTTTCCTACAGTTTCTTGTGTTTTTAAATTCCATGTTAAGTGGTCTGAATTTTAACCTTCATGCCTAATTTCTTGTTTTTCTTTTGAATCGTTTTGGAGTTTTGTACTATTGTTCCAAAATTCTAGAGGAGTCTGCAGGATTCTACTTTAAATTTTAGTTCATTCCTCCCCTCCCCGCCCCTTATCATTCTTGTTCACTGTGCTCTGCTTTCTCTTTGAGGTTTTATTTATTCTTTCTTCTGTTTCTATGATCCTTTCTGTTGGTTTATCTTGCGAGATGGGATTTTGTTCAGTTTTCTCTCTTGCATATTTGTTGTGTCAACCTATCATTCGTATTCCTAATTACTGACATTTGGGCTCCTTTCTCTAATCTTAGATCCTTTACAGCTACTTTCCCTCTCCCCTCCCCCTCTGCTGCATAGATCCCTGATAATGGAACACTAGGTGTCCTTAGTCTTCTTGTGATGGGGGATATAGAGAACCAGCCAAAGTTTCTCCATGAATAAAATCCTGTGGGTTGGGGGTTACTGGGGAAAGAAATGAACCTAATTGGATTTCTAGTCCCTTTTCCTTCAGTACAGTTGCTTTCCCTCTTCTACCCATTGGTACTTGTGAGGTTGATTTTTTATACTCAAAAATGAGTATATTATACACGCATATGTATATATACATGAATATATATATATATATATATATATATATATACATGTATGTGTGTGTATCTCTAGTAAATTTTATTTTATTGGATTCAGCACATTGTGTTATCCTGCTAATATCTTTTTGGATCTTGGCTCTATCATCCAGTGTGTTGGATATTTCTCCCAGATTTGTGTCATCTGAAAAATCTGATAAGCATGCCACCTCTGTCTTTATTCAAGTCATTGACAAAAATGCTGAGCACAAAAGTAAAACGCAAATTCTTGGGCCATCTTAGAGAGAAATGGCAGGAGAGATCTTGCCAACTTGGCACTGAACCTGCTCTTGACTAGGTTGTTCAACTAGTTTTGAATTTAAGTATATTATTATCCAACCCACATAATTCCACCTTGTCCACAAGAATAATGTGAGCTACTTTATCAGATGCTTGACTAAAATCTAGGCAAGCTATGTACACAGAATTTCTCTGATCTACCAGTTCAGTAATCTTGCTAAAAAATAAAATGATGTTGGCTTGGCATGACTTTTTTTAAAGTCCTGCTGGCTTTTTGTAAGTACCATTTCCTTTTATAGACATTTACTAACAATGATATTAGCAATTGTTAATGATGTTTTAGAATTTTTCCAGGAATTAAAATTAAGTTTACTGAACTACAGTTAAAAGATTCTATTTTCTTCCCTTTTGAAAACTAGAAAAACATTTTCTCTTTGCTAAGCTCCTTTGAACTTTTCATTTTCCATTCTCCATGATCTATCTGGTTTCTTCCCCATTAAGAAGAGCCTCAAGCACTAAGTTGTCCTTTTCCTTTTCTCATTCTGTATGACATTCTTCCTTTCTGACCTCCTTACAAATATCAAATTTCTCTTCTACTACTTCATGTCCTCCCCTCTGTACATAACTGCCATTCAGGCTTTGCTTGAATGAAAAGAACACTTCATTTTCCTTGACTGTGTTAAGTGAGGAGAGCCTTAAGCCCCTTCACACTGTTACCTAGGAGGGAGATCAGTCCACTCTTAGAACAGAAGAAACAGGAACACAAATGCCCCAATACTGTTTCTATACTGATCATGGTTCTCAACTTTGTGGTTTGAATTACTTGTTGGTATTTATACCTCTATCGAAGCACTTCATTAAGTTCTTTACAACCTTTTAGTAGTTCAATCACTTGATGACCATATCTTAATTCCTTTTTCTTCTCCCATTAACCAAATTATTTCACCAGTGTGCTTTGTACTTATCAATTTACTTTTACCCATTTGTTTCATTTACCTTTTCTTACTTACCTTACCTTGCCAACTACCTTTTCCTTCTCCTTGAATTTTCCCTTTAAATTTTTATTTCTCAATACTTTTTACCCCCTTCAGAATGAGTCCTCTTATCTCAATTTGCATCCTCAAGTTCTCCAAAATTTCTCCTCCCCAAAATTCATTCCCTAGCCATCTTCACAAGCTCAACCTCTTCAAAATCAATTTCTTTCTCCTTACAAAGCCCAAATCCTTGTTTCCTCTCCTATTCCTTTTCTGGTAACCTTCTCACACAGAAACCCAAAGTGATATCTGGACCTTGAGATGATTTTCCTTAAAATTTTCTTCAATTTCTCCTCAACATCTCTCCTTCGTAAATTCAAAATTTTTTAAATGACCTTCACAATTTCCTTCTACTTGCTTGGTAAACTCTTCTCTTTTGCTTCTTCTTCTACATAGAAACCATAAGTAGTAATTTATTTTTAAGCACAAAGAGCAGGGGAAGAGGAAAACAACCTACAAATAGCTTAGAATGAGATCCAATTAAGCCAAATCATCCCCAAAGAATTTGCAGATGAAACTGGAAAGAAGATATCAAGTGGATAAGAAATGGAGCAGATCTGCCAGAATTTCTACAGCAATATGTATGTGTATCTATGTGTACACATACATACATACATACATACATACATACATATATATATATATATGTATATATATAATTTGTCAATAACAGTAGAGACACTATATGAAGACTTGGCAACTAATGCTCAAGAAAATAAGACTGGGAAAAATAGCAATATAGAGGAAATCCATATTGCAGATAACACAATTTTAAAGTCAATCAGAATATTTTCAAAATATTTCATATTGGAGAAGATTTCAAAAGAATAGAAAAGATCATTCTATAATAATACCAAAAATTGACAAGAAGATATTAGACACTAATGATGAAAAAGATTACTTTCTCATTCCACAAAGTGTTTATGAAAACTGTCAATGCATGTTTTGAGTAAATACTTTGTGAAAATAAGAGAAAGGAATAGTCAGGCTTTTCATAGATGATTCTTTTCAGCAGATCACATAGAGTCACATAAATGATGGCAAGGTCTTGAGAATACAAGACTCTGCTTTGTTCACTGGTGACAAACAAGCATTTGAATTCCAGCAAACTTCACCCTCAAGGGAGTCATGCGCACGTATGTATGTGATAATATCATTGGAGAGTACTTTGGAGATATAAATGCAGAGATTACTTTGCTGAATGATCCTCTGTTCATTGATATTATGTGAGCCATGAAATAGGGTGAGCCAATCACCAAAGTTGTTCTTTACTATCGTGAAGATTGGCCTATGCAAAATTCAAATGGAAAAGGGGATTCATAGATGGTCTTACTTGAGGATGATATTGGGTTGCTCTTCTCTTGGGGAAAAGAAGACTTAGGGAGAATGTGATGGCTATCTCCAAGTATTTCAAAGACTGTCCTGTAAATGAGGGATTAGATTTATTCTATATGACTTTTAAGAGCAAAACTAGGAAAAGTAGGTAGAAGATTCTTGGTCAAATGAAAACTTTCCAACAATTAGAGCTATTAAAAACTAGACTGGATTACTCTAAGATGTGTTAAGTTCTATACCACTTCAAAAAGAGGCAGGATAATAATTTATCTATGTAGCATTGTAGAGGCAATTCCTGTGCAAGTATAGATGGAACATATTCTCTATTAGATCCTTTCCAACTTTGAATTTCTGTGATTTTCTAATTCATTGGCCACATAAATCATTAAGGGTAGAACAGGATATGATACCAAAATCAATCATTTGAAGCTGGTTGGAGAAACTGAGCTTCTCTTGAGAATATAAACTTCTTTTTCACCATCATGGTCATCGTCATCATCATCATCATTGTCATTGTCATTGCCATGAAATATTTATGAAGCATCCAAGAGCAAATTGTAAAGGACATCCTCCTTAACCTAAATATGCATATAGTCTCAATGGAGGCAATACAGCATCTGCACAGAGAATGATAGTAAAACATTTTTTCATCTATTCACTCAAGAGGCAATGTGCAAGGCACTTTGCTTAAGTGCTAAGTCAGAGATAGAAACAATACAGATCCAGCATTGAGAGAGGCAGTGTGGCACAGTGGAAAGAGCACTAGCCCTGGGGTAAGAGGAAATGTCACTGACAACTTGTGTGACCTTGAATAAGTTATCCATCTCCCTGGACCTCAGAATCCTTGTCTATAAAATGAAAGGGTTGGCTTCAATGGCTTCTCAGGCCCTTTGAACCCTAAATTGTTGATCCTGTGATGCTATGATGAAAAGCAACTATGAAAAAAAAAAAACAAAGTTCAAAGAAGAGGTGCTAACAGCTTAGAAGAAATTTTAGAAGTGAGTGATCATTTTTACCTAGGGATTCAGGGAAGCAACTCTGGGGAAGAACTTTAACAAGATGGGTATGGAGGTGGGAAAGTATATTCTGGTTGCTGGTGACAGTGTGAGCAAAGGAAGAGAGGGAAGGCAGTTTGGGAAGAGGAAGGAAGAAAGGAAGGACAGAAGGAAACATTTATTAAGGACTTATTGTGTGCCAGCATTGTGTGAAGTGCCTTACAAATATCATATTATTTAATCCTCACAATAACCCTGGGAGGTAGGTCCTATTATGAATCCTATTTTACAGTTGAGGAAACTGAGGCAGACAGAGTTTAAATGATTTTTCCTGGGTCATATAGGTAGTAAGAGTCAGAGCTGGATTTGAACTCAGTTCTTTCTGACCCCAGGCCCAGTATTTTCTCCGCAGTACTACCTAGCTGACATCTAAAAGACAATGAACAGTCTAGTTTGATTGAACTATAGCAAAAATGAAGGGGTGTAGTGTGAGATAAGGTTAGAAAGGTGGAATCATATTATATTGGTTATTGGATGTCAAGAGTAAATTTTATTTGGTAGACAATTGGAAACTACTCAGAATTTTTGATTAGAGAAGTAACATGTTCAGAACCTGAAAAATAATTTTTAAGAATAATTGCTTGTAACATTGTTACACTGATCTTTCATGCTTGTTTTGAAAGCATTTTGGCTGAATGCTGCCTAATTTTATAAGGAAAGACTTCTCTCCAACAGAGACCTCCCAGTGGTGTTGGAAAACATGAACTATGAGAATGCCTTCCAGGGCATTATGACCTGTCACTGGAAGGTCCTGTCTTCAAGGAGAACATAAGGTAACACTCTGCATTCTTCAACAGAGCAGGGGATGTAGGTAAGGGGACCAGGATTAAAGATTTATGTAGCTTTTAAAAATAAGGGTATAATATATTCCAGTATGAAGCTACAGTGGGTGGTAGATAGAGTGCTGGACAGACCTGGGTTTAAATCCTGCCTTTATCTCTTCCTAACTGGTATAACCATGGACAAGTCAATTAACCTAAGTCTCAGTTTCCTTATCTGTAAACTGAGAATAATGTCTATAGCATCTACACCATAGGATTATTTGAGAATAAAGTGAGATAATGTTTGTAAGGCACTTTGAAAATGTTTAAAGCCTTATCTAAATGTCAGTTACTATTATTAACAGCCATTTGAAAAAATAGTTCTAGTTTCATTTTAAAAAAATCTAACTGTCCAAATGTATTTCATTGACCCAGTTGCTAATGTCGCCCCTTACAATGGTTAGAACCACATGCCCTTTCTAGAAGGAGTGAGATCTCTGCCATGGTAGATAACTTTGGGTCATCAACAATTCCTTTTCCTTTGTTTTTCTTCAGAGATCTGACTAAAATTTTGTCATGGAAAATGGAATTTACAAATTAGGTACCCTGCTCTATTTATTACTAAAAAGGCTACTTTCCACTGCATCCAGTAGATAAAGTCAAGATCTCATTAAGCCTCAGCTTGTGATAACATTTACTCCATAAATCTCTCCATTTCAGTCAGTAAAATGAGCATTGTGCCATATAATAGATGAAATCAAACCTATGCCCCTTTTGAAGGGAAGTGACCTTTTCAAGCCTTAAATGTATTCGCCTTTCCAGTTCTAAGGAAGCAATGAGGAATTTATACTTAAGGCTATGTTAACTCTTTCCTGCATTCAGCTGCTGAGAAGGGTTGGTAAATCCAAAGCATAATATAGAAATTTCAGATGATCTGGTGTTGGGCATGGGGATAGAAAGACAAAGGTAATGGGTAAAATGTAAAAAAAGGAGTAAAATGTTAACTGTTAAGGAACAGAAGATGGCAAACCATTTAGCTTACATGTCCAAGAGTGATCTACTTACAACCAAATCTTATTGTTTTAGGTCTGAACTAGAGTACTACAGGTGTAACTGACATCCTAGGGTTTCTGGACCAAATCCACATTATGTCTGGTCTTGAGAATATATGCTTGGTCAAGGGTGTGAGGATCCCCAGCTATTTTTGAGCAGTTTGAAATACCCATAGAGATAACAGAATTGATTCTATTTTCCGGAATTCCTTCAGGACTAGAAGTGACCCATAGTTAGAATTTTCATGGCCACTGCTGATGGCTCAATCTGACTTTGACAGATCAGACCTAAACATGTGTTATTCTGCCAGAAGCCAAATAGCCTTTAACATATAGCAAACTGAAGCAACAATCACCAGTGACAGAGTTCTCTGTTTCATCTAGTTATAGGAATATGAAGCTCAGTCAATCTAAAGGGTTTTTCATGTTAATGGGAGTCCAGGATCTTTATGATTGAACATTTGGCCATGATCAAACACGTCTGATCAACAATAATCAACAGGCTTAGTTTCCTAGCAAATATGGATCAGCAGAAGAAGCTGTAGAATGATATCAATTGGAACTTTTGAAACATATCAGGAGCTTTAATCATTGTTTGATCAGGCGTTTTTGTCTCAAAGAAAATCAGGAATCTTGTATTCCTGCCTCACACCTCTTATCAGCCAATAAACATGAAAAGTATCATTACCAGACTCAACAAGAGTCCTCAACAAAACTTGAATAAATAAAATAAATGCCCAATTCTGAATATCACTGATGAGGATAAACCTTTCCACTCCCTCCTATCTGTGCGCCTGTGTGCATGTGCCAGGACACGGTATTATTTTCTTAACATAATAACTGGCCTGATATTAGATGCTATTATCATGGGATTTCATGAGCCAGAGAAAAGAGCTGTGGTATCAGGGCAGGCTGTATAAAAGCTTGAAACTAGGGATGGGGGTGGGGAAGGAGTATATAAATGAGGATTTTTAAGCTAAAACTATCCCACGAAGCATATAATTAATATTTTTCCACTTCTTCAGTAAGTAGTTGAGAACAGGACTATTATGTTACTACCAAACAAGGGATGCCAGACACTACCAGTGTAATTGTAATTATTCTTTAAGCATTTTTGATCTGTTTTTCTTCCTTCTCCCTGATATAGGTCTAGAATTAACATTCCCTTCTCTACGGTATTCAGACATAGGTTAGGGTGTGTTAGGGTTAGTCATAGTGTAGGACAGGGGGTGGGGAGCCTGAGGCCTCAAGACCACATGTGGCCCTCTAGGTCCTCAAGTGAGGCCCTTTGATGGAATCCAAACTTCACAGAACAAATTCCCTTAATTAAAGGGTTTGTTTTTATAAAACTTGGACTCTGTCAAAAGGCCTTGAAGTCCCAGGTTCCCCACCCCTGGTGGAGGACATGCTTCCCAAAGATATCTCCTGAAATTTCTACTACTTATATTTATCAGGAGAAATGACCAGAAAACCAGTATTTGGTGTTTTTTTGCTAAATGGAAAGCTATGATAGTGAAGATCTACACTGATTTGGAATACACATCTGCAAAACACGATGAAGAGGTTGATGGAAGTTTCTCAGCAGTATAAGCTCATAAAATGAAAAACAATGGAGGTAAAAACAAGTCTATAGAAATCTCAGTATGAGAACCAACCAAATCAAATCATGCTGGGGCATTTAGAGATGAAACCAGAAAGGGAACGACAGATATTCATTAAAAAATAACAACAGATATTCATGATGTTCTGCCAACACTTCTACCATGCTCTATTTTCATCATTATTGACAATACAATCATCCACAGGGCACCAGGGGAGTATATTCCAAAGAAACAGTCGTGGTTCCACCAATGAGAAAGTCAAAATAATATAAAAAAAATTAAGTTGGAAACAGTGCTTAGTACAGTGAGGAAATTTATGTGGAGATCAGATAAATTTAAAGGCACTCGGGGTCAATTTTTTTTTAACATAATAGGGAAAAGAAGGAATTATGTTATTGCCTCAATTGGGGAAATGACTGATGTCTAATTCATCATCTCTATAAATCTTTATGAGTTGGCATTCTTGATGAAAATATGAAAAGGGAATAGGAAATCTTTCATTGATGATTCTTTATAGCTGACTACATCACATATTGTATACATGTTACATAATTAACAGAGAATTAAGGAAAATACTACCATTTTAAATAACTGACTTGGTAGAGCAAAACATGTCATTAAGGGCTCTCCTTCAATGAGAAGTCTCCCATGTATGTTTTCAGTGTTGCTTCCCAAGATTCCTCGATCAAAATAGCACAGAGATAATTTTGTTCAATGACTTTAATTATAATTTTCAAATGAGATATAGAAGTAAAAGTCAAGGAGTAGCACTGTATATTAAGAAATGCTCCTGTGAAGAAATCCAGGAACTAGAGTTAGAGCAAGTGTGATGGAGAGTATTTTGGTGGAGGCTTAAAAAAAAGAGAAAAAGAAGCGATTTTGTCATTGGAGGATACTACAATCCACTTGCACTGTGAAAAGAGATGAGGAGTCCAGGAAACAGAACCCAAGTCTGGCACAGAAACATGCTATAGTAGTCATGAAAGACTTGAGGAACTTGCTCTCTCAACTGAAAGAAGAGTAGTAACTAACAACTTCTTGATTCATCCTAATGATAATTTCATTCTAGATTGTAGGAGAGCAGATTTCAAAGGGTAGAGAGGAAAGACTGGCAAGAGCTCATGGACTAAACATCTACAGAAGTCAGCCAATGAGGGATGGAAAATGCTCAAGAATAGAATTCTGAAGACACAAAAGGAAAGAATTCAATGATGGGGAGGGAAATGGAATTTGTCTGAAGAAACTGATGCGGATGCATAGGGAGCTCACCAGCCAAATTCAATATTAAAAAGAAATGTACAGAAGATGGGAGCAAGGCAAGATAATAGAGAATGAATAGAGCATGTCACGGTCATGTAAAATTGTATCAGGAGTGTAAAAGCTCAGACTGAGCTGAGGCCATCAAGCGATGGGTTTAACTGTTTGTTTAACTCCGTGTTTTGGAAGAAAAAAGAGGATCAAAGAAGGCATAGAACTTTTGCTTGGGAGTGGACATCTAACAACAGAAAGAAGACTAAGTTGCTCAGTTCTCATTTCCATGTCAAGGAGAAGTAAGGACACAGAAAGAGAGCACTTACTTTCCTATGACAAACCAAGAAGCAGAGTGTATAGAGTGGGGCACTGGAATTAGGAAGACCTGAATTTATCTCAGGTGCTTACCAGCCATGAGACTCTAGGCAAGTCACTTATTCTCTCTTAGTTCTGTCATCTGTAAAAGGATTACTGAGAGAATCAAGTGGAATATATGTAAAAGGCTTTGAAAACCTTACAGCACTATTTAAATGTCAACTATCAACTATTATTATTAAGTCAGATGAACTATTTCCTTAGGTACTGAAAGAACTGGCAGAGTGATTGCTGAGCCATTGCCAGTAATGTTGAAAGATCATGAAAAATGGGAACCATACCCCAAGACTGAATAAGGCCACATGTTGTGATTTTCAAAAAAAGTAAAGTGAATAGAGCCTGTAGACTATGGGGCAATGAGCCTGACTTAACTCCAGGGACAATTCTAGAATGGATCATCTAACAGATGGTTTCTGAACACCTAGACAGGGCAACAGCAATTTCAAAGAGCCAGCATGGTTTAATTAAGAGCAGGTCATGGAAAACTAAATCTCTTTTTTGAAGGGATTTCTAAATTAGTAGAGGAAGAGAATGTTGTGACTATAGTTTATCTAGATTTTAGCAAAGTTCTTGATAAAGTATTTCATACTATTCTTCTGGAGAAAGTGGAAAGATATGGATTAAGAACAATATAATTAGATGGATTCAGAACTGGTTGGATGGCCAGACTCAGAGAGTAGATATTAGTGGTTCAATGTCAACATTGGTCTATAGTACAGTGTACCCCAGGGATCTGTGCTTGGCTTTATGTTTTTCAACATTTTTCTTGATGACTTGGTAGAGGCATCAGATGTGGAGATGACAGAAAGCTGGGAGTGCTAGCTAACATATCTACTTGAAAGAATCAGAATTCAAAAAGTTCTTAATCAGTCTAAAACTTTAGGCTGAATCTAACAAGTAACTCAATTGGGATAGATGTAAAGTCTTATACTTAAGTATTAAAAAAAATCAGCTTCACAGGTATAAGATGAGTGGATGTGATTAGACAACAGTCTCTATTAAAAAATCTGGGGTGTTTTAATAGTCTTCAAACTATTGAAGTCAAGCTATATGAGTCAATAAAATGATATGGTAGTCAAAAAAGCTAATAGGACTTATGGCTGCATTATGAACTTCTTGGAAATGGGAAGCAAGTGTCCTGTGTACTCCATCCTCATCACCTCTCATCTAGCACAGTGTGGTCAGTTCTGATTATCACAGTTTAAGGGAGACATTGATGAGCTGAAGAGTGTGTAGAGGAGGGAAACCAGAAGCCTGAAGGGCCTCAAGACCACGTCATGTGAAAACTTCTTGAAGAAACTGAGTGTATTTAGTCAGAGAAAAAGAAAACTCAGGAGAAATATGAGAGCTGGTGGAAGAAGGATTAGACTTCATTCTCTTTGGCCAAAAAGAGCTGAAATAAGATAAATGGGTGAAAGTTGCACAGATGTAAATTTAGAATTAACATAGGAGATTGATATGGTTGATATAGTCCAATCTCTTCATTTTACAAGTTGAGGGAATTGAGGACCAGAGAAAATAAGTCATTTGTTCAAGGTGAGATAATTGCTAAGAGTCTAAATTCAAACTCAGATCCTTTGTTCATGGATCAATATTCTTTCTATTGCACCACAATGATTGTGGTAAGTTGGATTTATAAACTAAAGCCAAAAAGACAAAATTGAAAAGGAATACATTTAAAGTCCTTCATTTTTCTTTAAAAAGAAAAAAGACAAAAAGCAACTCACCAACTGTCCAAGTATGGTGGTGTAGGTATTATTTCAGGTCGGAAAACCTGAGTTCAAATCCAACCTCAGACACTTATTAGCTGTGTGACCTGGGCAAGTCTTTTAACCACTGTTTGCCTCAGTTTCCTCAACTGTGAAATTGGGATAATAATAGCCTGTACCTTCCAGGGTTTTTTTTGGGGGGGGGTGGGGGCGGGAGGCAAGGCAATTGGGGTTAAGAGACTTGCCCAAAGTCACACTGCTAGTAAATGTGTCAAGTGTCTGAGGCTGGACTTGAACTCAGGTTCTCCTGATTCCAGGGTCGGTGCTCTATTCACTGCACCCCCTAGCTGCACCTCTTCCAGGGCTCTTGTGAGGATCAAATGAGATCATATTTGTAAAGCACTTAGCACAGTGCCTAGTACATAGTAGGAGTTATAAAAATGCTAATTAATAATAATGATTATAGTTATTATTTTATCAGATCCACTATTTTCCAATTCTATGATCACTATTTGTGTTTGATGCAAGGTTAGTTATGGTTTGTCCTAGTGGCAGATTAGGTCCCTCTCATCTACATCTGGATGTACTCTCAGCTTGGCAGAATCACACTGCCCCTCCCAGGAGAATAGCCATCCAGAACTGAGACCACCAAAGTCCCTTTTATTGTTTATTCAAGCAGTAAGGTAATCTTTGCAGCACTGCTGAATCGTAGTTGGTGAAGTCTGAACCTTATGGTCACTCAGTGTTTTGAGAGGGATCCTTGTTTTCTCTTTCTCTTTTCTCCTTGGCTGGATGACAGCCTTGCTCAGATAACAAACAACATATCCCACCCTTGACTACTTTGACAGGCTACTGTGCTTGCAGACTCCCTACTATCTATATTAACATATTCTTAGTATCCTCCTCATTTCCTTTGAGTGGGGGAGTATCCTTGATGATTCACCATGTGCAGGTGCTACTTGTCTTCATATGGGGAGTAGGAAGAAGGCTCCTGGTTTTGTCTAGTAGAATATAAGCTCATTAGGGCAGGAAGAGTTTTCCTTTATGGCTTAGTATCTGCAACCCCCATCACTCCCTGGCACATAGTAGATACCTAGCAAATTCTTGTTGAATTGAATTTGTCCCTAGGTCATTCCTGAAGTCCTATCTCTTGCTCAGAAATAGAAACTTCATGAGTTTCCTAAAAAAAAAAAAATTACAAAGCTCTCTCTCTCTTTCTCTCTGTGGGTCTCTCTCTGTCTGTCTCTCTCTGTCCGTCTCTCTGTCTCTGTCTCTCCATCTCTCTGTCTCTTTGTCTTTCTGTCTCTGTCTCTGTCTGTCTCTCTGTCTCTCTTTCTGTCTCTCTTGTGTGTGTCTCTCTCTGTCTCTCTCTCTGTCTCACTCTCTCTCTCCCCCCTCCTCCCCCCTCACACTCTTTGTCTCTGTCTCTTCCCCCCTCCCTCTCTCTCTCTCACACACACACATACACACACACTCTCTTTCTCTCTCT